>JAVTVY010017833.1:0-600000 GCA_036873755.1 Hanleya hanleyi | reverse complement strand
ACAGGCAATTCACCATTATCGAACCCCATACTCACCTCTGAACATGTCGGCCATAATCTTTTGTACTGGTCAGCGACACAAAATCAGTTTCATCGACTGTCCGAGTGGATAGCCCGTCCATTGCAGTAATTACAACGCGCCCCAAACTTGGAAGTAAATATTCTGCATGTACGAAACTATGATTGCTGTAGAATTTTGAATAAAACCAGAAAACTTGACGTGAGCAGCGAAGACCGAAGTGACAGTGACAACAGAAAAGTCAAATATGGCGCCTGTGTCACGTGATTACTTTTTTGTTCGGGGGTGCCCGTTTTGTGTTCGGTGGTTTCCGACGTTAATAAAACAATGGGATCAGGCCAATCGGATTTTAAAGGCACATAGTCGATCGTCTAGCCTCGCCAGGGTCAGGTTATTTAGGCGATATTAATAAATATCCCGACTGCTCCCGCCTGACTGCTCGCGCCTGAACAATTGTATATAAAAAAATATAAAAAAATGGTCAAGTGGAGTAAGTTTCACATTCTTTTTGCATCGACCACGTCGACCTTTTCGCAGAATATAGGTGGACACAATAAGCGTATTTTATTTCCTGACAAACTACATGTAATATTATGAATGCGTACACATTTTTAAATGCTTGGAAGTTTAATTGTTGGTGTAGCCTATATTTATCGTTATTGCATTATTAAAGACTTGAAAGTTTTTTTGTTGGTGGGTCAATTGTCCTTGTTATTTATTTCCATCTCTTGTTAAAAGGTTTAAAAATCTATAAACTGCGACTGTCAGGGTTATTTCATTTTTTTCTGTCTCCGGCCCCACTCGCCTCCCCGACCCACGTCACTCTCTATCACGATAGTGGCAGTCTAACATATCATGCTGACACTTCAGCTTAATTATTGCAGACAAATATTGAGAATATTTATATTCAAACGTTCATGTTATCAAATTTCAATATATAAATGCTGATGCATAGGACAATTTTTTTCCCATGTGTCCGTGAAAATAAATAAGTTAATCACTGCCAAAACACAAGTCTTGTCCGTGGCCGTATCTGCAGGGAATATCCAAGCTCATGATGCGGACTTCCAGGGGCATCTCCGAGGGATATCCGACCAAGCTTACGTTCCACTATTATGATCCTGGCCCCGACAGATCGGCCCCGGGGGCCAGATATCAAACTGCGTGATGACCCGAGCCCATTTATCCCTCGTATTATATATACATGTATGCCGGTTTAGTTATTCTTTTTAAAACATGTCAAAATGGCCAGTGATAAATCAGGCCTTACTATTTCAAAAATGACAAGTGACTGATTATCTGCTATAACCTGGATTGGAATTTTTAGTTGGAGCAGTAAAACAGATCAGTTAGAATATGCATGGTTGGAAATCTGGTCAAGAGAGCAGGGACGCGGAGCCCGCAATGTTATAATGTTATAAGTCCTATCATAGATAGCACCAGTCCAACATTTAATATGGCCGGTATACAGATCAGCCTTCCCTCCCCCACATATGTGTTCCGCGGCTCATGGAGAGTATTCAGATTTAGAGGCGGTGACTAAGAAAATAATAGTCGCCAATCTTGACTAGGAAATTTCGACTAGTGTTTTAGATAATTCTAACGGTGTAAATATGTGGTGAGAGTAACAAACTAGTTGACCAATTAGGATCAAAGCTAATCACCAAGATTTTAACCCAAGAAGATTGGGTCGGGGAGCGACCCAAAAAAGTGGTGACCTAATAATGTTGGGTCAAAATAGTTGACCGAAAATTTCTGACTAGTATTTTTTTTGGGTCGGAAGCCCATTGCCCCAACATTATTGGGTCGGTCCGACCCAAAAATTATAACAGTGAAGGGTGTTCAATAGCGTCTCATATGCTTCACAGTTTTTCGACAATATGGAATATCGGAGGCATGGATGATCAATATATCATGTAAGTAATGGTACAACATATTATTTTATCATCCTTGACACAGTGGCTTGGGGAAATATAAGTTTTCTTCTATACCATATCGTAATTACGCTACTGTTGACAAGTTCAAATATTCGATAAGTAATTTTATTCAACAATATTGCAACCGAAAGCGGGCAACCATCCGTTCTACACATGAACTATAAAGATATTGGAAATATATTTCCACGAGATCTCTTCAAAGCACTCTGCCTATTGACACAATGGATTTTGTACTGATATTTATAATGGATGTTTTCAACATATCCAGATATGCGGCGAATATGATAGTATTGCTATTATGTCTCGGTCAGAAATCGATAAGGTTAATTTATACTTCTGCCACTCTGAAAATCGAATCGTTTAAAAACGAACTTAGGACGACCGGGTGATGCTAACGCCTTGAACATAATGGTGTCGTGTTGCTTTGCTGAAATCAATTCCATCGCCTTTTGTGTAAATGATGGGTCTACGATTATTTGTATTTTGTTAATGTGGAATACTTTACCTTGCACTCTAGAATATGTGCGTGAGTAAACAGGATTTAACGAGGCTTTCAAAATTATTTCAGCCATATCGCGACGAACCATCTAAGCACCACCTAGCCAAGTTGCGTTCCGTTTCAAAGAAATCTTTGAAGCAACACGGAACCATCCACCCTCCATCCATCCTCTTAAACACCGAGGGCAGCACACAAGACACAGCCAATACGCTGACGTGCTGCAATAAAGACAAACGATATTAAAGTTCTAGATATCACATTACCAAGTTCCTGTCGCTTCTCAGCAAAATGCATTGAATCAACTGGAACCCGTGCCCACCAGGCACCCACCAACCACCCGCCTCTACAATACGACTATTTTAATTTTTGATGTACTCTTTCAGACTCATACGAGAGATTTTCAATGACACTATACAATCTCTTAACTTCTCCATGGAAACTGCAAATTTAAAGTTATGAATATATTCGACATTTGTATATTATCAATTTCAAATTATATGTTCACTACAATACGCATTCTAGAGCACGGTATTATGGAACAGAATACTGATATGAGTGGCCACAAGTTCATAGCGTACTCGATGACGCGAATATTTTCATATTGTATTATCTGGAATAGAATTCTGATATGCCAGGTCACAGACTTGTACCGTACACCGGAGAGGTTACAACATTGTACCGTACACTAGAATACGACCATTTTCATCTGATATACGTGGAATAGAATAATGATATGAGCGGTCACAACCTTGTACCGTACTCTAGAATACGACTATTTTCATCTTGTATTTACGGAATAAAATACTGATATGACTGGTCACAGTCTTGTACTGTACGCTAGAATGCGACTATTTTCAAATCCTGTATCTGGAATGGAATACTGATATGACTGGCCACAAGTTCATAGCGTACTCGAGAACACGAATATTTTCATATTGTATAGCTGCAATACGATACTGATATGACAGGTCACAATCTCGTACCGTACTCTGGAGAGGTTACAACATTGTACCGTACACTATAATACAACCATTTTTGTCTTTTATTGATGGAATAGAATTCTAATATGACGGGTCACATTCTTGTACCGTACTCTAGAATGCGACTATTTTCATCTTGTATTTACTGAATGAAATACTGATATGACTGGTCACATTCTTGTACCGTACTCTAGAATGCGATCGACTATTTCATCTTGTATTTGCGGAATAAAATATTGATATGACTGGTCACATTCTTGTACCGTACTCTAGAATGAGATCGACTATTTCATCTTGTATTTATGGAATAAAATACTGATATGACTGGTCACAACCTTGTACCGTACTCTGCAGAAGTTGCAACATTGTACCGTACACTATAATGCAACCATTTTTGTGTTTTATTTATGGAATAGAATTCTGATATGACTGGTCACAACCTTATACCGTACTCTAGGATGCGACTATATTCATCTTGTATTTACGGAACAAAATACTGATATGACGGGTCACAACCTTGTACCGTACTCTAGAATGCGACTATTTTCATCTTTTATGTACGGAATAAAATACTGATATGACTGGTCACAATCTTGTATACCGTACTCTAGAATGCGACTATTTTCATCTTGTATTTACGGAATAAAATACTGATATGACAGGTCACAATCTTGTAACGTACTCTGGAGAAGTTACAACATTGTACCGTACACCATAATACAACCATTTTTGTCTTTTATTTAAGGAATAAAATACTGATATGGCTGATCACAACCTTGTACCGTACGCTAGAATGTGACTATTTTCATCTTGTATTTACGGAATAAAATACTGATATAACTGGTCACATTCTTGTACCGTACGCTAGAATGCGACTATTTTCATCTTGTATTTACGGAATAAAATACTGATATGACAGGTCACAGTCTTGTACCGTACGCTAGAATGCGACAATTTCATACTCTATATCTGGTATAGAATACTGATACTGATGACTGGCCTCAAGTTCATAGCGTAGTCGATAACACGAATAATTTCATATTGTATATATGGCCGGAATAGAATACTGATATGCCAGGTCACAATCTTTTACCGCGGTGAGGTTACAACATTGTACCGTGCATTATAATGCAATCGTGTTCATCTTGTAGATGTGGAATGGAATTCGAATATGAGTGGTCACAACCTTGTACCGTACACTAGAATTCGACAATTTTGTAATCTTCTATCTGGAATAGAATACTGATATGACTGGCCACAAAATCATGGCGTACGCGAGAACAGGAATATTTTCGTAAAGTATACCTGGAATAGAATTCTGATATGCCAGGTCAAAATCTTGTACCGTACTCCGGAGAGGTTACAACATTGTACCGTTCACTAGAGTACAACCATTTTCATCTTTTATTGATGAAATAAAATACTGATATGACTGGTCACAATCCTGTGCCGTACGCAGGAATGCGACACTTTCATGCCCTGTATCTGGAATAGAATACTGATATGAGTGGCCTCAAGTTCATAGCATACTCGAGAGCACAAACATTTTCATATTGTATATATCTGGAATAGAATACTGATATGCCAGGTCACAATCTTGTACCGTACTCCGGAGAGGTTACAACATTGTACCGTACCCTAGAATACAACCATTTTCATCTTGTATATATGGAATAGATTTCTGATATGACTGGTCACAACCTTGTGCCGTACTATAGAAGGCGACTATTTTCATCTTGTATTTACGGAATGAAATACTGATATGACTGGTCACAACCTTGTACCGTACTCTAGAATGCGACTATTTCATACCCTGTATCTGGAATAGAATACTGATATTACTGGCCACAAGTTCATAGCGCACTCGAGAACACGAATAATTTCATATTGTATATCTGGTATAGAATACTGATATGCCAGATCACAATCTTGTACCGTACTTCTGAGAGGTTACAACATTGTACCGTACCCTATAATGCAACCATTTTCATCTTGTAGCTGTGGAATAGAATTCATATATGACTGGTCACAACCTTGTACCGTACTCTAGAATTCGATTATTTTCATCTTGTATTAACGGAATAAAATACTGATATGACTGGTCGCAGTCTTGCATCGTACTCTAGAATGCGACTATTATGATATCTTATATCTGGAATAGAATACTGATATGACTGGCCACAAGTTCATAGCGTACTTGAGAACACGAACATTTCCATATATATACCTGGAATAGAATTCTGAGATGCCCAATCACAATCTTGTACCGTACTTTGGAAAGGTTACAACATTGTATACACTATAGATCAACCATTTTCATCTTGTATTGATGAAATAGAATTCTGATATGACTAGTCACAACCTTGTACCATACTCTAGAATGCGATTATTTTCATCTTGTATTTACGGAATAGAATTCTGATATGACTGGTCATCATCTTGTACCGTACTCTGGATTGCGACTATTTTCATCTTGTATTTCCGGAATAAAATACTGATATGAGTGATCACATTCTTGTACCGTACTCTAGAATGCGACTATTTCATACCCTATATCTGGTACAGAATACTGATATGATTGGCCGTAAGCTCATAGCGTACTCGAGAACACAAATCTTTTCATATTGTATATCTGTAATAGAATACTGATATGCCAGGTCACAATCTTTTACCGTACTCCGGGGAAGTTACAACATTGTACCGTACACTTTAATACAACCATTTTTGTCTTATATTTATGGAATAGAAATCTGATATGACTGGACACAACCTTGTACCGTACTCTAGAATGCGACTATTTTCATCTTTTATTTACGGAATAAAATATTAATATGACTGGTCACAACCTTGTACCGTTCTCTAGAATGCGACTATTTTCATCTTGTATTTAACGAATAAAATACTGATATGGCTGGTTACAATCTTGTACCGTGCACTACAATGTAACCATTTTCATGTTGTAGATGTGTAATAGATTTCTGATATGACTGGTCATAACCTTGTGCCGTACTCGAGCATACGACTATTTTCATCTTTTATTTACGGAATAAAATACTGATATGACTGGTCACAATCTTGTACCGCACGCTAGAATGCGACTACTTTCATACCCTGTATCTGGAATAGAATACTGATATGAGTAGCCACAAGTTCAGAGCGTACTCGAGGACGCGAATATTTTCATATTGTATTATCTGGGATAGAATTCTGATATGCCAGGTCACAGTCTTGTACCGTACACCGGAGAGGTAACAACATTGCACCGTACACTACAATACAACCATTTTCGTCTTGTATATATGGAATAGATTTCTGATGTGACTGGTCACAATCTTGTACCGTACTCTAGAATGCGACTACTTTCATCTTTTATTTACGGAATAAAATACTGATATGACTGGTCACAATCTTGTGCCGCACGCTAGAATGCGACTACTTTCATACCCTGTATCTGGAAATAGAATACTGATATGAGTGGCCACAAGTTCATAGCGTACTCGAGACACGAATATGTTCATATTATATATATGGAATAGAATATCATATACTTTACTTATATGTTGCTCTCCTCTCTTAAAAGCGTGGTAAATTAACGAACTATTTTGAGGCACCTCAATTTGAGGCACCTTCATTATGCAGTTTTGAATCAATGCGCGCGCGAGGAGGAATGCTAAAAATAAACGGAGTACACAGGCGTACCTGTTTCCCAGTGACTTACCGAAACTGGATCAGGATATCAGAGAATAAATCAGTTAATTTCGAATAATATTTTAATATTCATTATTTCCAATGTTTGCGATATTCACTCACGTATGATATTATCTCTAGCTGTGGAAGTTAACAAGAAACAAACTCGTGAAACAAGAACACTGACCCCCTCAGTCCAACGGGAATGGGGTACGAAAATAACTGGAGCAGCTTTGAAAAGTGCGTGGGAAAATGTGTGTATATAGGCCAGTCTAGACAGAGATGCTGACAGTGCGCACGAACGGTATGAAGACGCGTTTCATCTCCAGCGAACAATTCAACTTTACATTTAACCCTATCTGGCCTGGGCGATTTGGGGTGTATCGCAGCCTGGGGGGGGGGGGGGCGGAAAGTGCCCCCCTATATATTGTCGCTATCGCTAAGGCTAGAGGGCTGAAGCTTACCACACTATATCTTTGGGTCAAGCTCTACCAGAAAATGTAAAAAAATCCAAGATGGCCGCCATGATGACGTCACTGTGACGTTATTTTCAAAAAGAACATTTTTGGACGATTTTCGGTCAAAATCGTCGATTTTTTTTATTTTTGTTTTTTCTTCGCAAAAACTGCATGATAAATTAGTAAATAATAATCTGATATGAAATAAAATAAGTTTTACCCAGTTTTCCGTAGATAAAAGCAAATTTTTTGAATAAATATGATGAAAGCATAACTTTTTCTGGTACCCCACATGGCCGCCATTTTGAATTTACCCATGATCCTCTGCTCGTGGGGTTATGCAAATAGGCTCAAAATGACCCCAATACGATACCCTATAATGACACGAATGTTTCAGCTCCTCATTTTTTGGCGTTTCGGAGATATCGCAGAAAGTTTGGTAGGAGGGCATTTTGGCCCCCCTCCCCCAGGCCTGGTAGGGTTAATGGGGGTAGGGAGGGAGGGGGAACAAATCAGGGGGTGTTTTTTTGTGATGCTAAGACATATGTTTCAGAAAAATGCATCGAATCGCGTTGAATCAACTTGCTGAATTTTTTGCGTAATTTTTGAAGAAATATAGCGAAAACATCACTTTTCTGGTACCCCCACATGGCCGGCATTTTGAATTTACCCATGATCCTTTGCTCGGGGGTCATGCAAATAGACTCAAAATGACCCCAATATGATAATCGAAAAAGTCACGGAGTTTCAGCTCTCGATTGTTAGTCGTTCCAGAGATACAAGCAAAAAACCAACGGGGGGGGGGGGCGGAAAGTGCCCCCCCCCCAGGCCAGGTAGGGTTAATATACAGTTTAATTGGAGAACTAAATTACTCTTCAAACCACAGAGTTACCACTATCAGAAGGCCGATCGGGAGGACACAAGCTGATATTCAGGGTGCAATTGTTAAACGTTGCACCATGAAATACTCCGGCAGTCGAACTTTGGTGTTTTTCAACATAACTGCTGGATGTACTGACAGTGGGGAAATTACATGAAGTTGGAATGTACGGTGTGAGTTGTGCTGCAGCGAACTGGTCTCCCTGAACAGATACTTTCGCCACGGGTGAACACGGTGAAATCGGTGCCCTGCCTTCGGCAGCAGGTGTTTGTGGCACTCGATTCTTTGTGAGGCTCAGGATATTACTCATTTCCTCCTGCTGTTCATGTGACGCTAGGGCATAGTTATTTAGGGAAACAACATTTTTGTGCCCAGTCAACTGGATTATTGTGGTTGGTGCTACTCCCGCGTGAAGGAGTCGAGTCGCTGTTGTGGACCGAGCACTGTGGTTTGTTTTTCTACTAGTCAAGTTCGCGCGTTTTGCAATTTTATTCATCATGGTGTGCAGGTAATTTTTTCCCATGGCTTGACATTTGTACCACTTTGTACTAGCTATAGAACCTTTGCTGTGTAGGTGGGCGTGGCTGTTCTTCCCTACACAGCTGTAGTTCCTTCCCTTTACATTTCATACCACGAAGTTTTGACTTCCGAAACGCCTGCGTTTCGGAAGATTTAACGGCTGCACATACAAGAACACAGTAGCTGGTGATAATAAAATGTACCTCGTTATTCTCCTTGTAGTCTTTTGTCACTTCCCTCCAAGTTATAACTCTCGGTATTCCCTCATCATTAAGTTATCATAAATTGTTCAAGATTCTCGGGGTTTTGGATAACAGCTGCGCGGTCATTCAACCGCCAGTCATGTTAATTGCCGTCGCACGGACTTTGCCGGAGATGGCGGTGTCATTTGGAGATGTCATTTGGTGTCAGTTCGATGACAGTCCAACGCATGCGTGTGTAGGTGGGCGTGGCTATCTTCGTTAGGCTGAGACATTCAAAATATGGGTCCAAAATATGTCAGAAATCTCCGTGAAGGCTTGAATAAAAGATGATATCTCAAGAACGAGGAATTATTAAGCAGTGAGAGTTGGCAGGCGGCGAGAAGGACCAATGTAGAGGAAAATGAGGTATAGTTTATTACTATTCGCTGTCGTTTTATTTCGTGTGCAGTTAGTATATCGGACAATGTCATTCAAAGTTCAATGTGTGGTATGTATTGTGTATAGGAAGATCCTGGGCTGTAGTCGGTTACACAGCCATTCGAGACTACAGCCATTCCTGGGTTACACTTTGTACTAATTGACTTGCGCTGATGGTTAACGGACAGATAGAAGGGGCTTTCGGGGTCACACACTTCGCGGGGTCTGTGGTCGCGGAAAGTTTTATACATTTGCACCGGACATTCTTCTTTATTTCCCAGAGCAAATTGCTTCGGTTGAAACGGCCTCTGATGACCGAAGGCACTTTCACCGTTCCTTGTTTTAGTGTCACGTTCATTGAATTTTTAAAAATTCTACACCTCGCTCATCTGACTGCAGATAGATCTCTCCCCATCTGAGTTTCCGGTTTTCGTCACGTCCCCTAAGACCGAAATGGACAGTGTTATTGAACCGAATTTGATTTTGCAGAGCGCGTGTATTCCTTTTTCTTTTAGTAATTTCTGTTCGTTCGCAGTTAGAGGTGCTGATTTGTTGGGGCGGTTCCCTTTCCCTTTTTGTTTGAGTTCTTTTCGTTTTGAAGCCAAAACATCCCTACTTGTTTTAAATTCTTGACTGAAGATCAGGCTTGAGGGATACTGTTTCTCCCGCAGCCATCGATCAATCCCTCTTTGGTAACTGGTCAGGGTGTCGGGCTCGTATTCCGAACCGTCGTGTTTGCTGATAGACAGCATAAAAGACCCAACATAGTTATTAAGCTCAGTGGGAGGGATTGTTTCGATTGTTCTGTTTTCAAAATTTGGGCCGGCGTTCAACCATTTGGTGAAGGTTTTCACAACACTTTCAGTTTTTCTCACAGTGTTTTTGTTTCGCATTCTGTCCACAAATTCAGTTTGTTGCTCGTCGAACTGGACAAATGTTGGCGCTCTTGAAGTTGAAGGGAAGTTTTGTTTAGTTTGGGTTGTCAAGCGTTTAATATCCGAGGATGTGTCGGAGTCATCAGAGTCCAAGGGTTTTTCTGTTAATTCCTGAGAAGTGGGGGGTGTTTGGGATTTTTTTTCTGTCGGTGCATCGGACTGTTGAGTGGCCTTGTCGAGAGCAAGAACTAACATTCTATCGTCGTCGCTATTACTGGAAATGAGATGAACGCTTTCATCGTCGTCCGGTGGAAACCCCATATCGAAGTTGTGCGGTTCTGAATCTGTACTGAAATCAACATCTTGGTCGACAACCTGACTGTTATTGTTACTGTCCGTGTCCGGAGGACGGACTTCCGCCATGTTTTCTGTGTCCACGGACTTGATATCCAAACGAAGTGAAAAATAACTGGAACTGTTTAAAATTTTGCACAAATACTGGAAATTGGACCAAACTATATACAAATTATTGAACTGGAATGACTTTTCTATGTGAGAAACTTAGCGGAACATCAGTCAACAACAACAAGATTTATGATACGGGCTTCGGACAATTTGTAGAAAGCAGACGATAAGTATGGTAATTAAATATGCTTTATTCGTTTCACTACATTTTTTTCTGTTGGTTTTATTCCAATAATATTTTAATGAGACTTTTTATGCTATTCGGTTGCAAAAATAACTTTCAGAACTTATCAGTATGGTTGAAATTGACAGTTCCACAAATAGAACAGAACGAAAAGTTCACGGGATTGCCCCCCCGAGACGTTGCTAAGGTCACCGGCGAAAGTAGTTCCGGTAAGCGAGTGGGGCGATACAACATATCGACTGTGGTGATACAGAAATGGAAAACGCGACTGTGTATCAATATCCTAGCACGCATAGGTATATAATAAACTATAGTACAACCATTTTCATCTTCTATATGTGGAATAGAATTCAGTTATGAGTGGTCACAACCTTGTACCGTTCTCTAGAATTCGATTATCTTCATCTTGTATTAACGGAATAAAATACTGATATGACTGATCGTAGTCTTGTACCGTACTCTAGAATGCGACTATTTCGGTATCTTATATGTGGAATAGAATACTGATATGACTGGCCACAAATATCTGGAATAGAATACTGATATGCCAGGTCACAGTCTTGTATCGTACTCCGGAGAGGTTACACCATTGTACCGTACACTACAATACAACCATTTTCATCTTGTATATATGGAATAGATTTCTGATATGAGTGGTCACAACCGTGTATCGTACTCTAGAATACGACTATTTTCATCATGTATTTACGGAAATAAAATACTGGTATGACTGGTCACATTCTTGTATCGTACTCCGGAGAGGTTACAACATTGTACCGTACACTACAATACAACTATTTTTGTCTTTTATTTATGGAATAGATTTCTGATAATACTGGTCACAACCTTGTACCGTACTCTAGAATACGACTATTTTCATCTGGTATTTACGAAAAAAAAATACTGATACGACTGGTCACAATGTTGTACTGTACTCTAGAATGCGACTATTTTCATGTCCTATATCTGGAATAGAATACTGATATGACCGACCAAAAGTTCATAGCGTACTCGAGAACACGAATGTTTTCATATTGTATGTCTGGCATAAAATACTGATATGCCAGACCACAATCTTGTTACGTACACCGGAGAGGTTACAACATTGTACCGTACCCTAGAATTCAACCATTTTCATCTTGTATTGATGGAATAGAATTCTGATATGAGTGGTCACAACCTTGTACTGTATTCTAGAATGCGACTATTTTCATATCCTATATACACTCTCAGCTAAAGGGATGTTAATTTACACGTCATAGGGGTGTAAATGGCTTGTCGCAGGGCGAACACCCTTTTTGGTGTTAATTAACGCCTCTCAGTCGGGCTGTTAGTTAACACCTCCTATGTGAGGTGTTCAATAACACCTCCGGGGAGTTTATTAACTCCTCCAAATTTTGATAGGTGTGCTCATTAACACCTTCCATAGAAGGTGTTAAATAACACCCTAGAGTGTTGATCGACACCTCATCCATTGGATTGGGGTGTTCGTCAACACCTAAATCGACGGTGTTAAATAACACCCTAGAGTGTTATTCGACACCTCATCCATTGAATTAGGGTGTTCTTCAACACCCTACCATCGACGATGTTGAATAACACTCTAGAGCGTTGATCGACACCTCATCCATTGAATTGGGGTATTCTTCAACTCCTACCATCGACGGTGTTAAATAACACCCTATAGTGTTATTCGACACCTCATCCATTGAATTGGGGTGTTCTTCAACACCTACCATCGACGATGTTGAATAACATCCTAGAGCGTTGGTCGACACCCCATTTATTGAATTGGGGTGTACTTTAGAATCTCCCATCGAAGGTGTTAAATAACACATTAAAGTGTTGATCGACACCCCATTTGCAAATTCGGGGTGTTCTTCAACACCTTCCGTCCAAGGTATTAAATAACGCCCATGGGTGTTCATCGACCCCTATATCGTTTGATTGGGGTGTTCATTAGCACCTTCCCTTGAAGGTGTTAAATGACACTTTAGGGTGTTCAATGACACCTCTATCGTTGATTTGGGGAGTTCAGTAACACCTGTCCCCTAAGTTGTTAAGGACATCTCTGGGTGTTCATTGATACCTCTCCAGATGAATTTGGGTGTTCATTAACACCTTTCCTTGAGGGTGTTAAATGATACACTAGGGTGTTCATTGGCAACTCTATGGTTCAATTTGGAGTGTTCTTCAACACCTTCAGTAGAAATGGGTGTTGTTTGATGCCCCAATCGTTGGATTTGGGAGGTTTATAAACACCTTCCATCAAAGGTGTTGAATAGTGCCCCTTGGTGTCCATTGACACCTCTATCGTCAAATTGAGGGTGTTCATTAATGTTTCTTCTCTCATCGTCGTCCATGATGTCTATAGAAGTCGTCGACCAAAATACTAAATACTAACAATATAACTTCAAGACATTCAAAACACTCTTTATTAACCACAAAGCCACCTTGCTGCTCTGAATTTTTCTCTGCAAATTCATATCATATACATGTATATGCTACTGGTAATGTTTGTGCTTCAGAAGAGGGCTTCATTTTGATTACTCTATAAAAAAATTGGACACACAGAACCTCTATTTAAAAAAGTTGAATATTTACTCAAGGCTTCTCTTAGCACACCAATTTTTCCGTAAAGCAAATCAACTGCAAATAATTACACGTGCTTCACAAACAATCAGCAATACGTCGCTATAATACTCATAGTTGTCGTTTCAACCTTTGCACGCCAATTTACTTATCCCATGTATCATACCACACAGTCAAAATAGCTGGACCACGTGAATGGAACAAAATGCCCTCCTCGTTTACAGATAATTTATCCACATATCTATATAGAGATTTTTGCTATTGGTGAACAACAAAGCAACCAGCCAATCAATCAGTCAAATAAACGAATTATCATTATAATGTCTGTGTATGAGAAAATGTTCATTCTCTTCGATTTCACTGCTCAAGACATATTTAGGACAGAGCGAGCCTTTTCTCCAACCGGCTTATGGCGCGGATTACACATGCCCTGGGCTTTGTATAAGACAGTTTGAAGAAAAATAGTGAACGTTAGAGTGTTCATTAATTTGCGGTGGTAGTGTAAGTAGTAGGGAGCCGGCATTTCGACTCACATTTGGACGAGTGCGCAGGTGTTTTCGCGCAGGTATGACGTCACTTCCGGTCTGGGTGAATGGCGCGTGACCTGTGAACTGTATGACGTCACTTCCGGTCTGGGTGAATGGGGCGTGACCTGTGAACATGATAGGATATGTACTGACCTGTCTGTGGGGACTCAATGTCGTTCATCTCCGTGTCTTTTCGGTGAGAGGAACATGTACTGGGGTTTTTGCCACAATGTCGTTCACCTCCGTGTCTTTTCTGTGAGGTCCGTGAAGATGTGACGGAGGTGACCGAAAGATGTGACGGAGGTGTGCGAAGAGACACGGAGATCACCGAAGAGTCACGGAGAGTTCAGTGAGTTCCGTGAAGATGTGACGGAGGTGACCGAAAAGACACGGAGGTGACCGAAGACACACGGCGGTCACCGAAAACACCCGAATGTCATCACCGAAGAGTTACGGAGGTGACCGAAAAGACACGGAGGTGACCGAAGACACGCGGCGGTCACCGAAAAGACCCGAATGTCATCACCGAAGAGTCACGGAGGTGACCGAAAAGACACGGAGGTGACCGAAGACACACGGAGGTCACCGAAAACACCCGAATGTCACGAAAAAACGTATAAAAGTGGAAATTTTTAGGGGGTTGCTGCATTCATTGGCCTGCCGAACGGAGCTATCTCACCAGCCTGCCTGACCAGCCTACCTGACCAGCCTGAACCACTCTGACGACAGGAGCTACTTGCCTGAGCCTCACCTGCCTGAGCCTGCCTCACCAGTGCAACTTCACCAGTCTATCTCACCATAGCAGCTACTGACCTGACCAGCCTGAGCCAACAGTCATGGACTCATCTCACCGAGCTAAGCTTCTACAGCACCGTATTCGCCTCGTTGATGAGATGCAGCATGTGGCCGATATATGTGATCTGCTTATGGTGGAAAACATAATCCTTAAACACGGTGTCGAAGATATCATGGTGGAGAAGACCACTTCGCGACAAAACAGAGCCCTCATCGACGATCTACTGCGCCGTGGGCCCTTAGCATTTCAAGCCTTCGTGGAGGCGCGGAAGAAGACGGGAAATGAAGGAATAGCAGATCTACTTCAAGCCCAGGATTCAGAAGACAATATCTTAGTCATAGACATGGACATCGCCGAAGGGCGTACAGCTACTAAACGTACGCACCAAGAGTCCGGTCTACCTGCCAAACCCGGTCCACCTACCAAACGACCCCGACTAACACCTTAAGAAATACCTCAGCAAGTGCTTCAGCCAGTGCCCCAGCAAGTGCCTGAGCAAGCGACGGAAGAGGTGCTACTTCCTATGTCTGTGCAGAAGATCAATGACATTATCCAGCAGGCCTACCAGGCGGCCCAGACGAACACTTGGGAGCTCTCTCCCTATTTAACTGTGAGTGTCAAAGAAGAGGAAGTGCATTTTAACGCACCGGCCTGGGACGACAAACCACCTAAGCATATCGCCTTGACGTTGGACACCTGGATAAGAGTACAGGCCATTTATTACGCCGTCGATGCGGTCATTGACCACCAGGGGAGCGACGAAGCGAAATTTTATGTGGGTGACGACATCTTTCTCACCTGTTCTATGTTCAACAACATGCTGCTGGTGCATATTCGTAAATGGAAGTTGAGGGCGGATACGCAAAAGCGTATTCCTTTACCTCAGGGCGTCACCCTGCAAATACCTGCGTGGCGGAAGCTGGAGAGTCTCACAGCTGAAATTCATGAAGTCCTGTCTGACCAGGTGACTCAGTATATTTATAAGAAGTACATCGACACATTCCTGGATCATCTCAGACCCCGCATTCGACACTTGCGTATCCAGCAATGTGCAGGCTGTGGGAACAAGAACGGACTCTTCAACACGCATACGTGTATGGACAATAGTATACCATCAGACGCGCTCATGACTGAGGGACTACAGGCCGTTAACGAGGTGCACATTGCCGAGGCATTGCAAGCTGCCTGTCCACCCAGAATTCCACGTGAACAGATTGCCACCTTCATCTACGTGCACCAGGGGCAGAAAGACAATGACGAGTTCAAACAAGTCTTGTTGCATAAATATTGAACATTTCACACAAGTCTTGTTGCATAAACATTCAGACATCACCGTATTCCTACATTCTATGTTCATTCTATGTTCATTCTATGTTCATTTAAGCGCCTTGATAGCGTATAATTGTATTTAAAAACTCAACACCAAGAGTCTACTGTGGTGAAGACCTTATGTTCATTCTACTGTGTTAATAAAAATATTAGAAATTCAAATGTGTGTTAGTGTTCACTCTATGCAAAGGGGGTATTGGTGTGGGAGCTGGTGTTTTTGTGCTTTTAGTTAGAAAATTTCCTCCCTTTCGGGAGTAATTAGGTGGCCCTAAAAAGGGCCTTTGGAAAGAACAGCGGTTGGTCATCACACTGTTACGGGCGGAATATTTTTTTTCACGGCTGATACCATCTCCGACACACAGGGCATCGCATCTTCAAATGAAACTCCTCTGTCTCTGCGCACTGGCACGAACCCGCTATGCATGTTAAGCTTAGCAAGCATACACCACATAGGCACAGGTGACCACAAGGAAAAAAGGCGTACATCGTTTCATCGTCTTGACACACGGTACAGGTGGATCTCTTCTGTTCCCTAGCCAGTTGTAGGCGTAATTTAGACTTTTCATCTTCTAATTCATCAAGCTGTTGGTTCAGGTGGCTGATCTCTTGTAAGGGTGTTGTCATTCCTGTTGGGGTAGCGGTCGTTGTGGTAGCCGTCGTTGTGGTAGCCGCCTGAGTCCCCGCTGTAGTTGCTGGGGGTCTACTACTGTTTAACCACTCCACCGCTGGTACATCTTCATCGTCTGTTGCCTCATCATCATCATCATCTTCTCCCTGCACAGCGTCCCTTATTTCTCTATCTTGTTGTGCGCCTCTCACCCTCAAAGCTTCAGCAATATGAGCTTCATGAACACGCTGCAAGCTCGTAATGATTGTAACATGTTCGTTGTCTTCTCCGTTCGAGCGAATCCTTTCTCTATGTTCTCTAGGATCTTGTTGTCCCGTGTTCATTGCGTTGAAAAGTGCCCGTCTACTAGGATTAGCCATGATGCAGTTGAATGAATGGATAGCTGACGAGACACTGCGCGCTTTTTATAGTATAACCGTAGAGCGCCCGTATGAGGGCGCGGACGTCACCGAAATCTTCACACTGAAGCATTGTGCCTGCTCAGGCCCGTTGAAATTTTGTGTTTCTTTTCCATCTTCAAACCGGTCTCATTTTGCAATAAATGCGAGTTGACGTGTAAAACTTATTTAAACTTGAACTTTGGGAACTTATAGTGTATCGCTGAAAAATTCAGAAGGCTGGCGGCAGGCTAAAACTATATTTTTAATCATTTTGTCGATTTTAGACCCGTATGGTTATGGGTGTGGATGTGTGAAAAACCCGGTAAATTTGAAATAAATCGGCTTACCCCCCGTAAAAACACGTTAGGTGTGTTCCTCACATCCTTATAATGTCACCCTGAAAATTTGAGCGGGTTTAACGATGGAAAAGTAGGAATGTTTGTCCTATCACTCTTGCTACGGTAACACAGCCATTGACACGCATAGCTGTACACACATTCGGCTCCATATTGTATAGTGCTGTGTTATCGTAGCAAGAGTGATATGACCAAAATTCATACTTTTTCATCGTTAAACCTGCTCAAATTTTCAGGGTGACATTATAAGGATGTAAGGAACACACCTAAAGTGTTTTTACGGAGGGTAAGCCGATTTATTTCAAATTTACCGGGTTTTCCACACAATCACACCCATAACCATACGGGTCTAAAATCGACAAAATGATTAAAAATATAGTTTTAGCCTGCCGCCAGCCTTCTGAATTTTTCAGCGATACACTATAAGTTCCCAAAGTTCAAGTTTAAATAAGTTTTACACGTCATCTCGCATTTGTTGCAAAATGAGACCGGTTTGAAGATGGAAAAGAAACACAAAATTTCAGCGGGCCTGAGCAGGCACAATGCTTCAGTGTGAAGATTTCGGTGACGTCCGCGCCCTCATACGGGCGCTCTACGGTTATACTATAAAAAGCGCGCAGTGTCGTCTGCTATCCATTCATTTTGAACTACATCATGGCTCAACACATGGATATTGATGGAGTGCACAATATTATTAACGAGTCGTGGCTTGACAACATATTAGAAGAGCTATGCAAATATGATGAACAAGAAGACCAGCCGGTAGAGGGCAGCGAGACTTTCACCCCAGTTTCACAACAAAAGCGGCAGTATCTTCACCATGCCACGGGTCAATTCATCGATATTGAAGACGACGAAGAAGGAGAAGAAGAGGTAGCGGATGGAGATGTCACCGCCAATAGTACCTACGACGTACGGCCTGATAGTACCCTCCAACACGAACGGTTTGAACGAGTCCTACAAGATGTGTTCAAACAACAAAAAGACCAAGAAGAAGACCAAGACCAAGAAGCAACCGGGGAATTCATCGATGGAGTGGACAATAGTCCCTACGTTAGTCCCTACGTCTATCCTACCGACGACGAACAGATTGCTCAACTCCTACAAGATGAGTTCGAAGAAGACCAAGGAAAAGAAAAAGAAGAACAAGAAAAAGAACAGATGGCTGTTTTACAGCAGCGATATCTTGAGTACTACTGTACCGAAATAAGAAGACTGGAGCGAGACACAACATGGGGAGCGGCACAGTATTTGCCCTGTGTCCAATGCAGTAGTCGCTACGCCAAATACGCTATATTTCCATGTGGATACCAAGCGTTATGTATTCGCTGTATTCACAAACATGCAGGAAGACCAGTCCCTACGCCCACTTACAAGCCCATAGCGTGTACACTCGTCGCGCTGAAATGTCCCGTGTGTACCCAGAGGCGAGAAAACCTTTTCCGAATTATACTCGAAAGAGCAAGCTTCTAATTAAAAGCACAAAAAACACCAGCTCCTGCACATGCACACACCTAGGTAACAATAGGTAATTAACACTTAGTGAATGGGAACTTCCTACTAACAGCGCCCAGGTAAAATAAAAAAAACACTATTAGTATGAATGTACGGTAATAATATACCGAGTAGTGCCGGAAAAAGCCGAGTGTAAATTTTGTTGTTGTTGTTGTGAGGAGGTGTGGGAGATTGATAATCATAGAGGAGAGGAGATTGAGATATACCGAGTAGTCCCGGAAAAAGCCGAGTGTGAAATTTTTGTTGTTGTGAGGTGTGGGAGATCGGTAATCAGAGAGGAGAGGAGATTGAGATATACCGAGTAGTCCCGGAAAAAGCCGAGTGTAAATTTTGTTGTTGTTGTGAGGTGTGGGAGATTGGTAATCATAGAGGAGAGGAGATTTGCATTGGTAGGGTCTAGGAACAATTGTTATAAGTGGTGTTTGGAAGGCTAGGGGTTGGCCCTGAAAAGGACCTTTTTTGGGGGTTGGAGTTTGGTAATCATAGAATATAGAGGAGAGGAGATTCACCAATGTAGGGCTTGATTTTAATTGAATGTGCCAAGTTAGAAGTCCCCTTTCGTAAGGTTGGGGTGGCCCTGAAAAGGGCCGTTAAGGTCAATTTGTTTACCCTGTTTTATTCAGGGGGAGTTTGCCTGTCTACTCCAAACTGGCGGAAAAGTACCGGTCAGGCTGTTGTTGTTCATCGTTCATCAGAGTCATCTGGCACCGATGGTAGATGGTCCAGGGATGTAGCCGGTGGAATGCTCGGTAATTCGTCTAAATTGACGAATTCCGGCTGGCTTTGTTGTTGTTGGATCTGTTGTTGCCGCTGTTCTTCATTCAGAGCATCTCTCAGGGCCGAAATCCAATCTTCACCCGTGAATGTCGTGAGCGCTCTGGTCACGGAGTAGTATAACGTCGCCCAGGATAGCGGCGTAAAATTTGTATTCGACCGTGTCCACCGCTGTATTTCGGCCATCCAAAAAGCTTTAACACTTCTCGCTAGCTTCTCCCTCTGTCGCTTCTCTTTTGCCGCGCCTTTGGTGGTGCTCATCTTCGCAACTCGACTCATGTTGATGTTGATACGTTCTTGACAGCTTGAGAAATATGGTTTGAATGCGGTTTTGCCCCACGCGTCCCCTGAGTTTTATACTGAATATAGAGTAGATTTTCATTGGCTGTTTAAACTGCGCGAACCTCTTTCATTGGTTCTGTCTCCGTCCTCGCCATTGGTTGATATACGGGTCGCTGATTGGCCCAATACGGCTCGGGTCATGCCTCCTGGGTTAACTTTCAATCCCGTCTTTTTGCACGAAATTGGTATAGCAAATTCCTAGGTTAAATCAATTCGTATCTCTATAACATTACACCCCGAATGATCACGGACTTTGACGAAGGTGGGGCCATGGAAAATAAAAACTATAACGTATACGGGTACGGACTAGCATAGAGAGGCACGAAAAAATTAAACTATAACGTGTACGGCTACGGACTAGGGGTTTAACATGACACTACCGAGTGATCACGGACTTTCACGAAGGGTGAAGGGAGACGGGAAAATAAAACCAGAACGTGTACGGGTACGGATTAGGATAGAGAGACACCAACAAATGAAAAAACTGTAACGTGTACGGCTACGGACTAGGAGTTAATTATACCCATAGGGGCGCATTATAGTATAAAAAATTACCCAATCCCTTATTTTGCAGGGAGTATAGGTTAGTCCACTAGGCACTCACAGGGTGTAGTATAAACCCCTGCACAGCGATATATACAGGCCTCCCTAGCCGGTGTTTTGTCATTCACCACCATGGGAGCGCACGGAGCAGATGGAGAGCTTGCGTTGTTCCAACTGACCACCAACGTCACCCTGATCGTCCATGACCATCACCAGCAGCTCATCGAAGAACAACCCCGAGAGGTGAAGCTATGTTTAACCCTAGTAGGGTGGACTCTATTGACACGGCTGTTACAGGGAAAAGAGCCCGAAGTCGATTTCATGCACGTGGGAGTGGGTGTCTACCTACGAAGTGGTAGAGATGATTCTTTTTTCCCCGGTTAGAACAGCGTGGTGGTCCCCATATCACACTCCGTCCTGCATTATGGCAGGCGCTGAAAACTATTATCCCCGACGTCCACGACTTACTGCACCCCGACGCGAACTCTGTGGCTACCCGGACTCTTACACCTGGCTGTACCCTATTGTTGTACCCCAAACGAGTGGACCTCATCGATAGCTGACGTAGGTGTTGGTGTACGTCTGAACCCAAAGCGCGCGTCTCTTTGTCACCGGAAGGCTGGACTACCTTGAAACGGGTGTTGTTGGGTGACCTCGACGGTGATAGCATTCACCTGTGTGACGACGTCTACATTTTCCGCGGCGCCTTTTTTGCTCGACTCCTCTGTCTGAACGAGGGTGGTTTTACCCTGGACCCTGATCTATGGACGGCCTTGGAAAAAGTAGTCCCCATTGTCGATGAAGTACTATGTCTATAGGGTGCACACAGGCTAGAGTGTCAGTGTCTTCTCATGAAGCGAACACACAACAGCGCAACCCAGAGGGGTACGCAGAAGGGGACCCGAAAGGGAATCCGAAAGGGCAGCCAGTGGAGTACCCGCAAGGCCGGCCGGCAGGAATCCACGTGGCGTAAGACTGTGAACAAGGTGTTAACAGATTTGTATTACAACCCAACCAGTCCAGCCGCTTATAGCGCTGTGGGAGCGCTCGCTCGAGCTGCACATTCCCAAGGCATCAGTCGAACTGAAGTTCGAGAATGGTTAAAAACCCAAGACACTTATAGCTTACATCGAGCAGCCCGACGACATTTTCGCCGTAACCGAGTCATCGTGAGAGGCGTAGACGCACAATGGCAGGCCGATTTGGTCGATATGAGTCGATTTGCTGCCCACAATGATGGACATCGGTACATGTTGACCTGTATCGATATTTTATCCAAGTACGCGTGGGTGCTACCCATCCGGACCAAAACAGGAGAGAATCTGGTACGAGCGTTCCAGCAGATTTTCAAGACGGGACGCAAACCCCTCTATTTGCAAACGGATGAAGGCACAGAATTTCTCAACCGCCACTTTCAAGCCTTTCTTAAGAAACAGAAGGTGTTTTTCTTCCATACGTACAACGAGACCAAAGCCTCTGTGGTGGAACGATTCAATCGGACCTTCAAAGGACGAATGTACAAGTATTTTACCGCCAAAAACACCCGACGGTACATCGATGTGCTACCTCAACTGGTACCTCAACCTCAATCGAGCCTATCATCGCAGTATGCAGCGGGCTCCCCTCGATGTCACGGAACGCAACAAACATCAAGTGCGCCGTACGCTGTACTCGATAGCACCAAGTCCACTCACGTCACCCCGTTACAAACGCGGGGATGTGGTACGGATCAGTAAAGTCAAAGGGCAATTTGAGAAAAGTTACTTGCCCAACTGGAGTGACGAGCACTTTGTCATCGTTCGCCATAACCCTCGACACCCACACGTCTATCAACTCGAAGATCTACAAGGAGAAACACTGCAAGGCACGTTTTACGAGGCAGAATTACAACCGGTGGTAAAAACACGGAAAGACTACTACACGGTGGAAAAGATTTTGAAAACGGAACGTCGACGTGGCATCCCCTATCATTTCGTCAAATGGCAAGGTTGGCCCAGTTCGTTTAATTCCTGGGTCTCGGCCCGTGACATGAAACGGCTATAAATTCTACCTCACATCGCCTACAGCCTTCAGTCTAGGGTTGTACCATGGATAGTGCACATCTGCCCTTACTGCTGCGGACTCGAAAAGGACAAGTCGGCACCGTCATGTGTCTACTAGTGCTTCTGGGTACCTTATTTGGAGGAGTCTTCTACGATTTGGCGTACCTGATATCCTGTTTCAACCTACCCTCCACTCGTCCAAGTCCTACCCCCCAACGTCAAGTGCAATCACCCACCACCACCACCACCACCACCCCCTCTCCTACTACGCTGCGGAACATTACCAGGGGTCCACCACGTTCTACAACCCATCCCACGACGCGGTCTAGTCCTCCGCCACCTCTGCGGAACTTCTCCCGGGGTCCCCCCGTGTACCTGCCTAGTCCTACCCTCAGAAGCGAACCACCCGCATCATCTTCCACAGCACCCAGGGCAAAACCACGGCAACATAGGACTCCCACCACCACCACGACCACAACCACCACCACGACGCTAACACCTAGAGTGGGACTAGTACCACGTTTACCACGGCAACGGTACCCGCACGACTACGACCCCCGGTGGGATCCACGACAACGGTGGTGGGCCTCTGAACGCTTGGCGCAAATCACCAAATAAACCCTATGGATCCTCGGTGGCAGCATCCCTTCACGTGTCTCATCGCTGGACGGACCGGGTCGGGAAAAACACACTTCGTTCAACGACTCATCCAACATGGGTCAGCCCTCATTTCACCACCCGTGGCTCGCATCCTCTGGTGTTATGGAGCTTGGCAGCCTGCGTACGAGGAACTGGCACGCATCCCTGGACTCACCTTGGTGGAAGGATTACCCCCAGAGGATATCCCAGAAGACACGTTGGTCGTGGTAGACGATCTGATGACCGAAACGGACAGTCGGGTGACGCGTCTCTTTACGAAAGGGAGCCATCATCGTCGGTTGAGCATCATCTACATCGTTCAGAATCTCTTCAGTAAGAACAAAGAGCACAAGAACATCCGTTTGAATGCTCAGTATGTGGTCTTGTTCAAAAACCCCAGAGACGCATAACAAATTATGCACCTGGCGAAACAGATGTACCCTAAAAACACGGCCTTTGTGCGGAAAGCCTTTGAAGATACCACCCAAGGGGCCCACGGGTATCTGCTCATCGACTTGAAACAAGGAACACCCTCCGCACTTCGATTGCGCACCCACATTTTCCCCGGAGATTTCCAGACGGTGTACACACCCAAATAAAAGAAGAAGACACAACCTTCTAGCATTCACTTCTTCATCATGTCTGCACTGATACGGAAGCACGCGCCGGCCCTCCGCGTATTACGCAGCGCGCCATCGGAGGTGGGCCGGGCCCTGGTGCGCGGCGCGGACGCAGAATTGGCACGGTGTTTGTGTGAAGTCGCTCATAATGTGTTAAAAGGGAATGTTCCTCTCAGTCCCCTGCAGAAAGGGAAATTGCAACGGCACAAGACGGGTCCCCGAACGCTGGTGAAGAAGACGGGAAGTTTAAAGAAAAAGAAACAGCTGTTACAGCGAGGTGGATTTCTCGGGGCACTCCTCGCACCCTTAGCCGCCACCGTACTGGGACCGTTAGTAGGATCCATCTTGGGACGCTAACGTCATGGAACATACGAAAAAAATGATGCTGGTCGAACCTCGACTGTTACAGAGTTTGCAATCACCCTATCCCGTGCCTGCCACGGTGCAACAACTCCAGTCTCTCGACGAAGAGATGAATAGTATACTCCAATGTCGACTACCCGATCACGAGAAAATTCAACTCTACCATCAGACGCTGAATCGGTACAAGACGTTTATGGATCAATATAGGGATAGTACATCACCAGCACCACTACCAGCAGCGCCAGCACCCACACCGCCATCATCACCTCAGCTGGAAGATGAAGTGTTGGCCAGTGTCCCTAAGGCATTCAAGACCAAGGCTCGTTTATTGTTGGACCGGGTGAAACAGAATCCCGATATGGGTTGGAGCGATCAGGGGAAACTGCTTATTCGAAACCGAGTGGTGCCGGGGTCTCATATCACCGATTTGATCAACGATACGGTGCGCTCTCGCAAACACTCTAATTCACCGGGCTGGGAAGCCTTTGCTCAGGGGTTGAAAGACACACACACCCCTCAAGAATTGGTGGGGAATCCTAACCGTTGGGCCTTTATGCAGCGGACCCAGCAATCGCCGAGTATACCACCACCACCACCATCATCACCCTCTTCTTGGGAACCGGAGTCACCCCCCAAAACACCACAACGACGGGCACCTTCTTTTCCACCCTTTAAAACACCATCCCCGGTAAAGAGGCTCCAGCGCTCGAGAGTTTTGATACATAGCAAGTCACCGCGACGATCACGACGCCGGAGTCATCCGCCCAAGGCCTGGGAGCCCTATTAAAGGCAGGTGCAGAAGCAAGAAAGTTCAGTCGTCATGTTTTACCTCACGTTGCCCAGTAACAGTTCGCTCGATGTGTTTCCTGACAACACCTTGGCCAAGTACGTGACCCAATTACCGCAACCGTTGCATTTACCTGGACGGTGGGAATGTGGACTGGTGGATATTCAATACCCTTACTCGTGGTACAACGAAGGCAAAGTAAACCGACTGACTCTACCCGAAGGCCAATACGATACCCCCAAGGCGTTCATAGAGGGTCTGACCACATTGTTGAATTATAAGTCTCTACGGGTGGTGACGAATAGTTCAAGACTTGTCAAAGCCTATCCCTTCAAGAACCACGTGATCTTCGATTACAACGCACACAACGACAAGGCCTGTATCCTGCTCAGCCCCAACGTGGGTGTGGAACTCAGTCCTAGGCTACAGCAAATGTTAGGTCTCCCTTATGACATCTACGCGGGTCCCACCACCGACACAGGCGACGTTGTGATGGATATGAAAGTGGGTATGTACGGACTCTACGTCTACTCGGACGCGGTGGACAGCCATATTGTGGGCGATGTGAACACACCTCTGTTACGGGTGGTGCCCATTAAAAATAAGTATGGCGATCAAGTCACCCAGAGTTTCAACCACATACTCTACCTGCCCGTACGATACACCGATATCAACACGATCACGGTGGATATAAGAGATGACACGGGACGCCCGGTCGCATTCGAACGAGGGAAAGTGGTGCTGACACTTCATTTCCGACAAGCACGTTCTCCTCACTTCGTATAATGTACGTGCCTTACCAGTGCCATACGGCCAGCTATGCCGACTACTACAAGAAACAAACGGGAGGTAGCTTGCCCATCTTTAGCGGTGCACGCATGCAACGAGGTCACGGGTTGGGTAACATACTGGGCAGCATCGTGAAAACGTTCTTGCCCTTGGTGACACGGGGAGTAAAAGCGGTGGGTAAACAAGCGGTACGCAGTGGACTGCGCGTGGCCGGTGATGTCTTGAGAGGAACGGCACCCCGACAAGCCTTGAAACGACGGGCCCAAGAAGCAGGCAGCGTCTTGATCACCAAAGCCCTTAAAAGACAACCACGGGCACAGGGAAGAGTCTTTCGACGACCGACACACCGACGACGCACACCCCGGAAGAAGAAGGGTAAGAGAGACATCTTCGCATAATGGCATTCATTCAATCCGAGTCGTGTCCGTCTACCAACAGTGAATTGGATTTGTGGACTATTCCACCCACACAGACCAGTGTCGCCGAAGGACGTTGGGTAGAACATCGCCCCCTGGCTAGCCTGATGGGCACGGGACCGCTGGAATTTACCATTGAAAACAAAGAAACGGCCTACCTGGATTTAGCCCACACGTACTTGTACGCGAAAGCCAAAATAATGGACAGAGCCGGGGACCCCATCGGGAACGATGCGGTGGTAGGCCCGGTGAATCTGTGGCTGCACTCCTTGTTCCAACAGGTGGATATCAGTCTGAACGATAAACTCATCAGTACGTCCACCAATACGTACCCGTACCGAGCCTACATCGAGACGCTGTTGTCGTACGGAGAAGATGCCAAAAAACACACTTGCAAGCCTCGCTGTACTACAGGGATACACCCGGAGCCATGGATGCCGTCACCGCTGTCAATAATGGGTTCGGCCATCGTAGGCAGTTTACAGCCCGTAGCACGTCCGTCGATATGATGGGACGACTGCACGCCGATCTGTTCCTGCAAGACCGCTACATGATGAACGGTGTATCCATCAAGATCAAGTTGATCCGTTCCCCACACACTTTCGCCTTGATGGCCGATGGAGTTGCCCCCAATTACAAGATCATCATAGAAGATGCAGCTTTGCAACAGCGCGTGTTGGTGAGTCACATGGAAGCCGTATCGAAAAAACCAGCCCTGTACCCCATCCGACGCGTACAGACCAAGGTGTTCTCTGTGCCAGCAGGTACGATGATGGCCAATCGTGAAAATTTATTTCTAGGGGATCTCCCTAAACGTCTTACCCTGGCGTGTGTCACCAACACCAGTTTCAATGGACAGTGGGGTGAGAATCCGTTCCACTTTCAACATTTCAACGTCAACTTTTTGCCACTGCACGTTGCCGGCCATCAAATTCCAGCCCGTCCGTTACAACCGGATTTTGGTAACAATCACTATGTGCGGAGCTACCTGAACCTGTTTACAGCCACAGGACAAAACAATCAGGACGAAGGAAATACCATCACTCGACAAGACTTTAGCCGTGGGTACACTTTGTTCGCCTTCGACCTCACCCCAACCTTGGAACACGATCATCAACTGGCCTTGCTCAAGAAAGGAAACTTACGGTTGGAACTGCGTTTCTCCGTCCCTCTACTCCATACCATTATCGTGATTTGCTACGCCGAGTTTGATAACGTCATCACCGTGGATCAGCAAAGAAACGTCCTGTGTGACTACGCCAGCTAGAGTCATGGATACAGAGCAGCTGATGGCCATACTCCAGCGAGATCCTAGGGTACCTTTTCGAGATGTGTTTCCACGCAATGTGTTTCCCACCACCCCAACCACCCCAGCAGCCTACATCCTGCATACAGACCCTGGTACTCGACCCGGTGAACATTGGGTGGCTGTGTACGTGGACGCCCTGGGCCAAGGCGAATACTTTGATTCTTACGGACTTGCACCCCTGCATCCCGATTTGGTGAAGTTCATGGACGTATCTACTACAGTGCGGCGTTGGAATACTAAAAGATTACAAGGACCCTTGAGTAGCGTATGCGGACAGTACTGTGTGTTTTATCTCACTCACCGGAGTAGGGGATATTCTATGCAAACGATCATACAAATGTTTGATGATTATTCTCAAGCCGAAGACCGTGATGTACTCGTATACGACTGGACTGCCTCTCGTTTTAATGTGCATGCCCCATTTCTCTGGTTGTCTTAATTGATTCAATGCACTGCGCGGTGTTCTTATTGTTTTTTGTTATGACGTTGTTGTTCTGACGTTTATTGATGTTCAATAAAAAATTCATAAAAAACACAAGTGATGTGTTTGACTTTTTTTATTCAAGTGAACAAGAATGTATAGAATATGTACAAAAGAATACAGGTGGTGTGTAAAAACTGTCAGAGCGTGGGATTCGAACCCACGCCCTGCACTTAGGACTGGCGACCCTTCTGACTTTTTTACAGTACTAGTTTTAACTCATATCATGAAAAGTATATCAAATGTCATAGTTTCACAAGCCCAGGTAAGTGATACTGATGCCATCGGGAAGGACTTTCCGCTTGGGGTAGAAGAAGGTGAAGGCGTCTCGTTGCTGGATGTACGTCCGCATCTGGTGGTCCACGACCCGAACTCTTCTGTTAGTCCCACTTGCACTGGCCTGGCTTTGCAGCACGTTCAGGTACACCCCTTTGCAGCTAAACTTATTTTGGTCTCCACCGTAACAGTAATACGTCTTCGAGGAGAGAGCTATCATGGCATCCCCACTCCACTCCAACTTGAAGAGGCCCGGCGTCCGCTTGTCGTACTGGTAATGGTCACGTCGAGGTAGCCACTGGTCCCGTTCCGCCTCATACTGTGCACGTAACTCGGGTTTGACCAGAGACTCCCAATCCGCATTAGACACGGCCATGTAAGCAGAGTCTATATCCATCTCCATGAGTTGCCAGTCTGATGGATTAAAATACACACCCATGAAATCATACAAAAACTGGAGCATCCTCAGCTTGGCCACCTGGTATACCATACATCCAATCTGGAGGGGCAGGTTGTAACGGATAGTCTTTTTGGCTAAAGTGACCGTTTTGCCATAATAGCCATTGCCCGTGAGCTTCCACGATTCACCGATGATGGCCTTACTCGGATCTTGATCACCTTGACGACGGGCAGACGTCACCATGTCGGCATTCCCCGCAAAACAGGCGTTGGGTACGTACTGTAAGACTTGGTACACGCGCGTGACTTCCCGACCGTGGCTGATGTACCACTGTAGTAGCGGAGTGCCCAGCAAGATTTTCTCTGCCCACATACTGCCAATCAACTTCCGTCGAGGTCGAGGCAAACACTCGTGTTGCTCAGCATAGGCACCCATGGTGTCTCCAATGTCATCCCGACCCACCAGCGTGTTCTTGAAAATAGGTGGGCACTGGGCGAAGAGTGGCTTGAGAGCGTCGGGAACATGCAGGTCGCATTCCACAAAGCCGTAGAGGTCCCCGGAACGAATGGCGTCGAACATCTGTGGCAGACTCAGGAGTCGCCGATGACTGAGAGGGTACTCGCGCGCTTGAAGGAAATGGCGTAAATGTGAGAGGGCCTGGCACATGGTGTGAAATTCACACTCCCACATTTCGATGAGGTGGTATCCCCTCTCTTTGATGTAATCGCCGTTCTCCTGGACTTCTTCCCGTAATTCTTCCGCCGATTTCCCACGTCGTTGGTTGAAGCGTCCAGCGCTGAAATGACATTCGTGGCCGTGCCAATAGCATTCATAAAACTGGAATACGGTCGGTGGTCTACCCACAAGGGCAAACCCATCGACGGGGAGTCGACGATCTCCTATGCGCTTCTCTGTGGCGTTGGTCTGATGGCGTATGGAAATTCCCCGTCGATAGGCTTCCCAGTCCAACCACTGGTCGGCGAGATGTTTGTAGGGGGTGCGTTGCGGTGTGAAATGTTGACCTTCCGCCAACCAGCGCGTATAATGACCGCTGGGCATGGGCTGGGCAAGACACCATAGGTACAGGGCATTGGCATCGAATCCGATGATCTTAGCACAGGGTTTCCCACCGGGGAGAGTGGTGACGTCGTTCTCGTGGTAGCGGTGCAAAATAAGACTGGGTCCGCCCACGATGTTCTGTTTTAGACAATCATACATGTCCGCGTCTTTTTGCTGTATCAGCGAGAAGTATGTAGGACAGTCTTGAAAGAGATGGCGAAGCGCCAGACCCGGTAAACTCAAGCACTCCTTCAATATGTCGACGTGCATCTCACGACGAAAGAGTTGAACCATTTTCTCGGCCGCTTCGAGGAAAGGAACCACATCTAAGTTATTATACCATATCAGGAAATCTCGCAAGGTGTCATGTGTTGGTCGTTCCATACCTGCTGTAGTTCCCGGTACGTGTCTTCCGAACATTCCACTTGCTTCAAATCGTCAAAGAACGCGTCCCGGGGTGGCAACTGTGTTTCCTCCAAGCGATCGAGCGTCGATATATACGTGTAAGGGAACCTCCCTTTGGTTTGTGCAGTCATACGCCTTCACCCACTGATCATAGCTATAATTGGGAGCTAAGTAGTTCCGTACATCCAGGAAATGGAGTGACGTGGTAGTGAGGGCCATATGATTATTGATTTTCTTGATGACGGACTTGATGGTATTAGCCTGGACCAAGTAAGGGTAGAGAAATTTCTTCACCATGTTAAGATCGTATCGCCCCGAGTTGAAGCCGAGCACAGGTAACTGGCCTAGGTATTGTAGGAAGCGGGCTTTCAATTTCTCCGCATACGGTTTAGGTAAAGGTACATCCTGCGACTGAATGGGTTCCGGCTCCTGGGTGTCAGACTCTGACTCTGACTCTGACTCTTCATCGTCACTAAACGATACACCTGGTATAGGAATCCGGTCGTCCAGTTGGTCCAGTACGTCCTGGAACTTGGACACCAACAATTCCGTACTGGCCGCACTGACTTCCTCTAAATAACCCATCATGCGGGTAATCAACTCATGGGAGTCCCCGGTGGACACGAAACAGACGGGCGCAGCGTCATAGCCGGGTACGTTGGTGTAAATGCTCACACTGAGGGGAATACGTCGCTGCGTCCACTGCGTTTTCGCTGAGAACATGTCCATGGGCTCCAACAGGGCCTCGAAATCGTAACACGCCCGGTAGGGAAAATAACGGTCCTCTTCCGGTATGATAAGACCCTCATCGGCCAGCTCCTCGAAGATGGTGGGCGTATTATGATACACACCGCCAGGACATTTTCGCTTCACAGTGTTGTCACAAATCTTCTCGTGGGAGTGTAGATGGTTGGACTTTTTGAACACCCGATGGCATTGGGCACAACTGTAAGACTGGGCGTACAGGCTCATATTGTAGATGAGGGAAAAATGACTCACCCCATTGTCGTCGAAGACATTGACTTTCATCGTAGAAGCATACCGTTCTGTTGAGCGATGAACCAATTCAGCCACAAATATGTCATCCTCACATCGTAATCAGTATACAAAGATATTGATGCTGAACAGAGTTTCCACGACATCCAAATACTTAAAGGGGACTCCCCGGAACTGCCGCTCATCCAAGTCTTGCTCCTGTAAATACTGTTTCCAATAGCCATTGGCCACTTTCTCACAAGCCAGGGGATTACACTCGTCCAAATGCACGGCCAAACACCGAAACAGACATTTCCGGTCTTTGTAGGGACCATGTGCGCCTCCCGTTAACGCATACAGTCCTCTTCGATGAAGCAGCCAAGTTGGAAGAATGACAGGAGCGCCGATAGGGTGATCTCTCATTTTGGTGACGAAAAATGTGACGTTCGTCACCATTTCTACAGTCCATTTGGTATTGGGCCGTTGCAACCGGGCCCATTCCAACGGGTCCAACGTAGTCAGTTGCTCGATGAGTGGCCCCAGAGAAATTGCATCCGTCACCGTGAACGGCTGGTCAAACACATATGTATTATTGCTGGGATAAAAATACCGCAACTGGTCGGTCTCTTTGTGCCGTAAGATGTAGCCGAATGTAATATTCAACTTGAACGCTGTGACCTGGTCTGTGAAAATGTTCTCGGCGTAAGTAGAAAGATACGTCAGGTCCTGCAGTCGAAAGTTATACAAGTCCAATAGACGACGGTGACGGTGAAAACAATGGCGTATGGTGGTCCAGTGACGTCGATAAATCTCACTCACACGCTCGTCTTCGGGCAAGACTTCAGCCGGAGGCGCTCCTGGATCCCCTGGAAAATCTTCTCCACGTCTCATGCTGCAGTGAGGCTCCGGCAAGTAGCTCCTGTCGTCAGAGTGGTTCAGGCTGGTCAGGTAGGCTGGTCAGGCAGGCTGGTGAGATAGCTCCGTTCGGCAGGCCAATGGATGCAGCAACCCCCTAAAAATTTCCACTTTTATACGTTTTTTCGTGACATTCGGGTGTTTTCGGTGACCTCCGTGTCTCTTCGGTCACCTCCGTGTCTTTTCGGTAACCTCCGTGACTCTTCGGTGATGACATTCGGGTCTTTTCGGTGACCGCCGCGTGTCTTCGGTCACCTCCGTGTCTTTTCGGTGATGACATTCGGGTGTTTTCGGTGACCGCCGTGTGTCTTCGGTCACCTCCGTGTCTTTTCGGTCACCTCCGTCACATCTTCACGGACCTCACCGAACTCTCCGTGACTCTTCGGTGATCTCCGTGTCTCTTCGCACACCTCCGTCACATCTTTCGGTCACCTCCGTCACATCTTCACGGACCTCACCGAAAAGACACGGAGGTGAACGACATTGTGGGAAAACCCCCAGTACATGTTCCTCTCACCGAAAAGACACGGAGATGAACGACATTGAGTCCCCACAGACAGGTCAGTACATATCCTATCATGTTCACAGGTCACGCCCCATTCACCCAGACCGGGAGTGACGTCATACAGTTCACAGGTCACGCGCCATTCACCCAGACCGGAAGTGACGTCATACCTGCGCGAAAACACCTGCGCACTCGTCCAAATGTGAGTCGAAATGCCGGCTCCCTACTACTAGTGTAGCTTGAAAACCCAGTATGCTCCAAGCACACTCTCCAGTTCAAGGAGAAAGTCTGTAAACAAACAAACAAACGCTGTTTTTCCACATAAATCTGAATGTTGGTGGAATACTTGGGATGCTTGGTCCGGAATAGGTCAACACTGGGGTGAGGGCCACTGGGACGTTCGGATATATATATATATTGCCTGAGTATTGCCTGAAGAGCCACCGAAAAAAGATGTGGCGAAACCGGTTGCAGTAAACGCTGTCTTCGATATTCATTTTTTTCTTATATATATATATATATATTTGTATTGATTTACTCGGAAAATTGCATTAAATATATTGCGAGTCAAATTACTGAATACGTAACTAAATCCCAGGCAGATAATCTACATTTGAAAAGCAAGGTGCACTACTGGTTCAACGTGGCCTGAAAATATACAGATCTATGAATAGTATGTCCTATGACTGAAATCCTCGCACAGATAGACTATTGAGAAAATGGTGTTTTCTCGAATGAAGAAGCTGATCAGAAATAGATGACCGGATATATTGAAGTTGATATAAAGAATGGACCAGAAGTGAATCTCAACTTAATATTTTTATCATATACTTACGTCATTCTTCTGTATCAACACGAGATAGCCGCTATGGTTGCTATTGCCATCTGATCTAGTAAATGGAAAAACACCTTGAGGTATTATGTAAAGGACAATTACTAATTTGGCGAAATCCCACGATTCGTGGTTGATAATTCTTCCATAAACCTTCACTGAATAAACGTATCAATCTGTTTAATATTAAAATACAAAGTACACTACTGGGGACAAAACGAAATGATGCCTGCTGTTCTGTGTTACCACGACATTTTCTGACTGTGTAATTTACACAACTCTTCAAAAGTCACTTTCCTAGATACAGGATTGGAACAGTGACGTTTGTCAGGCTTTATATTGACTATGTCAGCTATATTATTGGACACTGGATCAAGTGGAATCAGTCTATTAACAAGGCTCTTGTCTTGTACAAATCAATATTATTGTTCAATATCCTCTTAATCAGAATTTGGTGCAATAATCTAGTATACCGTATAACCAATCAAAACGAAGTGCTTTAAGGGAACTTCTTACATTTTTTTAGCATCAGCTGTCAAACCTTCGTCTGCGTTGATGCTGGCCAGTATATCTTATGAGGCGAACAGTTCAGCTATGGCAGTAAAATACTTGTTCATTGATGACAGAAGCTCTCTGTCTGCATCCTTTCCGGTCAGTGCTGTAAAATCCCGTAAAAACTAAAAGAAAAATATTCGTTGGAATGGGTATATGGAAACAAAACCAATTCATTGATAGACCAAGAAAAAAGTAATTATTGGATCGAAGTGGGCGATGTTTTATCAATTGTAAGTCTCCATCGTGAAATGCACGTTCTTTCTTTCAAGTCATGCACGCTAGTAATTACGACGGAATGGGCTTGTTTCTGACATAAGTGCATCTTAGTTGAAGTGATTGTCATTGTGATTTAAGATTACTTATATACAATATGCTTCGCCTCTCGCGTCAAAAGTATAATACACTGCTGATATTTTATTGTTTCATTTACCTGCTCTTCGTCCTTCAGAAATGGATAGGCCTCCAGTGTCTCGGCGATGGTTTTATCCTGTAGAGTTTGCTGTCTTTTTGCAAATGTAACTTTCATTCTCTCAGTAACTTGAGCTTCATCTGTTTTCTTCTTTTGGAATTCCTTTTGTAACCATTTTCTGTGCTGATCAATACTCTTCTCGTCTTCTCCACAAACAACTTGTTCATTCTGTGCCTGTCAGGGAATAGAAGGTGTATAGTTTTACTCCGATTCTTTATTAGATCTGGGAAACCATTTAAACTGCCAAAAGTATTGCAAATTATTAGCATCAAAATTAATATCACGGATTCACACTGTCAATAAAAGCGTGCATATCCTGAACACTGAACTGCACACTAGTTTGTAATAAGAAAACTAGAATGAAAAGAGATTTACTTAAAATATGTAACTGAAAGGTTATCAAGCGCATCAACTAGGGCGTCCTCAATAAACAAAACGAAATAGGTTGTCCACAATATCGCCTAGTGCTGAATATTGGAAGTCAGAAAAATTAGTGTTCATTCTGAAGTGTGTACTTTTGAACACTTTTACGCATAATTGAACACTTTTACATGTTTATGCGGAGTCTAGTGTTCCAAAAGTGTTACAGTATATGTGTTCATTTGTGAACATTGGTATTCAAACACGATGATCATTTTTAAACACGCGTGTTCATATACATGTATGTTCTCTAGTGTTCGGATATGAACGTGAGCGTTCAGTTTTTAACACGATATTGTGTTCTGATTTGGACGTCAATATGAGCGTTAGTGTTCAGTGCCGTTCAACCCCATATTTCAATTGTTGAGATACTTAGCGTTGTGGAAGTTTTGGTACCTTTTTCTTTTCATTATTGTTCAAAATGGACCAGTTGATTAATTCCACAACATTATTTCAACTTATTCCAGCAACCGCTAAAATTAGTCAGAGATGAACGCTTTTACGCGTTCAATAAGTGTTACAAATTTTTGGTGACAGTGCACAGAGAATTACATGTCAGTGATTTTTAATTATGGAAGTTTCCAACATATATATATATATATAAAAACATTTTCCTGGTCAATACCAAACAGCATTATCTGGCATATGGTGTCATAACACAGATAAATTCAACGTTGGTAACGCTTGTCCAGGTCAAGGGAGATATATCTGTTGATTTTCGCGCGCATGGTTTTGAACGACGCGTGTGCGCCCTGACCATAGCCAGATTGTTTTATTGCACAAAGTGAATATAATCACACCCACCGATACCCGCAGAATCGTCGACGGTGTTGAAGCCTGGTCAACAGACGTTCTTTTCCCCTTTCTGCCATTAATTTCTCGTCTCGCCCGGACCTCTTCCACGCAACCATCTGCATGTATCTTCCGTCTGGAGTTTTTGAACTTGGTCCTCAACAAGGAAGTCCAGGAGTCCTGTAACAAACAACAAATCTTAATAGTCATTAATTATACTCTCTAAAACAACTGTTTCCTAAAAGTACACTGTTTACACCACTGTAACAAAACAAGCAGCCAGAGGATGCTAAGTCCCCCGCCGAAATGGCAGCAATATTTTTTAGCATTGTTGGTCTCGGGGATATACATGAGGGAGGCAACTGCTACGTTATAGGCTTTGGATGCGAAAGGGTCTTTCTGCCTTGCCAAGTTTTAAAATCAACTCAGAGCGGTTGAATGAACGTTTTTTTGCTTCTGTAATAGTTTCCATGCAGTGAAGCATGGAAATTATGTAACCGAGAAGCGACCCCAAGTGACATCTCAAGGCATATTATCTGCAAACCAAATTTGACGAGAAGCTGAATGCATCCTCAACCTATTTTCTGGAAACCAAATTTAAAAATTTGCCACCAGGTGTCGCCACCTGTAGGTGCAAGTGGGCGAAATGCAATCCAAGGGTCATCTCATGACATGGTGTATCAGCATACGAACTTTGGGAAGAATCTGAAAAGGGGTTATTGCTCGGAAACCAAATTTAGATTTGTATGCACAAGTGTGCGAATCACAATCCCAAGTGACATCTTATGGCATATGAATACCAAATTTGAGAAGAATCCGATGAGCAGTTGTCAAATTATTGCCAGGAACAAATTTCAGATTTTTCCACCAGGTGTCGCCACCAGTATGCAGAAGCAGGTGAAATACAATCCCAAGGGTCATATCATGGAATGGTATCTGCATACCAAATTGGAGAAAAATCTGATGAGCGAAATCAAATTTAGATTTGACACAAGGTGGTACTACCTGTAAGCACAAGTAGGTGAAACGCAATCCCAAGCGACATCATGTGTCCTGATATATTCATACCAGATTTAAGAAGAATCTGACGAGTGTTTCTCAAGTTATTACCCGGAAACAAATCTGGTATTTCGCCACCAGGTGGCACCACCTGTAAGTAAAAGTGAGCTAAAGGTAATCCCACGCAACATCTCCTGGCATGATACATGCATGCTAAATTTGAGGAGATTACGATGAGCAGTTCTCAAGTTAATGGCTGATTCAGATTTTTCATCAGGTGGCGTCACTTTCTGAGCATAAGTGGATAACGCAATCCCAAGCAACATCTCATGGCAAGGTACAATGTATATGCACGCCTAAGGGAGCTTCTTGAAATTGAGGCATACTAGGGACTGGCATAAGGCATTCCAAACAGAGTAGCATGGTGCTCCGTGTTGGAACTCCTAGGAACTCCATGCCATACAGTTTGAAACTCGGCAGACAAAGGATGGCTTATGCCATAACATGCAGCAGCATGGGGGTCTTGGCCTAACTGGGACTCTAATCCATCCAGATCAGAACACCAAACTGGGCACGGTGTATCCCATTTGAATAATCGGCATATGCCATCCCTACCAGGGAACTCAGTTCCTAATTTCAAGAAGCTCCCTAATTTGGGAAGAATTTGATGAGCAGTTCTCAAGTTATTGCCCGAAACCAAATTTCGAGCAACATTTCAAAGCATTTCAAAGTTATTGCTTGCAGCACAAAAGAACGGAAAGAACCCTAGTGACGCCACCTACAGGCAGATCTTTCTGAAACGCAATACCAATCAACATCTTGTCACAAGGAATGCACATGCCAAATATTGAAGAAACTAGATACAGTCGATCGAATACGATTGGAGGCATGCCTTTTGCATCTTTAGTAAAGGAAACATTCATTATTTGTGAAGAAAGTAAAAACGTAAAACTTAGGAAAAACATCAGGAACATGACCCCATAAGAAAGCCTTGAGGGTAGGTACCCACACACCAAATTTAAAAGAATTCATTGAGGTCCAACAGTTACTGTCCGAAAATGCAATTTTACCTTGGCCCTCAGGTAGCGCCATGTGTAGGCAGATAGGCATAAAAAATAATCCCAACCGAGATCTTGAAGCAAGATCCTTTGACATTGGAAATAGAAAATATAAACTTGGCCTACAGGTGGCGCCACCTATGAGCAGATCGACAAGTAAAACAATACCAAGTGAAACCTTCAGGTAAGGTACATGTATACCAAACTTGGAAAGAATTCATTCAAGTATTAAAAAGTTATTGTCCGGAAACGTAATTTTGAATTTGCCCCCAGGTGGCACCACCACGAGAAATTGAGGCGAGGTACCTACGCACCAAATTTGAAACGAATCGGTTCAGGTTTTCAAAAGATATTGTCTGCAAACACTTAACTTAGCTTTCAGGTGGTCCCCCTATCAACATGAAAAACATCATCAAGCCAGATCTTAAGCAAGGTACCACCACACCAAATTTGGAAAGAATCCTTAAAGTTTTCAAAAGTTATTGTCTGGAGATGCAAGTTTAACTTGGCCTGAGGTGGTGCCACCCAGAAGCGGATTGGCACGGAAAACAATTCCAGCAAGATCTATAGACAAGGGATATATTTACCAAATACAAAAACATGGGTCTGTGCCCGATAAATTGAAACATTTTGGAGTTGCAATTATCCCAATATTGCAGACAACACACAAATTTCAGCTTCTGCTAAGCTATATTGGAGATATATATGCTCAAACACAATAGATTAGGGTCGGGCGAGGGCTAGTTTGGGTGATAGAGCGTGCGGCTCGGCGCCCTGGGGATGAGGACATGCTCGTCTTGAGGGTAGTGGTAGGTGTGCTGACATGAACGCCATAGAAAGCTCCCTGTACATGAAACAACCACACTGACAACTGCATGCCATCATCTGTCAGTCCGAAAAACCACAAGGTGGAATTCAATTCAATTCAGGAAATTGATCATATGCACAGTGTGCACCCAAACTTTAGGAACTTAGTTGTAATTAATATAGTAAGTTACACGTGTGGACACAAATGGTTCCTGCAGAAGCTTTAGGGTAAATCATATGATGTGAGATACAATTATTTGATAGCAAAATTGAAGGAAATGTTGTCCTTCATTTAAGATGACACGAAATTAAAAAAAAACAAAAAAAAAAACGGTTCGGTATTTCATGTGATACATCTGAAATAAAATATGGTTCGTGCAAAAGCTTTAGGGTAAATCATATGATGTGGATTACAATTATTTGATAGCAAAATTGAAGGAAATGTTGTCCTTCATTTAAGATGACACGAAATTTAAAAAAAACAGGGGTTCGGTACTGCGGGTTTTTTTCCCCGCCAGTTATACTTCTGAAATAAAATATGGTTCATGCAAAAGCTTTAGGGTAAATCATATGATGTGAAATAGGACTGGACAGCAAATTTAAGAAAATGGTGTCCTTCATTTAAAGCGACATGAAATCCAAAACTAACAGCGTTTAGGGATGCCTAATTATTAGACAAAGCATTTGGAAGTTACGCTTGTGAAGAATTTGAATGGAAACCACGGACATGCACAGAAGATTGGAACAAGACCCAGTGGCGCCACCTTCAGGTGGATCTTGCTGAAACGCAATACCAACCCATGTCTGGTCACAAGGAGTGTATATGCTAAATTTCGAAGGAATCCAACAAAGCTTTTGGAAGTTATCGCCTGTGAAGAATTTGAACAGACATCCACAGACACAAAGAGAGCAAGACCCATTTTAACTGGAACCTGGAACGAACACGAAGAAGCGAAACTCAGTGGCGCCACCTTCAACCAAATGTTACTGAAATCCAGTACGCAACCGCGTCTTCTCACAAGGAATGCATATGCCGAATTTCGGAAGAATCCGAGAAAGCATTTGGAAGTTATCGCTTGTAACTGACATCCACGGACACAAAGAAGCAAGATCCATTTTGACCCAGTGGCGCCACCTTCAGGCAGATGTTGCTGAAATGCGATACCGACTGGCGTCTTGTCGCAAGGAATGTGTATGCCGAATTTCGAAAGAATCCAACAAAGCGTTAGGAAGTAATCATTCGAACAGACATACACGGACATCCATGGACATGCACGGACACATAGAAGCAAGAACCCTTTTAAAGTCCCCCAGCCGCGTTGCGGCGGGGACAATTACACATCTACACCATGCAGCCGTAGGTACACAATTTGTGTAATAAACAGATTGTGTAGATGAGCCATTTTGCACACAAATGTGTGAGAAAAACTTGTTTTAAAAACTTGCTCTGATCATCATCAAATACAGTTGAATGCAGCTTTATCAGCCAAAAATAGAAATAAATTTATCAACATTCCCACACATAAAAGATAGACTACTTACATAGCCAGATCCTAATGTGTCTCGCAAATGAGCATATTTCCCAATCAGTGTTGACGCGACAAATGACGTAGAATCTGTGTGAGAGGTATCTACAAATAGATGCAAACATACATTCATTATATGATAAACTACCTCCTATTTCTCGTATATTGTGCTGACTGTACTAACATCTAGCAAGTTGAAGCTGTCCATAATGTTGGTGAAATAATCTACTTTACAATGTACCGATTCAGAATCGATCTAAAAGATATGGGCATTCATAAGGGTAATTATACTATCAGGGCGGGAGTACATACAATTGCCGACGAACATCGTGTTTGATGTCAAAATGTGCCGTAATTCAAGTTCTGTTTACCGGTATACGTGGAATCCGGTGTTTCAGCTGCCTATCCAATACATGAATAGCCAAACTTCCCGTGTTCCATGAACATCAAGAGAATGGGTGAGAGACTGGATTAAGCTTGCTTAACTCGTAAATGAGATTATCGCCTCGAACATACTTGTCAACCATTCTTCGTCTTTGGGAGGGCGATGGATCCTCTTTCTTCTTCAGACTTCATTCAATGTCTGAGGGGAAAGGTTTCAGTGAAAACGTCAGAGGTTCTTCCCGAAGCACAGGGATGAACTGTTGTTATGTGGCCTAATGGTGAAACTTGAAGGATGTACCCTCAATTAGATTCCTTGCACAATCGATCAAACCATGGAGTTCTAATACCAACTACATGATCAAACAGCTTATTCGAAATGTATGCGTTTGCCTATTTCTGACATCAACGTATAAGCTGCCATAATTCGCTTTTGGTGGTCAAATGCAAACACATCGAGTGATACCAGTTGTTTAGTAAAATACCAACATTCATAATATATTAACAGGAAATGAATGGAGGATCATTCCGAATGACGTACAGATGGATTTGTTGTTTATATGTATTTTCAAACTGTATACGGCTGGGTGTGACGCCAGTCAGGGTGAAAATCCGCCAATATAACAATTTGAGTGTAGAAGAGAGAATAGGTCCCATCTGCGATTCGGCAGTTGAAAATGAAATGCATGCATTGTTAGAATCGCATACGATGACCTTAGATACGACTTCGGTTATGAACTCAGTTACTTATTTCAGGTGCAGGTAACCAGTATAATAAATAATGAGATGTCAATGGAGAGATTGGTCCAATTAAAGGACAAAACATGCGCATCCATACTAAAAAACGGCAAATTATATTGTGTGGAGATGAATCTACATTAAAAAAAAGATTTGTTTGAAATCATCTTTTAAACCTGTGCAGTGCATTTTTTCAAACTAACCTGTCCGGGATATCTTCTTCAGTACCACCGTTTGAAACGATAGGATCCTGGCAAGACAATAATGCTGAATGACAACTGCACAATAACAATTATTCAAAGTCACTTTCCAAAAGACCCAAAAGAGTACTCCATTACGACGTCGGTTTTAGATACGCCCATTTCAACATTTCTATAAAATACTAATAATACATGTGCTGAAGAAGCGTTGTGCACTAACCAATAGAATACTTGCACATGAGAGGCACATGGATGAACCGAAAGAACCATTTCTGGATATTCATCAGATAGTTGGATCTTACAGGTGTTAAAAGACAAAAGAAAAAAGGGCCGCTGATCGGCTGCAAAGTATTGCAAGCCCCCCCCCCCCCTCTAGCAAATGGCATGAGAATAGGCTGTACCTGATCAAGTGGTGTTGCCAATATGTCGGTGTGTTTGGACTGGGAGGGTGTCATTTGTCCCGATCACGTTCACCTTGGACTTGTCTGGGATTTCATCTCCGTCGAAATCTTTTTCGTGGATCTGAAATAATATGGAATAAATAAGTTAATAGACTTGATAAAAGACGCTTGATTGGGACGTCATTGCCGATTATCCATAACTGATACACTATAACAGTCAAAACATTGACAAACTGAAAATTGCTTCCAAACATATTATTTTAACTCCTCAATGCTCTTAAAGCCACGTTTCAAAGAAATAATATATGGGTGGCCAGAGGAATGGGCTATTTTGCACTTATGTGCACAATTATAAAATTTGCTCTAAAATCTGTGTGTCCGAAATAGTTTACCTGTTCGAAGCACCAATATCCAACTCCAACAATATGAGACACTGACTAGCAAGAATATTTGTGCGTTTACTCTGTGGTATAAAACCATCCTTGCAAAGCAAAACATCGGTAAACTACTAACAGAAATATAGAAATATGATGGTGAAGAAAGAAAACTTTCGACTCTTACTGACCCGTCTCAGCCCTTACCATACAAAAGCTAAGAAAACCGTTAAACATCCAGCACAAAATGGCGATCTGGCCGCTTTACTGTGTACACGGCATGAATTAAGGGAGGCTATGGGGAGGTAAAGTGTGGGGCACGGTAGCTCCGGATACGATCTCGGTTTACCGAGATTACGCTGGTATGTGTTTGTATACGATAAGACGGAGAATGCATGATGTGAACCTCGAACCTTCGCCTCCGACAATATGGACCATTGTAGGAAAGAAGAAACAAGAACTGAGACCTCGAGGGAGTTTCATTACTTATGTGCACAAGTATATCCATTAATGTTCAACAGGACTAGAACAAACGTTCCAGCAAAATATATGTAAAACTCCTACAACTACCATTATCATAGCATATATATGAGTGAAAAGTAGGCTTTTTCGAATGTTAAAACAGCCTTCGAATTAATACTACAACTATGATATTCTGCACGTCCAAAAGAGAAGCTCGGAATTTGTGATAATAATGAAGAGCCGAAGCAGTTCCTTGTATTGCGTACAGTAGAAATAACAGCGGCTCTAAACAAAGGATCGGCTGTTCTGCCAACTACGGGCCAATTATCGCGAGCAGAGCAACTCGAGAATTTTGAACATAGGGCTCAATGGAGCGTAACAGTTTTTTTTCTGAAATTCTTCACTAAATATTTCAAATCAAATTATATCAAAGGAAAATTCCCCAGTGACGTTATTGTATCTAACACAATGTGTATGGAACAGCATATCAACTTGACCGGTAAAACTGGCATTTCGATAAACGTTTGAAAACATGTTAATTATCGAAGTTGGCTGTATTTTAAACGCGCAAAAGTTTGAATTTAAACTCACAAAAATGCTCGTGGAATTAAAAAAACCTTAAGGCTATTTGTCGCTCACCTGAAAAGTTGCCGTTGCCACATCAATTATGTTTGAAAGATTCACGTTCCTCCCGACCTCTTCTTTCACATCTTCCAAAGTGACAAACCCACTGGGAATTTGGATCTTCTTCTTGTTTTTTCAAACAATAAGGAGACAGGTAGTCGAAAGACTTCCTTCTCCTCCCTCCAGGTTCATGATGGTAACGAACAAGTACGGTATTTCGAGATATATGATATTCAAGAGCTGAGTGACTGTTTTGGAATCGCATTCGAAGTGAAGTGAATGCCCAAATATTTTGCCTTATATGTACTTATGCCGCCGATAGACTCGTATATACTATACCTGATGAGACAAATTGCACTAATTGGTGGCATTTAATCATAATATGCACTGGCGGCGTGTCACTTCGAACAGAGGAACACAGGTCTCACAGAAAACAAAGCAGTTGGCTGTTCTGCTAGCCTCCAGCGGAAATTCAACTAGGGGTCAGATAACGCACAATTTTTGCTCAGAAAAATTGAAGTTTGAGAAAATTATCAAACTTTCAGACACAAAAGATATCTTATCTGCCCAATATATATGTTAGAATCGTCATTGAGTTGTACTTTTTGAAGGTAAAACTCATTAACTTCAATGTTAATTGTAGGCTTTTCAGAGGGGGGAACAGCGGGGGACTTCCTCTATTGACCAGTTCCTCTATTGTTTATATTAGACATGGTTAAACATAAAACAATATAGAAAGACTGCCCCGTGTGCCGAAATGGTGTACATGTATATGTTTACAATACCGATGATTATTGTGATAATATTCCGCAATAATAGTTACACCAGTTATAATCATACATAGTTCATTTTTACTATATGATGTTAAATTCAACTGTCTCTTTCTCGCTCTTTTCATCAATATATATACCAATATATAAACCTTAAATACGCTACTTTTTGGAAGCGTCAAAAAATTAATCATCGCATTATCTTTCGTGGGTGACATATACTGCCGGTATATGATATATATACTACCATTATAGAATTATAATTGACTACCTATACGCATGAAATGAATATGTTGAGCCAATAATTGTGAACAGTGTGCATGTTGAAACATTTCTAGCCCGACAATTAATTTTATTTCGAATTCCATCATACGCTCTCCTCTGTCTAATAATGTGCGATCTGATCTTATTTGACAAACAGACCCAGTTAACCCCAATGCTATGAAGTTTTGGGGATATTCATCCTCCACATACTCTGTACAGCTTTATCAGACGAATCATGGTTATTAGTCCAGTCAAATTGAGGTTTGACCTACCACAAATTGCAACAGAATTGTTTTTGCTGCTGTGCATTTCCGAAAGGTCTCTAGAATAACATACTAAAAGTCTACAAACAGATATGCATGGGAAATATATTAAATTTCAAGTTGAAATTTGAGGTATTTTTCACGAAATTTCAGTGTTTACCTGTCTCTTGCTCCTATAAGAAAACCTTGTACTTGGTACTAAGCGTGAAAGAAATGGGTCATTACTTAAACTCATTCCATTCGTTATCATATCAAGGTTATACTCAGCCTAAAATAATACCCTTCCACAAAAATATTTATGGAGAAATTCAAAATGACGGATGTATGGGGTCATTCTAAATTTGAACTTTTTACCATTTTCACGACAGTCCAGGCAATCTATCTAGTTTTTTTTAGCTGGATCCAAAGCAAATTGCAACAGAATTTTTTTCACTTGTATGTATTTCTAATAGATTCCCAGAGCAACATACTAAAAGTCTACCAAAATCTATTTGGTGGAGATACGACTTTTTTTTGAAAACAAAGATACGCCATTTTATAATACATAATAGGCCATTATGCCTCATATAAGCAAGGTAGAATATTGTTTTTTCGGTGAATAAAGACAGTTTGTTATCCAGAAATCCAATTAATACATGACCCAGGGTAAAGTATGCCATGGTGGTGAAAACATGTGTCTTCCCGGTGGATTTGCTCATAAGCGTAGATAGCAAACTGATAGTTCAGCATCAGGCTATATGAATTATACATGGTAATATTCAGTCAGTTAACATTTTTGCCATTAGCATAATCATCTGAAAGAGGAATTCTCCCCCAAAATAAATGAAATGACAAGCTGTGATATATTTTCCTTCAACCTGTAACTCTCACAGTCAATATTTCCACAAACCCACTCATGGAGATATCTCTCTATTATCACAACATGTGCCTTGTTGAGAAATACAGCTCTGCAAACCATTAATGATCTATCGTAATTGTGTGTCAGATATGTTTTGCCGAAAGAAGAATAATTATGCAGATCCTATCATCTAATTATCCAACAAATAATAATAATAATACACTTGATGTTATACCATGACATTCTACCATGCCATTTACCATGTTTCATTTCACATTTTCAACAATATAGGCCATGCTCCTACAGATTCATCTTCTTCAGCTGCAATCTTTCTTGCAGTTACACCTGATAACCTCAAAGAGTGCCAGTGGAACTAGTGGCAGTTCAATTTTCACAGAGAGAAGCCGTCCACCCTCATTCTTGTGGCTGCAATGGATGGTCTTTCCCTTTCCACTCTAAACAAGCGAACCTTGATACTTAGCTGATGCTGATGTTGGTGGAAGGTTTTGAATGCCAGTATGTCGGTACCTCTTCCCACTTCCCTTATATGTGTTGTAATTGTATCTGCACATATATGGTTCGTTTTTGTCACAGAAACGCTTGTATCTCATGCTTCGTCAGGGTTACCATTGTATAAACACACAAGCACCTGCAATAGATAACCTCAATCGGGACTCCCAATGGCCTGGATGTACACTTCAGCTTGTTGGCAAAATAGCTCATTGAGCGTTGTCTTCTTTACGGCCGCACATTTCCCAATGCCATATGGTCAGTATACTGTGTCACAGCCCTGAATGGCATGCAGCAAATTTGTGCAGACTTACATTCCCAGCACAGCCTTTGTTTTCTTGACATTCCAAACTATCCGTTTCTTTGCATTCTCTCTTGACTGAAGTAGATGTCATTGTCATCCATGTCTGCATGAAAACAGAGCAGAACTAACAGGTCTATATCATAACCAACCAAAGTTTTGATGCTTTCAGTCGATTAAACGGCAGCTTTTACAATAAAAAACATCTGCATATGAAACATCCCGCCCTTTCCAACTGGTCACTCATAAGAGTAATGAACTGATACTTGTTGACGTTGTTTGCTAGGAATTCGTCTTTCTTTGACTGAATGGCCATGTCACTAGCGAAGCCGAAGAGTTTGGAATGTCAAGAAGACAAAGGCTGTGCTGGGAATGCAAGTCTGTACAAATATGTTGCTTGTGCATGTCATTCTGGGCTGTGACACAGTATTCAGACCATATGGCATTGACAAAGGTGTTGCCTTGAAGGAGACAACTGTCACTGAGCTATTTCGTCAACAAGCTGAAGTGTTCATCCAGGTCATGGGAGTCCCGACGAAGGACATTTATTGCAGCAGCATAGAAAACGCTTATATGTTTATACAGTAGTAACCCAGACGAAGGAACTGACTTGAGGGGAAGACCATCCATTGCAACCACAAAAATGGGAGTGGACAATTCAATCGGTTTCTCACTGCGAAAACTGATCTGCCACCAGCTTCAGGGGTTACTTGAGGTTATCAGGTGGAACTGCAAGAAGGATTACAGCTGAAGCAGATGCGCCTGTAAGGATCATGGCCTAGATTGTTCAAGTGTGTGTGGAGAATGCAAACGACTGAGCTGTGCAAACTCACCAAACCCAGACCGTTGAAAATGACATTGGCGAAGACTGGTATTGGGATTGATAGTGCTGTGAAATATTCCTCAACTTATGGCAGTGTTCATGAGGAATAACAATAAAAGACATGAACTATATGTATGAGAAGTCACTTCCCCTAATAATTTTACCATGAACCAGAATGTAAAATGAAACTTGGTAAGTTATGCCGTCAACTTTGCCTATAATTCAAAGTATTATTTGTTTGATAATTAAATGATATATTAGAATCTGCATAATTATTCTTCTTTCATCAACAACATTTGTCTTACAAACAATTGTGATGGATCATAAATGTTTGGCAGATTGTCGTTATACATGTATATCTGAACTATTGCTAAACGCGACGTTGAATCTAATTGCTCTCTGTAATGATTGGCAAGGCTGCATTTTTTTCAACAAGGTACAAAGACTATTGAATGTCGAACCTGACACTTGCTACGTGCTTGTGATAATAGAGTTATATCTTTATAAGTTGATGGAACTATTGTCTGTGATTGTCAGAGGTTGAAAGAAAAAAATATCACAGCTTGTCAGTTCACTTTCGGATAACAATGCTTATGGAAATAATGCCAACTGGCAGAATATTACCATGTATGATTCTATACCATGGTGCTGAACTATCGTTTTGCTATCTACTTTTATGAGCAAATCCATTGGAAATGCAAATATTTTCACCACCATGGAATAATGTATCCTTGACAATCATGTATTTATTGGATTTCTGGATGATAAACTGTCCTTATTCAGAGACAAACCAATATTTTCTACCTTCTTATATGAAGCATGATGGTGTATCTTTGTTTTAGAAATAGTCGTATCTCCACTAAATAGATTTTGGTTGACTTTTAGTATGTTGTTCTGTGGACCTAAAAATGCATACCAGTGAAAGAACTTCTGTTGCAATTTGTTTTGGGTCCAGCTAAAAAAAGAGATAGATTGCCTGGACTGTCATGAAAATGGTAAAAAGTTCAGATTTAGAATGACCCCATACATCCGCCATTTTGAATTTCTCCATAAATATTTTCGTGCAAAGGTATTATTTTAGGCTGAGTATAACCTTGATATGATAACGAATGGAATGAGTATAAGTAATGATCAATTTCTTTCACGCTTTCTATCAAGTACAAGTTTTTTTTATAGGAGCAAGAGACAGATAAACACTGAAATTTCGCGAAAAACCCTCAAATTTCAACTTGAAATTTAAGATATTTCCCATGCATTTGGGAGTGTAGACTTTTAGTATGTTATTCTGGGGACCTTTCTGAAATGCATAGCAGTGAAATAAATTCTGTTGCAATTTGTGGTGGGTTGACCCAAAAAATGCGCTAGATTTACTGGACTATATAGAAAATGGGGATATTAACCCTACCTGGCCTGGGGGGGGGGGCATTATGGCCCCTCTACCAAACTTTCTGCACTATCTCCGAAACGGCAAAAAATGGAGAGCTGAAACTCCGTGACTTTATAGATTATCTTATTGGGGTCATTTTCAGCCTATTTGCATAACCCTCCAAGCAGAGGATCATGGGTAAATTCATGATGGCGGCCACGTGGGGGTACCAGAAAAGTGATGTTTTTGTCATATTTCTTCAAAATTTCTGCTTTTCCGCGACGAAAAGTGGGCAAAAACTATTTTCTTTCATATCACATTAATATTTGATAATTTTTCATGCAGTTTTTTTAAAGAAATTGCAAAAATAAAAAATGCGAAAAATATGACCGAAAAATCGACCAAACAATGCCGTTTTTGAAAATGACGTCACTGTGACGTCATCAAAGCGGCCATCTTGGATTCTTTTTACATTTTCTGGTAGAGCTTGACCCAAGGGTATAGTGTAATAAGTTGCAGCCGCCTAGCTCAAGAAGTAAGAAAAATAATTAGGGGGCCATTTCGCCCCCCACCGGGCCTGGACGGGTCCCAAAAAGCCCAGGCCAGATAGGGATAAAATGTATCGTGAAGACTGTTCTGTACATCATTGATTGTTCATCATATATCGTAACAATCCAATTTCCAGCGACATAACTGCGATTTAAGTAAAACAATATTTAAGGAAGTTGCCAAAATATCTTCTTAAAATTGCCGTATTGTTTGTTACACGTACTTTTAATTCAACAATTATCAATCAAAACACATATACAGTCGAGAAACAAAACTGAAGGAAAGAATCATTGTCAATAAATGATATGACAGCTGTCAGGAAGCAAACAACTATGCATCTTAATTACCGTCATTCATACACGCCACTCTGCGTGAGAAGATTATAGGAAGCAAGTAACAGGTATACCACAATGTATGTGATGGTAGCAATCAATTGCATCCCCAGTTATCCCCACATGCGAATGTAACATAGATTACCAAGAATAAATTTATTTCTTAGTTTATTTTCGGCGAAAAATAACACGAAAAATTTTTTACAGAGGGCAAACTCCGTAATATTATATAGTTATTATTTTGAAAGATGAATATTCCGGTATATGAACCATTTCATTTTCACGCTCTGATAAATATTCTGAATATTCCGATCTAATTATGGAATGCGAAGGAAAAGTATATTCTTTCATTTCCGTTAAAATTTTTCATTTCTCCCGTCTCTGTTTCCGATGCAATGCTGCTCTCCAACTCGCTCCCTCAGAGCACGTGTGAATGTTTATTTATGATCCAGTTACCCCCAAAAATATCCGAGTTCGCGCCGTAGTTTCAACGGTTTACGATCTTCCGCGTGTCTGCCGTTTACCTACAGGATCATGGATTAATTTCACATCTATCATTTCTCCAACAGATTGCTACGCGAACCAAGCCATGAACACACATATAAACCAAATTTGAGAGTTACATATTCAAGGCGTCGTCTCCAGTGATAGATAGTTAAGGCTCACGCGGTCCGAAATCTGATCGCCTCCAAACATTGAAGGGTTACTTATGGCCGGGGTGATAAGTCAGCAAAGTACAGCCCAGTGACGGTTGTCATAGCATTTAAAACTTCCCGGGAATCTCCAGTGGCAGCTATCCCTCGAATCACATGTTCTCATAAACCCTTCAATCTGTGGTGACATTACCAGAACTATTACGTGTAGAGCTCGAATTCAGTGATTTTATTTTTAGCCCCGAATAAAGGGTTTGTCCCCTCACACTGAGTTATTGGAATAAACTGTCCAAAAATTAGACATCGTGTTGGAGGTCACGCGACTTCTGAAGTTGATTCCGGGGTTCTATAAATAAATCGTTGTCGTCCATTCATCTATACCAGCATTTTTAAAAATCTTAAACATACTCAAGTGATTACTAGCGCTTCGTATGTTTCACTTTGAAGTTGGTACACCCCATCCGCCCCACCTTCTCCAACACTGCCAATACTCCCTGTTAAACGCATCTGAACGCATACGGTGTGCATTCAGATCGGAGTGTCTCGCAATAGGCACGAATTGCATCCATATTTTCTTGCATTTTCTTGCATCTTGCACAACAATCTTTAAAATAAACGGTGTGAATGCTGATAGATACCATTTCGCATTAATAACACAGGTGGCTGTCTGTATAGAATGCACAGGAATACAGTCAGTAAAAATACTTTTATGATAACAACAGTCTAAGCGGTATATAAGAGCGAGTCCATGACATTATCCCCCAACGACAGTTTCCCCCGCGACATTTTCCCCACCGACATTTTTCCCCACGACAGTATCCCCACACGACATTTTCCCCAGGCGACATTTTCCCCACCCTAATATTACGTGCTGTAATAATTACGATCTGCTGACAATCGCAGTCGCGGTCATTTCCTCACCTTAAATATTTTTTAAGTTTGCACGAAGGAGAGTTCTAGGAATTCAAGGGAGATTACTTTTTAGTTGAACATCGGCAGATGAATGCAAATGTGCCTAGGACTCTCCTACGCGCAAACTTAAAAAAAAAAAAATCAAGGTGGGGAAATGACCGCGACTGCGATTGTCGGCAGATCGTAATATTAGGGTGGGGAAAATGTCGCCTGGGAAAATGTCGTGTGGGGATACTGTCGTGGGGGAAAATATCGGCGGGGAAAATGTCGCGGGGAAACTGTCGTTGGGGGATAATGTCGGTACCCCTATAAGAACGCCCTTTTCCAAAATAACTGTGTACATATCTCTCCTAAACCGATTCAATCGATTTATACAGCAAATGATATGCGACTCCGATATCCAGCGTGCATGATCCTGATGGTAGTTAATTTAACTTTACATGTAACCGGTCAACCTGGGGTCGAAATGACATGCCCACAGTGTCCATCAACAGCTATCACCTTCCGAAATTTACTCCGGCATATTCAAGTGACTCATAGTCAGCAGAATGACTGGCACATCACATGTGGAGTAGATGGGTGTCAGAGAACCTACATACTGTTTAAACAACACCTTTATCGAGAACACAGACATCTTATCCAAGGGGCTGGGCCGGCTCGAGTTCATGATCTTCATCCTCCAATTGTTAGTCCCGAACCATCGGACTCAGTGTGTGATCTTCACCCAACAGCTGTTCAAGGGCCTGTTCATTTCAACGACACAGATACCGGCTCACACGAAATAGTGAATTGCCAGGAGGCGTCAATAAAATACATTTCTTTGCTTTTGCTCAAAATGAAGGATAAGAGGGGTCTTCCGGAAACTACTATAAATGAACTTGCGCAAGATATGTACAGTTTAATTAATGGAGGTATATCACGAAAACTATTCTGCAGCAATCGGTGAGCAATTGCAAGAAACTGGATTCGATCAAATGGTAAGCTGATAGAACTGTTGTCAGAGAATCGCTTTCGTGATAGTTTCAGGCTCCTACATAGTTCAGCAGAGAGACAGAATTATTGGAAGACATGCCTGCCCCATATTGCAACAGTGACAGTGAGGCTCGGAAACCGACAGTCATACCAATATACCCCTATAACGAATGTCATAGGAATCCTTCTGGGAGATGAAAGTGTCTGGGAGAATATAAACAGACCAACCAGAGAAGAGAATGCAGAGATTTTGACAGATTTCGCGGATGGTCAATTTTCTAAAACCCAAAATCTACACGTTGATGAGAATGGAAAGCCGAACTTGATGATGTATACTTTTGTCTTTTTGAATTTGGTGCTAATACTGTTATATGGAAATGGAATAGGTCTTTGGATTATGGACGCGGATATTCTCTAATGGACGACGGCTGGATTATGAATGACGGACTAGACGCTTGTAATTTATATGGATGAATTTGAAGTATGTAATCCCCTCGGAGCCCAGAGGAGGAAACACAAGATTCTTGGCGTCTACTTCTCTCTGCTAAACTTGTCACCACAGTATCGATCACAAATATCGAATATTCACCCGACAATATTGGTGAAGAATATGTTCGCCGACAAATTTGGAGTAGACAAAAACCTGCATCCACTTATCTCAGATATAAATCAGCTAGTCGCGATGGTATAGTCCGTCATGGCCGGAATATGAAAGGCACCATTATCATTGTCAGTGCTGATAACCTGGCGATCCACAAGCTTGGAGGATTCCAACAGTCATTTGCAAAAAATAGGATCTGTCGGTTTTGTATGGCGTCCAGAGAACAAATTAACGACAAGGTTGACGAGGCGAACTTTGTTATCAGAAGCACGGCTGTACACAGATACCATGTTACTGCCGTGCAAAACCATCCGGATCTGGAAGGTGTTTACGGAGTCAAAGGTCAGCAATGGAAGGATTTGATGCTACAACATGCCCTCCACTGGATGTCATGCATGATATGCTGGAGGAAGTTGTCCCAGTCACTCTGAAGTGTATACTCAAACACTTCGTAACGTATAGATATTTCACATTGGAAGAGCTGAATGAATCCATAGACCAATTCGAGTATGGGCCGGCTGATGCAACGTCCAAGCCTCCCCCAGTTACTCAACAGTCTGTTTTTGGAGACAGTGGACTGAAAGGGAGTGCCTCACAAAACTGGTGCTTTTGTAGGCTATTACCAATGTTCGTAGGCAGCGCAATACCGGAAGATGATGAGGCATGGCAACTTTACCTCTTACTTCGACACATGTTAGATGTAATCATGGCTCCCATAGTTCCAAAAGATCAAATAGCCCCACTGGCCACTGCAATCCGTGATTACCATATCACATTCAGAGAACTATTTCCAGAAAAGATGTTCACCCCGAAAATGCACTACATCATCCACTACCCAAGACTAATACTGTTCTATGGGGCGCTGATGAAGTTGTGGACTATGAGATAGGAGAGAAAACACCAATATTTCAAGCAGCTTGCCCGCAAGATGCACAACTTCATTAACATCTGTTATACCCTGGCAACACGTCACCAGTATCTTCAGAGCTATACCTTGTCAAATCGACTACTAGATCAGCCCATCGAAACTACTGGAGGTGCGTTTGTTCTTCGTAAAAGTCTACCGGACTCTCTGCTCAGTGCGCTAGATGACATTGGGTTCGGGAATGAAGACGAACGAATATACCAACTCAAAGGGGTATCTGTCTACAATATAAAGTATCAGGTGGCATGTTTACTGATCACCTCATTCTCTGATGATGAAATTCCTAGATTTGCGCAGGTAAAGCGGATCCTGAAACTGATGGTAAACTGCTACTCTGTTGCAAAACACTCACCACATTGTATTTTGATGAACATTTCCACCCTACGCTGTGGAATTAACAGCAAACTGGGCTGTTTTGGAACCGGGCCATCAGAAAAGTCACCACCCATTGCATCTTTATGAGAAAGATGAGAGAAACCTGATTCCCCTGGAGTATGTTGTTTGGAAAAAATGATTTAGAACTACATTAATGGGAACGCAAATGTTCCGAATAATACCATTCAGTGTCCGGTGATGTAATTATAACATTCGAGACTTACTATTGGACATAACTTGGTCCCATCGGCTATGAAATGAGAGCTACATTCCGCAGATATATTGGACACAAATGTTGACCTTATCACGCAACCAGTGGCATAATGCTGTTTGCCAGGATGATACATTTTTCGATAGAGCACTATTGGTTGATTGATCCCGTTCACAGTTATCTCCCATTGTCTGATACAACGATGGATGTACGGTGAAATTGGAGCCTTTATCCCTTCCGAATATTACTATTATAATTTCTTGAATCAAAGGTCACAAACCGATGAAAATTAAATGAGAGGATTATATTTAAATTTTGTATTCGTTTTCCGAATGATATCATCGGGGTTGTATTGAATAAAATAGCTTGCAAATTCAGACCCGTATCCATGATTTCTTCTCCTTTATTATTACTCACACAAAGGAGGTTCAGCTACACCCGTCAAATGTCAACCAGGGTCATTGTACACCCAGTTGTTAATTTTCAGTGTAGTACAGTAGAGTTCATTTACACCGTGGGTTGTTCCAGTAACCCAGTAATCTGTTGGGTTGGGCCTCCCTGTTCACCAAACCAATAACTGAAAAAAAGTTTTAACCCAATCTGTTGGGGTGTTCAATAACAACTTCCTTGAAAGGTGTCGAATAACACCCTAGGTTTTCACTAACACCTCGCTGTGTCCGCATGAGTGTTCATCAACACCTCCTCAAGAGGGTATTGAATAACACCCAAGCAAACTCCCAGTGTAGTGTTGGGGTGCTTCAAAACACCCTCCCCCGTGCGTGTGGATTAACACCTCAGGGTGTCTAGTGACACCCCCAATGTAATATTTGGGTATTCAGTAACACCTTACGTGAAGGGTGTTGAATAACACCCAATGTGTTCAATAACATCTTCTGATCTGACGATGTGGGTGTTCGTCCACACCTCAGATGAAAGGTGTTGAATAACACCCATGCAAATTCCCAGTGTTGTGACGGGGTGCTCTATAACGCCATCTACGGTGGGTGTACATTGACACCTGCTAATGTGGTATTTGGGGTGTTTATTAACACCTATCTTTCAGGGTGTTCAATAACACCGCTGAACTTCATATTAGTTTGGGGTTGTGCATTTATACTGACCCGGGATGATTTTAAAACATTTTTGTTGTGTTCATTAGTCAGATCAAAGATTCATTGACAGCCGTTCTCGCTATCGACATGTTGCATCCACGATGCAAATATAAAAAAAATGACATTATCAGGGATGATTTGTAACAGTAGTTTTTCATAACAAGCAACACCATTACTCACCATAGTCTAATATTTTTATTGAACCACCCTTCACCCTTTTGACAACCTTCCGAGTTTTTAACACCCATTGGGTGTCAAATGATGGCATATTTTGCTGATGGATCGCAAAACACCCCTTTAACACCCATTTACACCCCGAATAGGTGTCAATTTACACCCTGGGGGTGTTTTGGCTGTTTTTATACCCCTTTACACCCCTTTAGCTGAGAGTGTATCAAATAAAATACTGATATGTATGGCAACAAGTTCATAGCGCACTCGAGAACACGAATATTTTCATATTGTATATCTGGAATAGAATACTGATATGCCAGGTCACAATCTTGTACCGTACACCGGAAAGGTTATAACGTTGTACCGTACACTTTAATACAACCATTTTCGTCTTGTATGCATGGAATAGAATTCTGGTATGACTGGTCCCAACCTTGTACCGTACTCTAGAATGCGATTATTTTCATATTGTATTTACGGAATAAAATACTGATATGACTGGTCACAATCTTGTACCGTACTCTGGAAAGGTTACATTGTACCGTACACTATAGAACAACCATTTTCATCTTGTATTGATGAAATAGAATTCTGATATGACTGGTCACAACCTTGTACCGTACTCTAGAATACGACTATTTTCATATTGTATTTACGGAATAAAATACTGATATGACTGCTCACAATCTTGTACCGTAGTCTAGAATGCGACTATTTTCGTATCCTATATCTTGAATAGAATACTGATATGACTGGTTACAACCTTCTACAGCACTCTACAATACGACTATTTCATCTTATATATGTGGAATAGAATACTGATATCACTGGTCACAATCGTGTACGGTACTCTAGAATACGGCTATTTTTATCTTGTATACCTAGAATAGAATACTGATATGACTGGTCACAAACTTGTACCATACAAATATGATAAGACTTGGACATGTCAATCAGACATTTGGGGAACATACTGATGTTTTACAAGCTTTACCGAAACAAATATTACCCCACTCTATCTTACAAGAAACTGTCTTGTATTTTATTTGTATTGATGCCAGGTTGTATTTTGGTTCGGATTCCCACTATGGGAAGAATATATATTTGGGGGTTTCCTTTTTCGTCAACCACAGCCTAATTACTTCTCGTCTGTTCCTGTTTACCCCCAATCCATGTATTTCATTCCATAACGTTTAATTAACGACCAGCAGAACATAAACACTCGCTGCTACATGACATCTATACCAAGTTGACTTTCTATGCTATCTTACAGGATATACTTGATCTGCAAGGAAATTTTACGGCTTCCAAGCAGAACCATGTTAACCCTATCTGTTTTGGGCGAATTGAGAGTGTACGGCAGACCGGGGAAGGGGACAGTCTCCCCGCTCCACACACAAACCCTAAATCTTTTACTTATGAATACTACTCTTTGTAGAAAGGCAAAGATTTGTAAGAAAAGCAATAAAAAAACGCAACTTTTCAGTAATACCCTCATGGCCGCTATCTTGAATTTTCTCATGATCCCTACTCAGAGGAGTATCTAAATAGGATAAATATTATGAGCTATAAATTCATGGAGTGTCAGATATTAATTCTCATATCGTTTAGTGAAGAAAGTTTGGTCGTAGGCATGGTAGGTTTTATCAAATAAAGAACCTGGAAGTTCTACTCATACTGTTACCCAAATGACATATTAAAAATATTTGTTAGAAACTATCCTTGTTTTCCCTGTGGCAGGTAACTGGACAATATGCAGATATCTGGTGTTTTTGGTACATGGATTCCTCTTCTCGTCCAGCTTTCACGTAGTTGCTATCACGGTTGCCCGCTACATCGTGATCATGAAACCCCTGAACTCAGAACAATACCTGACCGCCCCACGTGTCACCGTCTCTCTGGCCGCTGTATGGATCTGTTCTTGGTCCCTAGCGGCTGTACTCGACATGTCGTTCACACCAGCAGGTAATGTATACCTCTGATGAAGATCATTGTAGCGTTTTTTTAAATTTATTATCACGAATGCTGACTCCATAGGATAACATTTTGACAACAATGCGAGAATGCCATTAACCGTCATCAGGAAATCCGGAACAGTGAGCACTATATACCACCACTACTACAAGCACTGACATACGACTATATCTTCACTACCTCAAACATACACCACCGTCATCACCGTCATTCCACTACTACCTTCATCCCTCACACATGCACCACTACCACACACCACTACCACCACATACCACATAACACTATTACCTCCACAACCTCCAACATGCACCACTGCAACATACCACTACTAGCTTCACCTTCCCAGCTGTTGACCACCACCACCATCACCACCACCACCACCATTTACCTCTACTAATTCTACCACATAAACCATGAACCGCCACCACCACCACCTGTACCGTGTACCACCATCACATGCTATCAACTCTACCGCCTCAATGATGCACCACCAACATATACCACAATCACCCGACAACATACCAATACTACTTTCACCAGCTCAGCCATGCACCAGCCCCACCACCACCACCACCACCACTTACCACTACTACCTCCATCACCCCAACCTTGCACCAACACCACATGTTACAACCTCAACCACCACCATTTACCAATACTTCCCCAATCACCTCAACCACCAAGCACGATCACATATCATCACCGCCACTTACCACCACTACTACTCCACCATCTCAATCACACACCACCACCACTACCCCATCACCTAAACCGTACACCACCGTGACCACCGTCACCACCTCCATCACCATCACTTATCACTACTACCTTCACCACGTGAACCATGCACCACCACCGCTACATCCACCCCCGCATACCAGCACAACCACCAATAACACGAAATCTCAGCAATACCCTCCATCACCTCCCCACCATCATATACCACCCCACTTCAAGTATCATCAGCATCTCCACGGTAATATATGCGGTATTGCATAATTAAAGATTTTCGTGATTCAATGTCATGTCGCGCTTCCGCATGCATCTTGACCTTAAAGTAAACGAGGAGGGTCTAGGTATCGCTTAGTTTCATTGAAGGGCAGATTATATCCATGATTAATTTAATCAATTATTTAATGTAAATAAGGAAATACTCGATGACGTATTTTGCGCATATAATATATATCTATGGTAAAGACTTTCCTGTAAATATTAGGATACTCGATTTCAGTGTCATGAATAGCAGATTTCGATATCAAATATAGGTGGTACAGATATATATATTCGATATATAAGCAACGTATTTAGCCAGCTGACGTGTATTTGTCAGCACTTGGTATTTAGCGAGTCGCGAAAAAGCATCCAACAGGCATTTTAGGATGATTACTGGTATAAAACATTTGGCCCAGGTGTGTCACAGCAAGAGAGAGCGAGAGCGAAAAAAAAAACACCACACGGATCTAAACTCCTTGTACAGCACAGTGCATAGATAAAACATCGTACATTAGCATTATGGAATATAACATTTTGGATGGTACTTATTGACAAAACAACCTAGAATAACAACACACGCTCAGTCTTGATGTAAAAACATCAACCGGCTAGTTACTCGTACATATATGTATACCGTCGAAGCTAGAATGGTATAATTCATCAACAACTGAAAACATGGTTATATAAGTAGTACATAAAACACCGATTCCTTAGTAAAATGGGGTGAAGCGTGAGGGTGGTGGCGTGACGTCACGAATGACGTCACATCCGGGTCAAAGGTAACTACCGATCACGTGACGGCCCAGAAGGAGTTATCTCCCCCTTCATCAGACCCCAATGATTTCCAGTGTTAAACTAAGGGCAATGCATGTTTGGAGCACGTGACGGTCCAGCAGGAGTTATATCCCCTACATAAGACCCCAGTGATTTCAATGTTAAACCCAATGGAGAACCCACTCATGGATATTTGGGTGTGGCCTCTTGTTTTTTTGTCTCGCGATGTAGAACACGGTGGGAGGTGTCTCGAGGCCAGGGTTGACTTTCGCTGAAAGGTCAGGCAGGTCTGGGGTTTACATGCTAGGTCCACTCCGGCGCAGTAGACAATGATATTCCCAATGGGGATCCCACTCATGGACATTTGCGGTATGGGGTGTGGAACCTTGTTTTCTTCATCTCGAGCTGTAGAACACGAAGGGAGGGGTCTCGAGGCCATGTGTGGAATTTGTTGAAAAGTTCTGATGACGCATGAGCAGTAAGCAGGCAGATCGAGGTGGACGTTTTGGGGCCTAGGTGGACCCGTAATGGTCCGATTGGGTCGTGTGAGGTATAAGTTTGAAGCACTTGGGTAGCGTCCAACTGGATGGGTGTGTGGTTGGAATACCGTCTATCTGCGCATGCGCAGTAGAAAAAAGAGTATTTGAATGGACATTTTCGGGTGGCGGTTGGCCGCTATTGGTCCGATTGGGCTGTGAGAGATATCAAAGTGAAGCACTCGGGAAGGAGCGTCCAACTGGATGGGTGTAGGGTAGAAGTAAGACAATGGCGCGCATGCGCGGATAGGGAATTGCTGGAATAGGACATGAGAATGAACGTTTTGGTGTCGAGGTGGATTCATAGTTGTCCGATTTGACTGCGGGAGATATCAAAGTAAAGCACTCGTGAAGTAGCATCCAACAGGGCTGGTGTGGAGTAAAAGTACCGCAATGGTGCGAATGTGCAGGCATGGAATGGTGGGGAAAGTGCATTTTAATGGACGTTTTGGGGTCGAGGTGGGCTCATAGTGAGCGAGCTGGGTCGTAGAGGGTATCCATGTGAAGCTCTTCTCTACATGTAGGCCGATCAAGTCATGTTTTCAAAGAAAAAAGTTTACACCTGGTGAGTCATAGAATTGGGGAAGTTGTTGTTGTTGTTCTTGTTGAGATAGTGTAGTCTCTCAATTTCATGGAGGTAAAAGTTAAGGGAAGTAATCCAGTTGCCCCTTAGTTGTAGGGAAAGCAGAAACTCAGTATATTTGCCCTGTGACCTTTCTGGAGAGTTTTACAGTACCGCCTTATCGTAACGCCTTATCGCCCTATCTTACCGCCTTATCTTAACGGCTTAACGCCGTAGCATACCAGTGTTTTATCTTTGGTGAGAGATTGTACCATGCTATTATATAATACTAACGTTTGGTGTATGTATCAAATGCATTCACACCACGGAATAAAACATGTTGAGACTTGGTGGTCCCCGATGTCGTCATCGCCCTACGCCGGAACATTGTACGGAGGTATTGGCGGGGAAACCCGTCTCCTAGGCCATCCATCTGGCTACCTGGTAGAGTTACTTGTGTGTGCATGTGTGGAGGAGGAGGGGGAGAAGGAGGAGGAGTGAGGCGTGCCCAAACGCCCATTTTAACGCATTGACGCAGTAACGATGGTGAGTGAGTGAGAGTGAGTGAGTATTCATATAAGGTCGTTTGTGCACCATTAGCCTCTGTGTTTAACCACCCCTTGCATCAACAACAACAAGGATGACCGGTCAATCATTGTATTATCTTCCCCCAGCACATCATACGCACGGTAGTGGAGGCGCGTTGGGTATGTTTACAATTCTCCTAGGCTCTTGTCCAATCAGAAGCCGCCATTTCAGAAACCTCAATTTTCGGCGATGTTCGCTCTGATCCGTTTGCCCTAAGAGTCTTCGGGCAGTCTCGGATACTGGAGCTCCGATCTCTTACTTCTCCCATTGGTAAGCAGGGAAGGGAGATGAAAGGGTTCCTAGACACTGGGATCAATCTCCATCGGCTCTTCAATTCAGGGTGGCGGATCGACCTCCATGGGTTCTTCAATTCGAAGATGCATCTCCATGGGAACTGAAATATCGGGCCTCGAGAGTGGCGAGAGTGATCCTTTTATGACACTTTGGTGACGTCTCAATTGACTGAGATTCTTAAAGACTATATCACACTCTGCACAGGTATGCGTGGGTACTTTGTGGCGTGCACGTGTGTGACGACGTAAACTGTCCAGGCGATGAAAGGGATTCGAGCAAGTCGTACACGTGAACATCGTTGTAGAGTGTCTGCTGAATGGAACGTCAACTGAATACGTCTTTAGGATAAGCTTGCTTTTGTGAACAGTGATGCCCGGCAACGCCAAGCTTAACGCTTCAACGCCCTGGTGAAATAACTCAAAAGCTCTGATTTTCCAGACATTCCATGAAATTGCCACTAATTCATCGAAAGGCAGTTACACCCGTCAACGCCCATCGTTACGCCTTAACACCCGTCCCAACGCCTTAACGCCCTAACTCAACGCCTTAACGCCTTATCTTAACGCATTGTCAACCATCCAATCACACGCACATATTTTGACCATTGGCCCCTGATCCTTGATGAAAGTGACTTGATCACTAGACATCGCCGGAAGTGACGTCATCGTGAGCATAAAAGCTATTAGCGTTGGGCACGTCTCACTCACTCATTCACTCAGTCCTTCGCCTCCTCCTTGTCCTCCGCCCTCATCCTTCTCCGCCTCCGCTTCCTCATCCACACACGCACATACAGGTAACTCTACCAAGTAGCCGGATGGAAAAAGGCCCTTATCTCCCCTAAACGCACTCCATTGCACCTCAGAAACTCTCCTTTCTCTACTACTCTCAAGTGATCTATAGATAGAGCAGGGGTTTTCCCAGAAAAATCAACCTTGACAATTAATTGGCCTACGAAACAGGAGTTTTTCCAGCAAAACCTGCGTACAATTTTCCAGCGTAGAGCGATGGCGACATCGGGGACTACCAAGACTCAACATGTTTTATTCCGTGGTGTGGATGCATTGAGACATACACCTTGTCGATGGATTAGTATTATATAACAGCATGGTACAATCGCGCAAATAATAAAATACTGATATGCTATGGCGTGGCGGCGTTAGGATAAGGCGTTAAGATAGGGCGTTAAGGAGTTAAGATAAAGCGTTAAAGCGTTAAGTCGTTCAGATAGGGCGTTACGGCGTTACTGTAAAACTCTCCAGAAAGGTCAGAGGGCAAATATACTGGGTTTCTGCTTTCTCTACTACTAAGGGGCAACTGAATTACTTCCCTTGACTTTTACTTTCCAAAAATGAGAGACTACACTATCTCAACAACAACAACAACAACAACAACAACATTCTCATTTATATGACTCACCAGGTGTAAAGTCCTTTCTTTCTGTGGAAACATGCACCCACCCATGACTTGATCGGCCTGGAGGAGCGCTTCACATGGATATCCTCTTCGACCCAGTACTCTCACTATTGGCCCACCTCCACCCCAAAATGTCCATTTCAATGCCATTCCCCCACACTTCTCTGCCTGGGCATGCGCACCGTAGCTAATTTTACTCCATACCAGTCCAGTTGGATGCCACCCCACGAGAGCTTCAAAGTGATACACTCCCCGACCCATTCGCACCAACGTCCATTCCAGTGTCTTTTCCCCACAATTTCCGGCATGCGCGCCATAACCTTACTTGCACTCCACACCCATTCAGTTGAACGCTCCCTCACCAGTGCTTCAAACTGATACCTCACACGACCCAATCGGACCATTATGGATCCACCTAGATCCCAAAACGTCCACTTCGATCTGCCCGCCTACTGCGTATGTGTCAGCAGAACTTTTCAATAACATTCAGCGAATGACCTCGAAACCCCTCCCATGTTCTACAGCTCGAGACAGAGAAAACAAGGTGCCACACATACCGCAAATGTCCATGTGTGGGTTCAACATTGGATCTAACAATGTCCAGTGCGCCAGAATGGACCTATTATGTCCACCTCAGACCTGCGTGAAGTTTTCGGCGAAATTTTCGAGACCCCTCCCATCGTGTTCTACATCTCGTGACGAAGAAAACAAGGTGCCACAACCCATAGTAAAACCCAAAAGAAATAAAAAAAATGACCACGCCAATACTCCTGTCCCACACATGCAAACCCCGTAGATTAGCATTGGAAGTCACTAGGTCAGATAACTCTTGCTGGGCCGTCACGTCACCGGAAGTGACGTCACAGGATGTGACCCGGATGTGACCTTTGACCCGGATGTCACTAGCCTCATGCTTCACCCTCATTTTTACTAAGGAATCGGTGTTTTATATACTACTAATATGCCTTTCGCTGTAAATACATTATCATTCGCAATAAAACCGTAACATCAACACAAAGTAATGCAACAGTGCTCAAGTATGTCAACGGGTATTGTCCGTCCCATTACCTAAATACAGCCGAGCAGGGGAGCGACATTATTATAATACCAGAGGAGCCAATGATAGGAATGCTGATAGAAAAATACGAGCGTAGCCTGCAAGAACTATGGTCTTACGTTTCGTAATTTCTGTTAATCGTGACTCATGTGGATTGCGCGCGAAATATGATGGGCGATGGCGTATGTCTTTAGTTGTTGGTGAATTATACCGTTGTAGCTACGGCGGTATTCGTATATGCACCGGCAACTAGCCGGTCGATGCTTTACATCCAGATTGAGCATGTGTTATTTTCTCAATAAGTACCATCCAAATATTATTCCATAATGTTAATGTACGATGTTCATTATTTGCACCGTGTTGTTCAAGGAATTACGATCCGTGTTTGTCCTTTTTTTATTCTCACTTTCACTGTAACGCATCGGCACCAACTCTTTTATACCAGTAATGATCCTAAAATGTCACTCACGAGTCGCTGTTAAATACCACGTGCTGACAAATACACGTCAGCTAGCTAAATATGTTGCTCATATATCCAATATATATCTCTATACCGCCTATATCAAAAGTCGTTATTCAATATGTCGTCTAAGAAGAGATCATTAACTGCTAATATCGCCTCCGCTATATTGTTCTAATATACGTTAATCGTCTCTAGTATATTGCCAGTACTACAATGTCAGTGGTAGGTCGTCTCGTATTTCTCTTAAGACTGTTTTAGCTTTGTAAATATTGTCATGCTTTGTACAGATGAGTCACCGACGACATCGTGTATAGCGTATTACAAATAAAATGTCAATGTTATTCCACAGCTCAGTCGTCACTGTTTTATGTACGTAAATGTCTATGTACATGAATGAGAAAATCACATTATTTCTTGTTCTTGTCTTTCATGTCTTTTAACCACTTAGTCAAAGTGAATACGCAACTAACCGTGTTGTACGTTCCCAAAGAGTGAGTCTAGTTTTAAACTCGCGCGTCCGCGCTATATGTCGACCTATCAAGAGATCATTTCCCCCCAGAGTCTACTTAAAAATAAAAATACTTACAATGGCCCGTGCGTCGTTTACGAAAGAATGTGCATGTATCGTGATACCATGGTATGAGTTTGGATGGATCTCGTGTACTATGTCTAACCCGATAGGTGCTTGGTTGGTTCTTACGCGCTAAAGTCTTCCTTGGCATCTCTAAATACTAATTTTACTCTTAACATGTTTACGTAAAGCTTTAGTCCCACAACAATTAAGAAGTTTCGAATAATCAGGGAACGAATTTGGCGTAGTTGGCATACTTTCCGCAAAGATTCGCTCAGAAGTCCGGGAGCCAAATCGCAAAAAGGGGTCTAAATAAGGGTTCCGTTGCATCCCCCGCGTAGATTTAGTTTGACCACTGTTTACTGACGAGTGTCATCTGCTGGTCAGTTCTAGACCTGATGTAGGCATCTATGGCGGTAGATAGATAGATAGATAGATAGATAGACATTTTATTTAAACAGGGTAAATAAAAGCATCCTCAACCAAAAGGCTGCTTTCCAGGACGGCCCTGCATAAGGTCACAGCATGCATTTCTTCGCCACTGTCTGAACAAGACAAAATTAACTCTAACATAGGAGTAAGTGTATTTATGAATTCTTGCACTAAACGTTCTGTAACTTCCCATACATGACCTCCGAATAATCTTCTATTAGATAAAGTAATCCAAGTTACGCTTTTTACGTGTTTGACGTCATGATGACGTGATAATTTGGAGGGTACATATTTTCTCGATTTTTTTTTTAGAAATGAGACTCGATATTTTGTTTTACACTTGCAGAAACTCTTTTTGCATTCTGTGTGAGTTGTATTTTTGAAAGATAATTGTCTCTTCATTAATTTTAGACCTGGTGTAACCATCTGATATTCACTTCAGGGATGCAGCATAACCATGTTTAACGGCACCAGAGCATGAGAGATATGAAGCCGAAATAGGGGTAGGGGTGATTACGTTCTAATATTTTATTTTTCCCCAATCCTAACGCAATGAAATTTAACACTTATAGAGTCTGTGTACGAATCATTCTGATAAAGCCGTCCAATTCGGATTATCTTCAATATTGGTGTCACTGTGTCGTTATTTTCATCCTGGAAGTATTTTTTTTCTGGACTTTTTGTTGTAATTTTTCAACGGTATATTGTTACCCTGTTAGCTTTTGCTTGATGTGTGTATTTAAGACCATGATAGCATGGCTTATTTGGAACCGGGTGTTGACGTCTACGGTGATGAGTAAGGTCTCATGATGCCTTTTTCCAATGCTCTCTGAGTAACACAAAACAAACAATTAATGGGGGTAGGGGTGATTATGCTTCGATATTTTCTTTACACTTGTGTCTAGAGAGCTCGAGTTTTTAACACTTTGTGGTTGGATACCAGTTGAGCAAAACGAGGAATCAAACTTCCAATACTTCTGGAACGAAGTCTCTGTAATGTCTGTTTTGAACTCTAGTGTATATTCTTAATAGCATAGTCAGTGTTACAAGGCTATTACATCGTCGATCTGAAATGTCTGTATCTAATACCGCCCAAGTCGGTGTTAGGGGCCGTGTGGTCATGTTATTCAATATATCCACATGAACAGTCATAATAAAAGCGTGGTTAGGTAAAAGTCATCAGAGGGTCATTTTGGGTTCTTGTGATGTTTTTAGAATTATGCAGTCAGTATATTTGTCTGTGGGGTAATATGACTTCTTGTCAGTACGCTGACATCGTTTTTCACCACCCTTTTAATGTTGCGTTTAATTGTGGCATGTGTTTAGTATGTTTCACACATGTTAAACTCTGCTCGACGTAGGTTAAGGATTATCATCTAGCTGCTAGTGGTCAATTCTTATCCAAGAACGGCTTTACATAAAGTTGCCGCTTGCATTTGTTAATCTAGCTAGTGGTCAATTATTAACCAAGAACGCGTCTATATAAAGTTGCCGCTTGCATTTGCTAACTCCATTAGTTTCATGTCGAAGTCATGGACATCCAGAAAGAAGATGGTTTCTGGTGATATCAACGAGAGAACCAGATCTTCGTGATCTAGCATGATGAGATCGGCTTTCGTCATGATATATTTATCTTCACACTATGGGTTAGGTCTCGCCAATGTTTCGATATTTAATTAGAGAAAACCAGTTAATTTGCTAGATGAAATGACTGAATGTTACATGAAATGAAAGGAATGAATGTATGTGAGAAAGTATTGAGAGAAGATGAAAGGCAGACCCCATCCATTTTTATTCATTGTATCTACAAACTGTTTTCAAACATGATGCATGAAATGAGATAAAATACATTGAAACAACAGAAACCCGTGTCTGCCCCTCCACTCGCGCATGTATATTGTATTGCACTATAGTCTATTTTATGGATAACATCTTCTTTATTATTATGGAACTGGCGTTTCGATGGAGATACTTCCAACTTTTTAATACAGGCGTCAAATCCCTCGTTCAATATTCAGCCGTAATATATTAAAGAATTTCCGCGTGTATAATCCAAAGACCTAATTCGTATAACATCCACATCAAAGCTAATGGGGATGGTGGATATTGAAAATATGTACCTCAGTTCATATAAATTAATTCGAGAAATATATCTCATTCGAAAATGGATACTTGTCAGTTTCTTTGGTTCCATTCTTGAAGCTGGATATACATTATGGGAACATTCTATTACACTATGATGCTTAATTGATATTGACAAACAAAAACAAATGCCTTCCTTTTGTACAAAATGTAATTGAAAAAAAATTACGGAAAGGAAGATCCAATAAATATGAATTTGTCAATACAATAGTTATATCACTAGCAAGTGTCAGATTCGATATCAAGATTCTATAATCAGCCGCCGTATATAAAGAAATTTCGATTCAATATCCGCAAGACCTATTTCGTATGACAGTTAGCCCCAATTCCATTGTGTATGAAATAAATACAAGAAAAACACAGTTTTCAATGATGTCAGCAAGACATAATGATGTTCTATACTTAAACTTCTAATCACTGATCATTATTCTTTATCCAAATGAATTACAAGTCGTGTCCAGAGTATCAGTCCCGCTTCGAATGTGTTGTTCATTTGAACACTATGTTAAAACACATGATACCCAAACAACCCCAATCTTAATAAATTAATATCCTATCAATGCTCCCCAATCGTACATGTCGCTATATAGAATTTTAAGTATTTCAATTGAATTTGGTGTTCTGAGCGCCCATACCATGAGTCGGAGAGGGGAAAGATAGGGTCACCGGGTTCGTTTACCCTATAATGTTTACACCAAAGATCAATCCATATATCTACCCCGTATCATGGTGGCACAATCATGAAACATGAAAAAGTACCCCACCAGTGCGGCGTCTAAGTCGACTGAGCCAACCAAAAATCCCTTGAACGCACAATGAAGCGTCCTCACGATTGGTTGACACTCGAGTTACTGCAAGCCCTCAAGCGACATATCCAAAAGGGGAAGCAGATAGGATTTAATTTTAATTAGATCGAACAGCCTCACACTGTATGGCCAAAATAAAAACTTAGTATTTGCGGATCCCTCTTCTTTCCATTTTTGCAAATACCCGGGCAGTCTTGGCAAACTAAGATGTATACATATGTGATTAATTGGAGCGATATGCGATATGAGGTGGGACAAATTGACGTCTGCCGACTAAAAAGCAACCATATGACTCAACCACAAGCTTTTCTCGGCCCCTCACATTCCGACCCGAGAGTACGGAGGAATCTCAGACGTAGCCTTAGTATCTCAGCCGCACTTTTATTGCAGATGTTCATGTGGAGGCTTAAGGATGTCCGCTGGTGGTAAATCAAAGTAATTAACGTTTTGAATAATGTGTATTGTTGCATTCATAATTGTGTAATATGATGAAAAACAAAGAAAAAAATATAGGTTGGTGTGCATTTTTTAGCTGTAGGCAACGTTAAGTGGACTGACCCATGCTCAATTTGATAACCCAGAAAGCATAGGGAATAGCCATAGTTTTGAAGCATATTCATGAAAAATTCATATAAATAGTATTTAACATTTTCTTATATTCTGACTGTTTGCAGATAATCACAATGTCTATCAAAATTTAGCAAATTGGATGGATGTTGGTGTGCAAAATTCTCGGCTAGAAGGCTTTTAAAGGAAATTCCCATCACGTAACCTAGGGAAGGGAGATAACCCAATAGAAAAACAGAAAAAATGGCTGCCAAAGTCAAAAACCACCAGCGGACATCCTTAAGCGGAATTAGATACGCTAGCTCGGGCGCTGTGATGACAGATCAGCTCAGACAAATAACTCGTCTGATGTTCATGAGTGAGCATCGTGTACGTGTGATGGAGTAAACTTTTCAACTTGGGGTAAACCTAGTAAATGCAAGAGTACCCTGAAAAACTAACCTGTAAATGCCCGATGTCGTATGGCTTAAATTTCCCACCAAAACATTAAACCTACACATATTTGTCGAATGACATGTACAGAGGGCGGGCCTTGGAGACTAACAGTCCACCAGCAGAAACCTACCATATACAGGTAATAAACTGGAGCGATATGCAGAAAGGTGGGGAAAATTGACGACGTCTGGCAACTAAAGAGAAACCATATGACTCTACAGGAAAGCTTCCCTTGGCACCTCACATTCAGACCCGAGAATGCGGTGGATTTTCGAACGTAGCCTAAATATCTCGGCCGCGCTTTTATTGCAGCTGTTCATGTGGAGATTATGAAGTATCCTCACGGCCCCTATACCATCTTAGTTTACCGACATATCAGACTATGCCAACACGGTCGGCATTTCGATTCTACCCATTCAATGCAAACAAGATTGAGCAAACAGACAATCTTCAGTTTCTTATTCATTACAATTAATGTTTCCTCACAACCCCTTGCTGTGATTGTATCAAAGTTACGTATACCCATGCAAAAATCATTCTATACTAAGTTTTCACAAAGTAACTTTGAGTAGACAAGAGACACGAGGAATTCCAGCTAACCCCGATTTTTGTGAGGCACTCTCAATCGGATTTTGCTTTTCTGTCTTATTTCAGGTCAGACTATTAGTTTGTGACCCATAAAATCATATTAATTTACTTCTGTACGACCCTTAGTTTAAATGAAACCTTTTGAAACACTATCCAGATATAAGCGTAACAATTTATAGAAATAAAGAAAGAATAAACAGAACAAGGCGCGATAATCAGACACAAATAAAGGAAAAATACAATTTCTAGATTCATGACATCATAGTGACGAAACTAAAGCAGTTACCGGAAGTCTGATTACTCTATCTTTCAGGTAAATATCCAAAAGCCTGGAGCATTTCAGTATGATGAACCACGAACTAAAGAAAATATGGGACGGTAATCACCGCTACTCCTATTCGGGTTTAATGATGTTGTGACCAGAGAACATCTATATGAATGCATGCTGAGGTCACACGGGACTTGGTAGAAAGACGTATCTGGTCTAAATTTAAACGGAAGACCTATATCTTTCGAGATTATATGTCAAATATCATTAAGAAGGGATTACTGTGAAAGAAACAGAGAAAATCGAGAAAATATTCCCCCAAAATCATGAGAGAAAGGCTCCTCGAGCTTATGACGTCACCATGACGTGGCCAAATTAGCTAGAGAAATTCGGATTATTTTATCTGAAAGATCATTATTCGGAGGTAAATCCTTGTAAGTTTCAGATCACGAAGCGCAGGGGAAATAAAAATTTGAGGGCTGAATTACCCCTGCCCCCATTCCGGTTTAAAATTGTTCCAAACCAGTCAGTATCAAACAATTGCATGTAGCAACCTTGGGGACCACCCTAGATATCTACATCAGGTATTTAATTGACCGGGAGATGTTGATCTTCCAGAAAAAGAAGTCAAACAAAATCTATGCGGGGAGTGCTACGGTATGACATGTTCTTGCGAGTGGCTCCCGGACTACAGGTGCCGGCCTCTACTCAACCCAAAGTTATAGCGGTTGGGGCCCAGTCAACACAATACTTCGTTCAGTACAATTCCTCTCTACCATTCCTATTTGAAATTCCCCTCTGACTTCCACCCTGATGAAGCCATGATGATGCCACTAGTATCTTCAAATTCCCCTTTTGGTGTAAGGCATCCATTTGTCAAAGTTCCATAACTCTAGTCACTTCTGGTTGACCTACTTCATTCTGGAAAACACACCTATTCCATTCCTAAGCCCCAAGAAATTCCGTTCACCCTGTTTCGTGACCCTGACGTCACAAAAGAATAATATATGGGGTTAAAGGTCTCACGAGGAGGGGAACCAGGTCCCATGTTAAAGAGATAGGGAAATTTACCAACAAAGACCCGATGTATTACTAACGTAACATCACTTCCGTTGAAACTATAAAGTTTCGTTGGAGTTGCGTACATGAATAACTGAATGATGTCTCTGCCGATTTCTTACGGTTTGAATTTAATGTTTACAAAACAAAATTGTATTTCGCGTCAAGAAACAATCAATTTCAGAATCAAATGACTGGACTGTTGCATTGGTATAATGTAGTTGAATAATCCAGTCACATATTTATGAAACTTGCTTGAAGGTCAAGTTTTGAATCATCAGAGCCAAGCGGTCCTTCAAGTTTTTATGTGCTATGTGCTGTTTGATAGTGGGGATTTGATGTCTAATCGGCATATGATGGTATATCTGCTCGCCTTGTTTTTCAGCAAACTACCCAGGTATTTGCCGGTATGAGCTGATCTTTACGTCGTGGCACCTGGGCGGAGTAATGATCATCGCCACACTGGTGCCTTTAATGATTCTGATCTGTTTGTATATCCCGATCACCAGCATGGCCAGAAGACAGGTGAGTTTAAAACAAGGACAGGAAAGTACCGTATCCAATACATCAGAACTCCAGCAAACGACTTAGAATGCATCTATCCGGGATATCGCTAGATATCAAGAAGGAAATAAACGATGTCTTGCTGGCATCCTTGAAACCATTCGCCTTTGCAAGAAACTAGACTAATATCTGGATCATATTTGTAGATACTCTTCTAAAACCATATGTCACGTTCGTTCCGTCATATATTTGAAATGACATCGTTTTTTTAATGATTTATTCTTTAGCAAAAATTGAACATTTTGGACATTGATACATACATTAAAATCGACAAGTAATGAACAAGGTGTTGGTGGAAGCTCCCTAGAAAGGGGCAAATAAAGGGGTATAGTGTCGCGCAGTTGGCCGGGGTGGTCCAGACGACGAGTCTATATTTGGCGCGGAGTCAGCCGAGGGGCACCGAGCCGAGCGGGTGGCCCCGGGTCGTCCAAAAGTCGGAATTAAATCACATTTCTTGTTGAGAAAGAGGCTATTTTCGGCGCGGGTCGACGAAAGGGACACGGAGCATCTATACCGACAACGGCACTGGGACTGACATATGATACGTCTAAACTTGATTCAATAATAGACCAAACTCGTTTCCGAGAAAATAGGATTTAGCCCGTCGTAATTTACTATTATTGTATTCTAACCTAAACGCAATGTTACTTTAAAAACATATAAATAGTATGTGAAATTACAGATCCGACACTGCGGAATCCCTTAGTTTACAGGTACAGTACGGCATACTGTTACCAGGCCTTTAACTGTAATTTTACAGACTTGCGTAAAAATAATGGAACCAAAGAAGGAAAAATCTCCACGACATTTCAGCCGTCGGTCAAGTATATGTGAGAGTAAGACGTACTTATAGGAATCATTAATGTGAATTGAGGCCACATTCCTTCAAAATCGAAATAATCCTTCAGCCTGCTTGATGTAAAAAGACAGGTCTTGAGAACATCTTACTCTTGACTCTGTGAGAGATACAGTTATCTCAGCGTTGACCTATCTGCCAACTTGGGATCCAAATGACTCCAAAAGGTGGAGTCTCGTCCATGTGCCGCAAACTTATGAAGGTGTGGTCACCGTGAAGGAATTCTTGAAGCTTTCTTGTCCGTACCGATTTACCTCACCCAGATACTACAGCGAGAAAAATGAAACGCGTGCATCCCATACAATAGCTGTCTACTTGGACATTCTATATCAGTAATATGATAACGGTTTTATTCTTAGAAATTATTGTCAGTCGCAATACAGGTCGATCATTGAAACTTTAAAAAAAGTCAGGTAAACAATGTGATTCATTTTGAAATTCTGGAAGGATGGGAACGAATATGTATAGAGATTACATCGAGGGAACTGTAAACAGGCTCTTCACGATACACACGGTGTTCCTTTCACGGAGTCTGCACGTGCCAATTAGGAAGCGTCTCTAAAATCGTTCGTTTTTCCTTCGAGAAATCTGTGAATTTTTTCTCGATATCGCGTATTTCAAAGGTGAGAGCGAATCGATAATTTTGTTTTACAAAATCCGATTGATTCGCGAAAGAGGTTCTCTTTCGCTCTATTGTTCGGTTTTCATTCGAGATTTTTCTGCCCAGCATGTTACATTGTGGCCTCACGTTTAGGCGGCTATATAGGATGTTATAAGCGACAACAATTTCCACACTTGGAAAGCAATTACACCCTCATGTTTGTTATGATGCATGAAGGTAGAATCAAACGCTGTTACAAGTCCCTATAAGAGAAAGATACATTCATACCCGGATTCTGACAGAACCGGTTTTACTGTCGCAAATCTCCTCTGATTGAAAAACATAACTCTCAGGTGGATACCAAGCCGGATCTCACTCGGGGAATGGCACTGATCCTTTGGAACCAAGGACCACAGTACACGATGGATGGGCTCGTTGTGGTTCTGTGTTCGGCCATTTAGGCATGCGCCCAATAAGTCTGTTTGACAAGTCATCGAACACGGGTTCAATAGCCCTGAAGACTGCTGGTGGAATGGGGTTGTTTCGGTGGTCTGTATGTCGTCTCACCCGTGGCACGGTCCCTTTGCAACTTACACCAGCTGGATGAACCAGGTTAGCAGTGTTGATGGGGTTGTTTACTGTGCTGCTATAATGAAGCAGGATAGCTTTTGTGGCCTCACACATTCCGTGAGTGACCGTACTGCCTTGCCGTAAAATACATGAAAGCAGTCGAATCGTTTTCTTGTTAGTCGGCCCTTGCCTCCTAAGGTTTTCTAATCTTTTAGTTTTGTTCCTGAAAAATGCCCGTAGCAAAAGATGTTTTATATTTCTTATACATAAGATAAATGCCCCATTTTCCGAAGTATATCAATCAGCAATTAATTATAAAATCAGTTCTAATAACGAAGAAAATTTAACATGCAATGTATATTTACCTTTATTTTTATTGATAAGTTCGCGGAGCCTGGTACCCATTCTCTTTTGAACATGCCCTACGTTTTCCTCTTCGTTATATCTACATCTTCACCGCGGGCTTAAATTTCATGACCTGCAAAAAACTTTTGCTGTTCCCGTCTCCGATGTACGTCGTGTATCGCAGGTTGTACTTCTCCAATGATCGACAGGATAGTCGCTCGGCTCCTTCCGGTTCCATCGATGCTGAAGATCCCTCGTGGGTGAGTGGGCATTCAGCAAAAATGTCTCTCATAGAATGTCCGGTACTCTTGTGAGGTTTTTGACTTCCCTCCCACATCCTACACTCTGTACCTGTCGAACACAGATAAATCCGGTCCAGGCAATGTCCAGTATCTGCAGAGATAACCGATACAAATCCGTGCTGAGAGTGATGCCCACGTGTAAGCCACGCCCCGTTCATAGAAACGGCGACGTCAACGACTGCATCTCGAACAGCGTCGTCATCGTTTCAGTGCCATCGCGGCCTGTTCCAGCGTCTGTTCTGTGACGTTCTCGGTGTCATTCGCCAATCCCTGGCAGTGCTTGGCCCAGTACCTCCGAGTCAGTGGTGCTGACAGATCCAAGTACGTGCTGAGTTTGAGAGCAGCATTACGCCCCTTGCCGTTTGCTCTCATGCCTAAGAATAAAATGAAGACTTACTAATGGGAAAAAGACAACCAAATAAAAAAATACAGTTATACACAACACAATCCAGAGTATACAAACCGCGACCTTACAATTTATAATATTTACAGTGATAATGCTCATTGGTTGACAATATATGGTCAATGGCCAATAAAATCTATAAGAAATGTATTAAGATGAATACATGTACACATATTTCACATTATAAGTCACGTAACTGTCAGCTGTATACCTAATACTAGAAGTCTCTTTATATCGAATACGTTGCGAGTGCATCTTCTTGGACAAAAACGCCAGCGCTTCAGTAGAAATGACGCATTCAAAATTGGAGCAGATCCACGCAAGCTGTGTACCCCATCCTTTGGGAGAAGCAGACTTCTCGACTACAGAAATTTTACCGACCAGGCATTCGGAACAAACGGCACTAGCTTGCAGGCTATCCTCTAGTTGATGCACACTGAAAATCATGTTCGCAGACGTATATGTAGATTCCTCGGTATCGTCATCACTGTCCTCATCACTCAGCTCTGAATCTTCAAGGGATGGAAGAATTGGCCTCACAGATGCGTCAGAAAATACGGTCTGGTGAATGTCTTCCTCCAGTTCGCTGTCGCTGCAAATGACGCTTTCTGGATCAAAAGAGGACGGAATGGATGAGTAATGACCGGCAGTCTCTGTGGAAATACCAGGAACCTCGTCGGAAAACCACGAACGATATGTATTGAAGTACCTCAAATACGCTAAACGTTCGCGTGAAAATTGCTGGTCGTTACTTAGCTTGTACTTCTTGCGTCCCATAATTTTTTGTACAATCGATGAATATATGTTATCTGTATAATTGAACTTGTCAGTTGAGAAACTTTGACTGACAGACAGTTATTATTTATATACCTGTATTCAAACCATTTTGTCATGGTTTTCATATTGTACGGTGTTCCGGCTCTATTATAATTATTTGACGGGCAAAGTAAGTTATAGGCCTACATTGTTTATCAACATTGTGCCGTACACGTCCTGTACAAACTTCATTTACACATTCGGTAACACACAATGTACTAAAAATATTCACATTTCCATGGCTATTCAAGGATGTTATGGTAGGTGAGCCAATTACCTAAACGCTTCTTTGGCCGTGGGCCTCAATACACAGTCTTCGCCATGAGCGTGAGTAATCCTTATACCCCGTTGTGTTCCCTGGTGCGCGAAGTTCGCCTGATTGAGCCTTACCTACTGCACCACGAATGGCTTGAGTTTTGAAAAGTCGTATTTTTTTTTACCACAATGCACTAATTTTTATACGCCCACCAAAAGTCGGACGTATTATGTGATGACGGTTTCCGTCCGTGTGTCCGTCTGTCCGTTCGTCCGTCCGTCGTATCCGGTCTATATCTGGAACACTTTTCTATCTACAGTTCCAATGTTTGGTGAGTGGATACCCTACGGGGAGACGATGTGTCGCGTACCAAAATGAAGGTCGAAGTCAGAGGTCAAATGTCACTGGCATAAAAAACAGAAAATCAGTGTTCGTGCCCGGTCTATATCTGTGAACGTTTTCTATCCACAGTGGCAATTTTTTGTGAGTGGATACGCTAGGTGGAGACGATGTGTCGCGTACCAAAATTGAGGTTGAGATCAGTGGTCAAAGGTCACTGTTGTCTAAAATCAGGAAATCAGTTTTCTGACAGTTTTCTATCTACAGTTCAATTTTTGGTCAGTGGGTGCCCTAGTAGTCCTGTCAGTCTACGGTTAAAAATAGCCCAACCTGGATCAAATTGCAACAGAAATAATTTTTCGAGAATCTGGTTCAGAAAGCCTTGGTGTACAACATATCAAAAGTCCTAAGCTGTTGCTGCGGTGGAAAGCGGTGAAATTTATGGTTGAAGCAGGGCTGTTCATAAGCCGATTTTGGAGAAAATAACGTCAGAAAAATACGGCCGTTTAGGGGGTGGAGTAGTTTAATCTTGAAATGTATGTACATATATGCGATTTCCATGAAATGCTTCAACTAATTCATGACATAGTTGATTATTCCTAGCTTTTCTCCCCAAATAACGAAGATTTCGTGCTATTGAACATCATTCAACTCAATAGGGAACACATCACGAGGCCAACAGACAGACAGACAGATTTTGAATTTGTGGCTTCCCATCCTAAGTTGGATGATGCCATTGAGGTTGCTTTAAAAAAAAGTCAATTAAAACATTACTTGAGTATAAAAAATAAATACTTTACGTTTGATTTTAAAAGAAATACTGTGTTTTCAAAAGATACACAATGTGATATATACACATGTATATTGAGGCTCCAGAGGCGTTATTGTGTAAGAAGGGAGAGGTATTACTTTAAAAGATAATATAGAAACAACCAGCATGCATATATTACAAAACAACGACCCTATTTATCAGAAATATATAACTGAATTATAAAGGCCCAAACAGCACATGCATATTTTATTTTTAATTAACAATAAAGTCATATTAACTTAGACAAGAGTACTTGAGTGGTTATTAAAAATGATGTAACATAACATCTCTACTCCTCCTGATGAACACCGCGAATGAGGACCTCCAATGGTATCCTCAGACACTGATATCCAATCAGAACGAGCAGAGATATCATTTAAAATAAAGCTCTTTTATCATGAAAAGAAACAGTTTATCCACTAATAAATTAGGACTCAAGTCTATCAAATTTACAGATATATGCATGTACTATTATAGTAACCAATATAATCAGAGAATACAAATGGGCACAACATTAAATAAAAATTACATTCATAGATTAATTTAATTTAAAATGTATAATGACCAAAAAGTTACCACATGCATATCACAGATTATTAAATAAAATAAAACACATGCAAAACATGCAATAAAATCAATACAAGGGTTAAATATAATTCACATGCTTATCACAGATAGTAGATAAATATATACGAAATAAAAGTTGACATCACAATAGCCAAGACGCTGAGACACATGCAAAACGTATGAAATACACATTACATGCAGATTAAATAATTAAAATCGGCGACAGCCACCAATAAAATTGGCGACAGCCTGGTACACCTTACCACGGTTTCTAGTTGGTTTAAAAACAGTCTCCATGGACGGGTTAACAACACCTGCCTGTAAAAGATGATCATAAAATCTAAAACGTTCATTATCATAACGTGAACAGTAAAACAATAGATGAGGAATAGTATCCTCAACTAAACATTCATCACATAAACCCGTCTCATGAAGCTTAAATCGATGTAAATATGAATTCGTAGGTAAATGACCAGACTGCGTCCTTAAAAGTAAAACTTCCGAACGTCGGCATGATAGAGTAAAATCGTGAGATAAAATAACAGAAGGATTGAAAGAATAATAAAAACGTCCCTTATTTGAAGAGTCCCAGTCGTCTTGCCACATGCGGATAAACCGAGGTTGAGCATTGATATTGCCTCAGGTATAGATAGCTTGATGGGAGATGTAATATTTGCCAAATTTAGGGCTTGTTTAGCAAGCATATCTGCCTGCTCATTCTCCGGTATACCCACATGAGATGGAATCCAAGCAAATGATATATGAATGCCTTGGTGAAATAGCGTTGTATATATATGTAAAATTTCAAATAAAACTGGACAGGATTTATTCCAGATAAAATGTATCATTGCTTGGAGAGAGCTAAGTGAGTCAGTAAAAATAACAGCTCGAGCTGGTCTAAATTCAGACAAAAAGCGAAGTGATAGTAAAATAGCAAGGAGTTCAGTTTTAAAAACAGAAACGTGGTCAGATACACGATAAAACTTATTATACTTAATCTCAGGTATAGTAAAAGAGGATGCAGTTTTCCCAGACTCTGGGCACTTCGATCCATCTGTAAAAATCTGTAAATATTGAGACCAATTATAAAAAATATATTCTTTTGCATATGCTTCAATCTGATGTGGGGGGTCAGATTTCTTGATTCTATAATGTAAATCAAGAGAAATATTAGGGCATTTTAATTGCCACGGGTGAAATGCGGGGGTAATATTTTGCTGGATATCTAAATCATTAGTATCAAGTGTATTACGTATAAAATTTGATCTTATACTAAATGGTTCTGGATGTTTTGTATTATCGATGTAATATCGATCATATTTAGAGGGGTTAAAAACAGATATTGCAGAATTGTTTTCAGAAGATTTTAGTTTCAGGGAATATTTTAGAGTCCGCATGCGCCGTCTGATATACAGGGGCCACTCATTACTCATAACATGTAAAACATTCAGTGGTGTTGTTCTGAGCGCCCCTGTACATATACGAAGTGCTGAGCACTGAACAGAGTCTAATTTTTCTTTCAGAGTGGCGCATGCGGAATCATATGCCTCGCAACAGTAATCTAAGCGAGAGCGTATAAGAGCTCGATAGAGAAGTAAAAGCGATGTACGATCAGCTCCCCAGGATTTCCCCGACACAGAACGCATTAAATTTAAAACTTTGTGACACTTGTCAACAACAGATGTTATATGTTGCTGCCAAGTTAAACGTTTATCAAATATAACGCCAAGATACTTAAATGAGTTCGATACTTTAACAGCAGTGTTATTTAAAAGAAGATCAATTTGACCTCGAACAATACGTTTAGTAAAAACAACAGCCTCAGTTTTGACAGAGGAAAATTTGAACCCCCACATCAGACTCCATTTCTTAATATCATTTAAAGCCAGTTGTATATATTTCTTAGCAGTACTAAAATTACGGCATTTAAACCATATAGCCTTGTCATCGGCAAATAGTGAACAATTTATTTTGGGATTAAGGGCAGATGGGAGGTCATTGATAGCAATATTAAAAAGCGTGGGAGATAAAACACTACCCTGGGGCGTACCATTCTCCACTAAAACCAAGCGAGATAAATCACGACCAATACGTACACGAATAAAACGGTTGGATAAAAAACTCTTGACCCATCCCAACATCTTGGCCGAAATCCCCATACCATGCATTTTAATTAAAAGACCACGTCTCCACACCATATCATAAGCTTTCTCTATATCTAAAAAAAGGGATAAAAAGTACTCCTTATTTAATAATGACTTACGAATAGAATCTTCTAAAGTAACAACATGGTCTGTAGTACTCCGGTTCCGGCGGAATCCACTCTGTATAGAGGATAAAATATTATTTTTATCTAAAAACCATAGAAGGCGAGCATTGATCATTTTTTCCATGACTTTGCATAAATTGGAAGTTAAAGCAATGGGCCTGTACGACGTGGGAAGAGAGGAGTCCTTACCAGGCTTAGGAACCGGTATAACTATGGCCACGCCGCAGGAAGACGCATACCAGACCAGACTGTATTATAAAATAAAAGTAATACATTAAGACATTGTTCTGGTAAATTTTTGATCATGCTGTAAGATATATTATCCTCTCCTGGAGAGGAATCTTTAGTGAAGTGTAAAGCCTGTTTTAATTCAAGCAGAGTAAAATCTTCGTTTATCGGCATGTCATCAAATGAAATATTATTAAAAGGGTGTTGAGGTTCCATATTTTGTTTGTGGGTTAAAAACTCTGGATCATAATTATCAGAGCTGGAAACAAACGCAAATGAATCAGCCAGTACATCACATTTATCTGCATTAGTGACATGATCGACATTATCCGACTTAATTGTGGGAACATTATTGGACTTTTCCACTAACCGCCTTTATTTGAGCCCATACTTGCTTAATTGACGTGGAACTATTTATGTTTGAACAATATTTACGCCAATGAGCCTTTTGAGTAGATTTGATCACACGCTGAGCAATAGCTTTCTTCTTTTTATAAACAATAATGTCTTCCATTAACCTTGTCTGTCTAGCCCTATTTTTAGCTGTTTTCCTCTCCTTATTAGCGCGAGAGCACTCATTCGTCCACCACGGAACCGGAGCTTTATTAAAAACAGACCCGTTAGACTTGGGTATAGATTGACTAGCAGCCTGATTAAAAGCGTCTATAACATTGTTAGCATATACATCTATGTCGTCATTAAAAAGATCTTGATTAAAAGTGATCTCACATTCTTTACCATATTTCACCCAGTCAGCTTTTTTAAGTTTCCATCTGGGTGGATTGCCTAGATGATTATTATATGGATTAAAACCAAAGTTAAAATGTACAGGATAGTGATCTGATGCACATGGGGCTGAATAATCAACCGACCAGTTGTTTATACATGATACATCAGAAGTACATAATGTGAGGTCTAATGGGGTCATATTACCAGAATGAGTATCTAGCCTTGTAGGAGACCCATCATTCATAACTAGTAAATTGTATTTATCAATAACCTCATATAAAACCCTTCCATTAATATCAGTTTTATTACTTCCCCATAAAGGATTGTAGGCATTAAAATCACCACATAATATACATGTATCATTTACAGCATTGAAAAGAGAATCAAAATCTGTAATATTTAGTGTTTTGCAAGGGTTGTATAAATTTATAATATTAACAGGGTTACCATCATTTATGGCTATTTGATAACATTGGCATTCTATAATATCAAAAACGGGTAACTTGACCTCTGTCAATGAAATGCCATTCTTTATAAACATAGCCAACCCACCTCTATCCGCATTTGTTCGGTCAAATCTTTTGATGGTATACCCTGGGAATGTAAAATTAAGTTGAGGTTTTAAAAAGGCCTCTTGAAGACATACAACATCAGGTTGATCCTTAAGCTCAGACAGGTAAAATTTAAATTCCTGTCCATGAGCAGTTAAAGACTGAATATTTTGTTGTAATATTGTAAAACCCATAATAAAATATAATAAAATAAGTACGACATAGATGTATATGTTATGGTGTATATCCATTATTCACCCTCATCGAGATCCGTGACTCCCTCTGATGCGAATTTATTCAAGTCATGGAGCAGTTTCTCCTTGTTGAATGACTCTGCTCCCAAATGACGTTCAATACATAACATAATTTTGGTCAATCTCTGAGCAGTGTTTTGTTTCTGTACACAGATGAATAAAACTTCAACAACTAGACTAATTAGTGACGTCATTACGTCTTTGTTTACACCACTTGCAATTACAGGAGGTTGTGTTTGGGAATTGACATTAGTACTTCTCGTTATCGGGCGCCCTCGAGGAGGCCTCGGAGGGGGGTTCATGTCAGAGGAAGTCGACGGACCAGGAGTTGGTGAATAGTGAACGGATGATTGAGAAAATTGAGTTGCTTGTGAGGATAAAATAATATGTTCACTTTCTGGATTTTCTGTACTTCTAATGGTTTTTAGTGCTTCTGAGTACGATATCTTTTCAGTGATTTTGACATATTGTGCTTTGTTAGCCTCTTTGCGAACAGAACATCCGCCCCAACCGGCAGAGTGTCCAAGTCCGCAATTTGCACATTTAGGGGTGTCTTTATTTTGACAGTGCTGAAAATCATGCGCACCTCCACAGCGAGGACATTTCACAGACCCACGGCAAAAACTAGCCGTATGTCCCATCGCCTGGCACTTAAAACATCTGGCCACAGGCGGGATATACTGTTTGACTTCAAACAACCTGTACCCAACAACAACTTCTGGGGGGAGAGTAGACGTTTCAAAATAAAGGAGAATACAGGAGGTTGGGGTCTTATCTCTGCCTTTAGTCAAACGTTCTGCTTTTGTTACCTTATATTTTTCCAATGCCTCAATAACCTCGTCTTCGTCAATTTCTCCGTCAACCCCATATATAACACCACGTGACCCGGTCTCTCCCCCTTGTTGTGTACACTTAATGTCCCTACCCATGATGTTGTGCATATTCAGAATTTTTTTAACTTGACCAAGATTTACACAGGTTATTTGAAGATTTCTGTTCGGCAGTTTTTTAACCATTTTCACTGGTCCGCCCAAAGCTTTGTGTAAATCTTGGCCAAATCTAATTGGGTTCAGGTTACCTACAGGTGTACCACCTATTGTAGTCATAATCACGTTCAAATTTACCTGTTCTTTGTTCGTACGTTGATCTTGACCTCTGTTTTCTTCGCTTTTGTTAGAGTTTACCTGCTCTTTGTTGGTAGGTTGTTCTTGGCCTTTGTTTTCTTTGCTTTTGTTGTTTTTACCTTTGTTACTCTGCTGTGTGTTTTCTTTACGAGTGGCCTTTGATTTTCTGGTGGAACTTTGGCTCGATTGGCTACCAGACCGGTCTCGTTTTCTGGGGTCAAGATCTACGTCCATGTCGTCGTCAGTTGCATTCCCTTCCATGGTTCTTTGTCTTGTTCTTGAAATCCCGGAAAGTCTAAATACAGGTTATAGTATATAATGTGCACACTAACTATGTGAAAGCACGGGGGAATGGTTAGAACGCACAGTTAGTTATGAACAGATTGGCTCTGGGGCGACTCCGAGCAGGGAATAAGACACAAAGAAGCCCAAATTAATATGCAGAAATGACAGTTGGTGTTTTTTTTTTACAAGATTGTCTAACTAATATAAATATAAATAACGAGAAAAAAAATAAATAAATAAATAAATAAAGCAAATAATTTGTGTGTGTGTGTATTTCAAAGAAATAAATAAGCAAGAAGCCTAGATATATTGACTACCTGCACAATAGATCCAAAAATGAGAAGGGGGGGGAGAGAAAATAATGTGGAGGGAAGCAAATATAGAAAAGACAAAGGGGAAAAAAAGAGAGAGAAAGTAAGAAAGGGGGGGGAGGGATAACAAAAAAGGAACCAAAAAAATAGAAATGGGGGAGAAGAGAGTAAATCTCAACGTTGAAAATAAAGCAAAATAGAAAATAGAAAAAAGTATATAATCAAATGAAATGAAATGAACTAAAGCAAACTCAATGTAAAGACAAAATACAACCGAAATGAGCAGAGCTGGAACACGTCCGTCCACCTTGCGAGTTGTAGTCGAAGTCCCTTGATCCATGAACCTCACGAGGCCAACTTTTAGCCACAACTATTATATAGCCTCACTGTAAAAAGCAAGGTTTTCAAGACCCCACTTTTTGCTCTCAAAACACCATTTCTGGGGTACGGAAACACCGATACCAGAGTTTCATACGCTTGTGCTTCGAAACCCCGAAATGTGTGTTTGAAAACGCGCCGTGTTGTTCGAAACACTATATTTTAGACAAAGAAACACCGATACATGGGTTTCAAACCCTGGTGTTTTCAAACCCTACAATGTGCGTTTGAAAACGCGCCCTGTTGTTCAAAACACTATATTTGAGGCACATAAACACCGATGCAAGGGTTTCAAACACTGGTGTTTTGAAACCTCATAATGCGGGTTTGAAAACACGCCTTATTTTTCGAAACAGAAAGAGCCTATGAAAAATCAAGCTGCTCTTGGGATTTCACATGACCATACAGAGTTGTTTCGAAAACCAGTTATAGTTTTCGCATAAATACTTAGGCTATGCGTGAAACGATCGAGGCCTGTGCTTGTCGTCTAAGATGGGAAATAATCATGCCTGTGTCGATAGGATCTCTATAAACTAATTAGCCTGAAATTCATTCTATCAGATTCATGTAAGTGATTGAATTGAAAATAAGTGTATTGAATTGAAAATATTGAAATCGATAAAATCAATCTATTGTAGACAGAAAATTCAATACTAGATTAAAATTTCCAATTTAATAGATGGAATATTCAATCCAATGTCACAGATCGGAGACAAACTCATGTTTCTGTCACAATATACCCTATTATGTTTTTGGTGGTAGATCTATAGATCTATACCCTCAATCTGCATTGGATTTTTACGAAATTTTGTATGTTGGTCAATGTATTTTTTTTATATCAAAGACGTCTATATCGTTGTTTTCATCATAACAAAAAAATATACATATTCATCCATGCACGAAAGTCAATCCGATCTTTCTCAAGCGATCGTCTTTGTTCAGTCATGCGCGAAATGTTCAGTTGTCACTTTTTCGCATTTTTCGGCTCGGCGCGATGTTATAGGACACTCCTCAATTTCGTGATACAAGCCTATAGGCTAGATCTGATATATTTTTTTTTGTAGAAGCGTCGTGATTGGCCAGTCAACGTTCGACGCGCTCGACGCTTTAATTGCTTAATCCCAATCCATTCCTTCAACAACAGATGCATATGGTGTTCTATTTGGGCCAAGTTTGCGTCGCGTGGCGACTTTTAGAAACTCGCCACTCGCCACGCGCCGTGGACCTCTCCGGCGCGCGGCGACTGGCGACTTTTTGCTATCTCTTAACCTGCAAAAACTCGCCAGTCGCCACCCGCCGTAAAACATGGCGAGTTTCGCTCTATCTTTTAACCTGGAAAAACTCGCCGCGCGCCACTCGCCGGATGAACCACGGCGCACGGCGACTGGCGACTTTTGACTGTAGTGAAACTCGCCACTCGCCACACGCCGTGGACCTCTCCGGCGCGCGGCCACTGGCGACTTTCTGCTATCTCTTAACCTGCAAAAACTCGCCAGTCGCCACCCGCCGTAAAACACGGCGAGTTTCGCTCTATCTCTTAACCTGGAAAAACTCGCCGCGCGCCACTCGCCGGATGAACCACGGCGCGCGGCGACTGGCGACTTTTGACTTCTGGAATTCTCAGGACTTTTTCTGAAGTGCGCATGCCCGGGGAGCATCAATTATCGGAATATTTTGTTTGAAACATGCTGTCATTTAATTTAATTTTAAATCTCTTCCTCGTGCATAAAAATACATAGTTTCTAAGGAATGAACTCTCCAGCTACATCTGATGCTATGTGACTAATTTTGAAGATGTAAGCTATCTGTAATAATTAATATAGTTGTTTTTTGAAACAAGTTCTTTTTAATGCAATACGCATATATAGGGCAATCTAATTTTGTCAAATGTGCAGATATTGTTTTATTAAAATACTCGTTATCCGTTTCTGTGCAGAACTTGCATACTCTCGTTATTATCAGCTGGTATATTTTAAAAAGTTAACACCAAGACAACATTTTCAATCGTTTTTTTAGTCTTTTTTTTATATAAGTGCCTATATATATTTATAAAACAGCATATCGTTTTCAATTCAGAATGAATCGCTTTGAAATTGTTCCTTATTTAAGATACAATAAAGCACTCGACGCGGGAATTTTGTTTTACAAGATAAAAGCAACGTCAACTAATATGCTGTATGAAATATTAAGAAAGCGATTAGAGCGTCATCGTCATATTGATTAAAAAAGGAAGAAAAAATGCTAACATTTTCTCTGGATGATTGAATTTCTCTCTTCGTAAGTTTTATGTGAAAAACGGGCGATATCTTTGTATAAGAGATCCTTTATTGCTGTTTTAATCCCTAGAGCGGCTCTTTGTTGGGTTGATATTTCCTGTATCACAAACCCTACAAACTATCAAGACCCTATTTTTAAAGATGAAAAGACGTATTTCTTTCAACAGTTTCCATATTTCTTTTACTTCCTCAAATTCTATGAGATCGCGACTGTGATTTATGATATTGGAACTGCATAATTGATGCTCCTCGGGCATGCGCACTTGAGAAAAAGTCCTGAGAATTCTAGAAGTCAAAAGTCGCCAGTCGCCGCGCGCCGTGGTTTGTCCGGCGAGTGGCGCGCGGCGAGTTTTTCCAGGTTAAGAGATAGAGCGAAACTCGCCGTGTTTTACGGCGGGTGGCGACTGGCGAGTTTTTGCAGGTTAAGAGATAGCAGAAAGTCGCCAGTCGCCGCGCGCCGGAGATGTTCACGGCGCGTGGCGAGTGGCGAGTTTCACTACAATCAAAAGTCGCCAGTCGCCGTGCGCCGTGGTTCATCCGGCGAGTGGCGCGCGGCGAGTTTTCCCAGGTTAAGAGATAGAGCGAAACTCGCCGTGTTTTACGGCGGGTGGCGACTGGCGAGTTTTTGCAGGTTAAGAGATAGCAGAAAGTCGCCAGTCGCCGCGCGCCGGAAAGGCCCACGGCGCGTGGCGAGTGGCGAGTTTCTAAAAGTCGCCATGCGACGCAAACTTGGCCCAAATAGAACACCATAGATGCACCCCGGTGATGTGAATTTCATCTTGTGAATTCTTGGAATTTGATACCCCATTTCGTGGGTTGGGGTTTTTCAAAACCCACGAAATGGAGTTTCAAAGCTCGGCATCTTTTTCGCGCGTCCACGCACTCCGCGAAGTAAATGAACAGCTATTGCGCACGCGTGGCGTCTGCTTGCAGCTCCGGCGACTGGGAGACCATCAATAAATTCAGGTAATTATCTTTCATAATCCTTTTACTAGCAACGTAATTTCGCTTTATTTTCAATAAATCTTGCATTTTCATATTTTTTTAGATAATAATTCGTTCTAATTAATTGTATTTAAAAGATAAAACCGTCAAGTTTTATATGTATTGTGCATGTTGACGACGATCATGTACATCATGATCGTCAATCTATTTTTTTGTCCAAGAGGCCTATACTTATTAGCGCTCATTATTTTCAATCTCTGGAAAGTTCAAACTTTTGACAGATAATGAACTTGGTTTCTGTGCATTGGCCTTTATGAGCATTTTTTGTCTGGGCAGTGGCGTAGAAAGCTGATTTGACGTTTCCATGTCACGATGTTCACCAAACTTTTAAAATGTGATAGTTTTAAAATCACCAGAGTATTTGCTAAATTTGTAATACAAAGCTTCGACAGGAGAGTCAGTTGATATTCTGTACAGGCAGATTGACATGTACCAGTTTTGAAATAATTGAGCCTCTGTTGAGCCATGTAAAATCATACACTTGTACATACTGTTACTGGCCTTAACCAATGTGATTTGTGTTTGCGCCAATAAACGAATCTGAATCTGTAAAATGATGTAGGCGACTGAGCTGCCATTTTCAGATGTATTTTATACTTATAAGTTAAAACGTTTCTTGAGGGACAGAAATTATCGATGAATAAACAAGAGTTGGGGGGGAGGGGGAATAGTTATCGATGAATAAATAGGGGGGGGGGCTTGTTTATTCATCGATACTTTCTGGGGGGGTGAAGACCGAAATAGCAGTCAACTAAGTGACAATTTTTTCACCAAGTGAAAGTAGTAGGCTATGCAATCGTGAAATTCTACCTGAGTGACATTATCTTTGGCGCGCAATGGGCCAATTTCAAGACAACATCATCATCATCATCGGTGGGGGGCGACTCTTGTGTGATCGCCGCTCTTCTGTGTTCGGAGGTAAATTATTGCCAATTCTGGCGGGCAAGCAAGACCATGCAAAAATGGTCTCAAGATAGCTTGTTGTTGCTGGCACTGTACAGCTTTATGTCCGTATAACAAAGGAGTGAACACAACGTAAAAGTTTTAGTGCTAAAATCGTCCATCATCTATTGTGTTTTCATATCTACGAAGTCAAAGGCAAAATGGTGTGTCGGAAAGTGGACCACAAACAACCTTTTGAACGACTTCGAGTTTGGCAATTTGCAGCAATAGAGCAACCACGTGAGAGGTCTGGCATTGTACCTAGATCAAGGTATAACACCCAGATGTTGAACCCAGAGCTGGGTATAGATAGGGCGCCAGACTGGACTCTCTTACTCACTTGACTTGTCATTGTGCAGACATCGCGAGATATGGTAAACCTTAGGGGGGGGGGGGGCCTACTCCTTTGCTCTGCCAACAGATCATTTGAACTAACCATACACACACACTATGGTATTTTTATTTTGAACAGAAATCGGGATAAAGTACAGTAATTGATTTTCTTTGAAAAAAACTCACAACATTCATGTTCATCGGTAGTTTGCTGTTTTGGCATACGTAACCACAATATAGCATTTTTTGTGAATACAAATTATGAATGTGTGTCCACATTTTAAAGTCACTGAAAAACAAGAATTTTCAAAGTGTGGATACACATGCTATTTAGGTGATGTATACACATTTTTACCTCCACCTTTCTTGATCAATTATCGGCAAGAGAACTCACTAAAATTGCGTCAAAACTCCAGTAGAAATTTTGGTGAAAGTGTTGGGACATGTCAGATTTCGTTACTTTTTCATGTGTCTTCTTCGTTAATTTTCATCGACAAAACTAAATAGGAACTACTTAAAGTTTTGCACAGAACTCTTATAACATATCTAATGGTTAGACAGTGCTATATTTATAAGGCACGCTTTTGCTCTCGCGCGCCTCCCACTCGCCTTTATTCTCGATCGAGGTGCACTTTTTTTAGCGCACCTGAAATATCCAACTAGTATTTATGCACAGAGTATGTATGTACGGCCTGGTGCAAAACATTGTCAGGCCCCTCGATTAAAATGCGCCCTGCCCCGTTTAGACCGCGCTCCGTCTCTTTTGAAACCGTTCTGCTGCTTTTTTCCATGAATACAGGTTGTTTATTTCCGAATTCTCAACATTCATTGCCTAACATCGTTGACCCGCCGCCATATTGGCTGAAAGCAACCTATTCCAGTACTGGCGTTTAGATTGGCTGGGTCCTGATAAGGTGGTGCCTTTGGCCAGTGAAAAACTTTGTTACAATTTCAGCCTCATGTCGCGGGGAAAACCCCTGTTGGTTGAAACTGATATTCAATCAAACTTTACGTTGACTACAACGCGAACTAGTGGATTAATACCATGAATGAATGTCGGTAATAAGCTCTTTTAATTATAAGTTTGAAGTTCCAATACTTAATATAATTCGGTTACAGTTTGTCTCATGTGGACCCTGTTTATTCAACGTGAACAGTTCAGTCTGTGGATCGTGGGCAATCGACCACGTGGACACGGAAGTCTAATTTTATGGGGCCGATATAAAATGCTGCATTATTTCAGAAATTACAAATTGAATTGAAGCCTTATTGAGCTATGGCGATATTACGTAGCCCATTTCGACAACAAAATATTTCCAATTTTCAGTACAAAGTGTGAATATCTTGAAAAAATAAATCATAATGTATGGTAGATCTAGTGAGCTGAAACATATGTTACTCAGCTTTATGACACTGTTTGGTAAACAATTTTTTTTTTATTCAGTAACATTTTCGGACTAGTAAAGATGTTCTATTTGTCATTAGTTTCAAACATTTTGGTTCTTATAAGAATATTGTTCAGTAAGCATAGGGATGGCATTGGCCTTTGAGAAATTGATTGGATATATTTTTCTCAACTTAATATCTTGGAAGTTGGGAATTCCTAACATATGATCATGAGAGCTCATATTTTCACACTGCTAGGGTACAATAAACTCCCAATTTTTTTAATTTAAAAATCCCTCCCCTGAAAATTTTCATAAGCACGATTTTTAGCTCCCCTTGTCACTCCCCTTAACAGATTTAGGTGCACTTAATTTAGCTCCCCTGCCTTTAATATATCAATATGAAGCACTGGTTAGGCCCAGAAAGAATCAAACCTGGCGTGTTTTCCTTTTTAGCTCGCCGTATACGAAGTAGGCGAGGTATTGGGAGAGAGAGGGGGAAAGTGTTGGTGTCGGTGTCAGTGTTGGTGTCCGGTTAGACTTTTATGTTTAGGCTGGACTTAGAAAGTTTTTTAATCTTTTCTGTTTAGGCTGGACTTATCATGAGATGCAGTGTACATTGTATACACAGTCATACATACCAGATCACATACAGTATATTCCTTTATGGTATTTACTAATAGTTTTTGACATTATTTTATTTCAGAAGTACAATATCAAAATAACTGGCGGGGGAATCCCGCAGTACCGAACCCCTGTTAGTTTTTAATTTCGTGTCGCCTTAAATGAAGGACGCCATTTCCTAAAATTTTATCAAATTCTCGTTGACCCTGAAGCTTTTGTACAACCATATCTGTGTCCACACATTTAACTTACTATATTAATTAAAAGTGAGTTTGAATCAGTTTGTGAGCTCGGTCTTTACCCGTGCACATTATTATGGAGCATTACAGTATGACTGGACACAGTTGTCATTGCGTTCTTTTATTTGCATACAAATGTGAAGGTTTACCACAGTGCAAGTGTCCCATTGCCTGTTGGAAATGATAGATTTAGTCCTACTATTGCACTGTTATTAGCTTTGTTTGTTCACATATCATCACACAAAGTTACACCAAGAACGTGCTCAAAATTGCACACCTATTGTTCCTAACTACATGTATACATGAACATGTATTCATCAGATCTATGCAATGGGATGTGTAGGCTTACTTTTGGAAAAAATGTAATCTTTATTGGTAGTTATATAATATAGTTCCTCCTTCAATCCAACCTCAATATCACTAAATATAGAAATCATATTTCTTAATAAATTTATTATTTTAAATGATGTGCATTGCCAATGATGTGCAACCTCAAATGATGTGCCATCCTTAAGGGCTCGATCTTTTTGCGAAGCTGCATATATCTGTTATATGTGATACTAACCTATTAGGTAGGAGATGCAGTGTACATTGTAGGTTTATACTTGGTGTAAGAATTACGCAAAAGACAGAGCCTACAATAGCCTGTCTGAGCTCAATGCGTCTAGACGTGACCCTTTTCAGCTGCACAAAAGCCTCAACAAAAGCCTCAACAATGCGTTCTTACACCGACCTGTTACATATACACAAACACGTCAAATCAACTACAATATATTCCTTTATAGTAATTACGGTACTAATAGTTTAATGACATTATTTCATTTCAGAAGTACAATATTAAATATTAACCCCTGGTGGTTTGGAATTTTGTGTCGCCTTTAATGAAGAACACCATTTCCTTCAATTTTGGTATCGAATCCCATTCCTCATCATGATTTAACCTCAAGCTTTTGCACGAACCATATTTGTCCAGGCATTTCACAACCACATCTCAGACAAAATTTCAATTGTACATGTATTCATAATGACATGTATAAGCTTACTTTTGGAAAAAAAGGTAATCTTTATTTCAAGTTTTATAATATAGTTCATGTTTCAATCCAACTTCAGCATCACTGACGAAGAAGTCAAATTTTTATTGCAATATGTATTGTCATTGCCAGTGATATGCAACCTGAAGGGCTCGATCTTTATGTGAAGCTGAATGTTATTGAATACCAAAAAGGCGAGCTGCCGGGTTACACATAACCCTTGTTGTATGGATGGGAAACAGATACAATATCTCAATCACACCACAAGATAAACTTTCATCTCAAACCTGAATTTCTGTAAATACAAGTATTCATATATTTGATTGGCTGAACGGAACATATTGGCGCCGCCCACCTGTTATTGAACCAATCAGCACACTTGTTACACGACATACGAATTCGATGAAACTGTAAACAAGATTGGCTCGTTTTCTAGATTTATAGTTTTTCTTTCTCCTCCAGTATGAATTTAAAAAAAATAATAATTAGCTATATCTGTGAAACCGTGATTATCAACATTTAAAACAACATTAAGTATCACTATCTTATTTTATAGCCAGAAGTTGTTAGAAAAGGCATCAGCGAGTAGGAGAATAGCGATTTTCTGAACCTGTCGGCGATCGCGATGTCTGAAGATTTTCTTCTCAGAATTTACTTCTTGTAGATTCATTTTCTCACATATTAATTAAACAAGGAAATTATAAAAAATGTGGATACAATGTGGATACTTCTCTTATATAAGATGTGTATCCACATTTTACAACAATCATATTTTTAAGCTTTAAGAAAATGTGAATACATATCCTATATGAAGATGTATCCACAAAAACTCGCTATATTGTGGTTACGTCATTGGTTTTTACGGCAAGACCATGCAGATGTCGAAAAACATAATCTTCATCCCTGCCGTACTGCACATATAATGACCTCATACAATGGGAATTGAATAGGACTGACCAATCAGTGAGTTGTATTTGGCATACTATAAGGGTCTGTAACCAATTTGCTGAGAAAGCATTATAGAGTGAGAAGCTAAAAGGTGATCAAAATTGCTTATGGTCCCTGATTTGTCAGTTTTCCCATATAGGCTGTCATATACAGATCATGTAATTAGTGGTGGGCAGGCCCATACGGTTTTACAAGGGTTGGTTTGGGGGGGGGGGTGGAAATTGCAGAACAAAATTAAAAAAGAAATATGTGTGGTTCCAATACATGTACATCAATCGGAAAATTAGGGTAGCAGGTCTTCGTGTTTAGCGTGAGTGATTGCTCACCTGCACACAAACACTTGCGTAAATTCATGTCACGAGAGTGTTTTTTAGCTCACGTAAACTGTCACATTTTATGTTTCCGGACAACTTTTGAAAAACTGAATGGATTCTTTTCAAATTTAGTTTGTGGGTACCCCGCCTCAAGATCTGGCTTGGGATTGTTTTTCACACCGATCCACCTATAGGTGGCGCCACCTGGGGGCAAAGTTAAAATTTCATTTCCGGAATAACTTTCGAAACAAGAGCCCAAGGGGCTTTCATCTGGAATTACATTGGTCCAAATTTCAAGGTTGTTTAATAGCCTTGATTCCAATTGGTAGCTAGCAATCCAGAGAAAGGTCTACAATTTTGCGCTTCTGAGAAAATAACTTATATCACATGTTATATTGAATGATAAACTAAAATGAGCTTAACTCTTGGTAACTAGTTGACCTTGAAGCAAGAGCTGAGAGCTCACATATCCCACACTGAAATCGACAATAGTTAAACATAAGAAAATAGTAGTTTTCCTGCTACTGCTACTAATGGATTCCTTTCAGACGAGAGAATTTTTCAAGAAGGAAGAAGAAAGTGATGAAGTAAACCTTTGTTCTTGAGTTAATAAAGGACCCCTCTTCCCGTTAAATTAATAAATGTGTGGTTTTTATTTCACAACAGTTTAACTAAATGTAGCGATTTCAAACATGGGAGACAACTCCACAGGACAATACCAAGTACATGCAGGGGAAAGATCTTTGAATATTCCAACCTAACCCATATAATCAGCTAAACTTGATTCAGTTTTTGGGGACTGTGACCTTGACCTTCGACGAATTGTTCACAAATGTATAGCTCCACTTTGCCATGCGAGTAAGGTATACTCAAAGTTTGGTACCAATCCATACCTTGAAACTAGAGATATCGCATGATCATCAAATGTTAATGGATGAATGGACAGAACGCAACATCGCATTACACGACCTCGTCTTCGACAGGCATATGAAAATGTGACTTAATGATTTCTTGATTTTGGGGTCACTGACTTTGACCTTTGACCTTGACCTAAATTTTGGTACACGACACATCGTCTTCCCTCAATGTATCAATGGACACAAAAAATCATGATTTTTAATTATTTCCTGATTTTAGGGTCACAGTGACCTTGATCTTTGACTTTGACCTTGGCCTAAATTTTGGTACATGGAAAACCATCTCCCCGTGATTTCTCAATGGCCACAAAAAGTAATAATTTTCAACAATTTCACGATTTTGAGGTCACAGTGACCTTGACCTTTGACCTTGACCTACATTTTGATATGTGACACATCGTCTCCCTCTAATGTATCTACCGACACAAAAAATGTTATTTTTAATAATTTCCTGATTTTGAGGTCAAAGTGACCTTTGACCTTGACCTAATTTTTGGTATGTGACACTTAAAGTCTTCATTTCCGCCTATTGAATCCACTCACAAAAATTAGTAATTTTTAATGATTTCCTGATTTTTAGGTCACACTGACCTCTGACTTCGACCTACATTTGGTATGCAATGCATCGCTCCCCCCTAGGGCATTCACTCACCAAAAATTAGAACTGTAGATAGAAAACTGTCAATGATCAATGATTTCCTGATTTTAGGCAAGTGACCTTTGACCTCGACCTCAATTTTGATACACGACACATCGTCTCCACCTGGCGTATCCACTCATAAAAAATTGCAACTGTGGATAGAAAACGTTCACATGTATAGACCGGACACGAACACTTCAGTGATTTCCTGTTTTTTAGGCCAGTGACCTTTGACCTCTGACCTGGACCTTCATTTTGGTACGCGATACATCGTCTCTTCATAGGGTATCCACTCATCAAAAATTAGAACAGTAGATAGAAAACTGTTCCAGATATAGACCGGACACAGGGGACGGACAGACAGACAGACGGACGGAAACCGCCATCACATAATACGTCCGCCTTTTCGCACCGATCCGTGTATAGGTGGCACCACCTGGGGCAAAGTTAAAATTTCATTTCCGGACAATAACTTTTGAAAAACTGAATGGATTCTTTTCAAATTTGGTGTATGGGTACCTCGCCTCAAGATCTCGCCTGGGATTGTTTTTCACACCGATCCGCCTTTAGGTGGTGCCACATGGGGCCAAAATGAAAGTTTCCTTTTCAGACAATGATGGGTACCTCACCTCAAGATCTCACTTGGGATTGTTTATCACGCCAACCTGCCTATAGGTGGCGCCAACTGGGTGCCAAGTTAAAATTTTGTTTACGTCAGACTTAGTTTCTGGGCAATAACGCCTGAAAAACTCAACGGATTCTTTTTGAAGTGAACGTAAAGGCTGAGGCAACATGCACTCTGTGGGAAAGAACTACAATGAAAGTATCAAACAGCAGCAACAAATATTTTTGGGGATTTTTTTGCACCGAGTAGGAACGAAATTATCTCTGTTGTATTATTGTTCCCCGGCAGCAGCCATGTTGGCTATCTCACCTCAGAGCAGTGACGTCGTATCACCTTGGGAGCTCTCTACTTTGTGGAGTTAGAAAGCGCAGTAAGCATGTAAACATGTTATCGAAGACCCAGATTTCGACACTTCGTATAATATGCCTATCTCGCACACAGGTACTTCTATCTACCGTTCTGTAGTTCCACCCCCAACCCTAGTCTCTATTGGAGGGGGGGGGGGGACATAGAACGGTAGATAGAAGTACCTGTGATCTCGCAGTGTCTCTGTCCCGCCAAACGGTAATAACATTATTTTTACCTCACTTAAAAGTTTAGAACTTCCACACTCTGACGTTTCTGAATCGATGTTGTTGATCTCGGTGTCTTTGATCTACGATGCGACAATTCTGTTGGGATTGCATCTTCTTTAATTTCCTTCGCCTCCTGGCTCTCCTGCCGGGCGTCAACATCAGCCTTCCGTAGAGGTCAGGTTGGAAACATTCGGCTTTAAAATAGACCGAAAACAGCACAGATTTCTGAGTTGGAGTACAGTCTAGTCTGCCGATGTTGTGCAGCCACTGTTTGAGTCCCGGCTTCCCTAACGGGAATCTGTGTAATGATAACTTATCCGACTGTAGCGGTAGCAGAGGAGAACCCGAGACGGATGTATTTTGCTTGCCATCACTGCGCCCTGACAAGTTTCAGCTCGGTAAACACTTGCTGGAGACACGCAACACAGTCAAAACACGCTTGAAACAACCGAGCCATCCACCTCCGCCATTACAATTCGAGTTACAGTTAAGCCACAACAAAGTGATACTACGTCACAGGAAAATATCACGTGCTACAAGAAAGCGTTTTCATTGGCGCAAGGCTACTAAATAGACGAACATGGCCGATCCCAGTCGATTGTTGCACCAGTCAATTATTCCGGTATTTGGAATTATTTTTTCGGAAGAGAAAAAATCACAAAAAATATTTGTTGCTGCCAACTGATACTTTTAATATAGTTCTTCCACATCGCGTGTATGTTGTCACAGCCTTTACGTTCACTTTAAATTTTGTATGCGGGCACTTCGCCTCAACATCTTGCTTGGGCTTGTTTCTCATGCTGAGCTGCCTATAGGTGTCACCACCTGCGGGCCAAGTTAAAATTTTGTTTTCATGCAATATCTTCTGAAATCATGGCTGGATTAGGACAAATTGGGTAATTGTAGGTACCTGGATCTCACTTGGGATTGCTCTGCATGCTGGGTACTGAAAGTTACGGTTCCAAGTCAAATCAATTGTTTCAACGTCTGGGGACTTGAACCCCTCAGGTTTTCATTTTACACTACATGTATGTTATTGTTTCAGATTGCAGGTACATTGCTGAAATGCTGCACCATTGTCACCAACCGATATTAACTACCTCCCTGTCTCCAAACTGTCTCTAAAATTGGGAGGATTTTAGGCCTAATGACTAGACAAGATTTTATTTACATGTACATGTACAACAGTAGGCTTTTTTATTTTTTTTATTTTTGTGTTTAGCCAGGAAAAAGTATGACCACTATTTTGGCCTTGATTTTGTCATTTCATTTTACATAATGTATGTATAGTACGGGATCATAATCCTTATTTTTCTCCTTGTCATGAGGTGCCCTATGTGCCAATCTACCTCTTTTGACACGGATAAGAATTTGACAGAATTCATACAGCATGTATCTCTTGTCCATGCTCATGAACCAACTTTTCGTCTTTTGTGCAATCTGCAAAATGCTGACGGAGAGACCTGCTGCAAAATCTTCAAAACTGTACCTGGGTATAAAACCCATTGTTATCGAAATCACAGAAATCACTTATCTTCAAACACAGCAGAGATTTGGTCAAGAAAGGGTCAGATTATTTGCCCGGTGTGTCAGCACACTGTTAACAGTCTTAAGGACTTGTCATCACACTACAGACAGCATTGCCAAAATGGTGATCAAGTGCTATGTGTTGTGAAATTCTGTGCTGCCCAGTTTACTGTATATTCCTCATATACTTCTCATATGTGTAGACAGCATAGCCATGTGACCATGGAACTAATCAAGGAGAAATATAAGGTGTGGCATGAAGAGTTGGATCATGATGAGATGGGGGATAATGAACATGAAATTTCCAATGACATCAGACATGTGTCCAGTGAATTTGCTTTTGTCCGCAACTTGGCATTGATGTTTATGAAATTGCAAGAATGTTTTTTATTACCAGCCTCCACTGTTCAGACAATTGTTGAAGAGTTTACAAACTTGGTAGATTTGTCTGAGAGCAGTCTGGAAAACAAACTCAAACTGTTTTCCCAGAAACATGGTCTTGGCGAAACAATTGCCGATGAAATGACAGACATAGTTTCCCACACATTTCTGTTGACGGGACTCGGTCAACTATCCACCCAGTGGAAAAGAAATGCATTTTACAAGGAACATTTCAAGGTCATTGAACCTGTGGAGTACTGCTACTCAAATGATGTCAACCAAACTTCCCAGACATTCTATTATGTTCCACTTTTAGAATCCTTGAGAGTCTTACTAGAGAATGAGGATGTACAAAATCAGTTCATGAACCCTAAAAACAGCATGGATGGGATTATATCAGAATTTGAGGATGGACAACTTCATAGGGCACACCCTATATTCAGTAAACACAAGCCTGCTGTTCAGTTAGTGGCTTATGCGGATGAATTTGAAGTAGTCAACCCCCTTGGCCCACACAAAAAAAACACAAAGTGTTGGCATTCTATTACATTCTTGGCAATCTTCATTCTGAGAGCAAGTCCAGAAAACAGGTCATTCAGCTTCTTGCCCTGTGTAAAACAGTTGATATTCAACAGTTTGGCCTACAGAGAGTAGCAGAAGTCATAAATACGGACTTATTGACTTTAGAGACCACTGGTATTGATATATCTGGTATCCAAGGCAAGGTGTGTGGAGCTTTAGCATTCATATGTGGTGACAACCTGAACAGTAATGGAATAGGAGGCTTCCATACCTCTTTCTCGCCAAATGTTCGTCGGCCATGCCGATTTTGTCTTACAACAAATGTGGAGCTTCAAACTGTGTTTGAAGTTGATTTGTTGCGACTCCGAACAAAGGTGGCGTATGACCATCATGTACGTGTTGTGGATGAGGATCCATCACAGTCCACTACTTATGGAGTCCACTTCAACAGCCCCTTCAACTCGGGAACGTTCCATGTAACACAAGGTCTCCCTCCTGATATCATGCATGACCTCCTGGAAGGTGTTGTGCCTTATGAAATGGCACTTGTCCTGAAGTATCTGATGGAAAAAGGGTTCTTTGACATTGATTTCTTGAATGCCACTCTGTCATCCTTCAATTATGGGCCTTTGGATAAGTTGGACAAGCCTGTCCAAATCTACAATATCACAGACACCATCAAGCAAAATGCAGGCAGAACATGGTGTTTGCTCCGCCTTTTGCCCATCATGGTTGGCCAGAAAGTGCCGGAAAATGATGAATATTGGACATTCCTTCTACAATTGAAAGACATTGTGGAAATAGCATTTGCCCACAAGCTGTCGATTGGACATGTTGTCCATTTGGAACAGAAAGTCCAAGATCACCTTCACAAATTTAAAGAACTGTTTCCAGAGAAAAATGTCAAACCAAAGCAACATTTCCTCCTTCACTATTCTCATAGCATTTTAAGATATGGACCTTTGAGATTGTGTTGGTGTATGCGTTTTGAAGGCAAGCATTATTACTTTGCTCGACTTGCAAAAGTAATGAACAACTTCAAAAATCTGTGTTCAACACTCGCAACCAGGCATCAGCTGCAGCAAGCATATCTCATGACTTGCAATGGTTATTTGGAGGAGGAGAAGTCTTTCTCTGCCACAGTTCAAACAGACATTCAATTCTTGGCACCAGAAGTGTCCACTCTGCTTCAGCAGCATGGAGTGAAAGAGACACTACCATTGCACCAGTGCAAATTTGCTAAATTAAATGGCATCACCTACTACCAGAAAATGTATGTGGTGATTGGCATCAAGGATGATTTACCAATCTTCGGAAGAGTAGAATCCATATTTTTGCAAGAATTTGAGCCCAGTTTCTTGTTGAAAGAGTGTTGCACATCGTTTTCTTCGCACTTGTCTGCTTATCATGTGATCCCTTCAGGACCACTTCAGGTCCTTAGTCTCAGCTCCTTACATGACTTCTATCCATTGTCAGCTTACTTTATAGGCAGTAAGAGATACATTACATTAAAAAACCTGATCTTTGACCACAGTTTGTATCAGTAAAAACCATTACGAATGCAAACCAGAAGGGACAGGGTTTTTACAATCTACATGTATCTGGTCATCTGATCGAAAGATTTGAGAGACGTTCAGATTGTGTGAACAGACATCATCATAAGCTATTTCTTGAACAATTGATCTTTTTATGATGAGGATCAAGCCCCAAGTTTGTTTGAAAAGATGGAGGTTTATGATAAATCTTGAAATCAACAAATTTATTGATATTTTGTGCCCTTTATTCTTTTGAACATAGATGAATTATTTAATTTTGAGTCAAATTTTAAAGTTCCTCTGACTATTGGTTCTGCATCATGAACATGTTCATACAGTTTGAGCCTTAAAGTTTGCTTATCACAGTCTCTTTTTACATGTATTTTAAATATTTGTACATGTACATGAAACAAGACCTCAAAATTATAGACTTAAAAGACCTCAAAAAGAGTTATCCTCCAAATGGCAATTGTGTATCTATAACTGATCTGCACTTGCCACCTACATGCAGATCAAGATCATTGTTGGCTCAAACGAGTCTCTCGATATTAAAATTGAACAAATTGTGACTGTAAGAGCAGATGATCAATATCGGTTGACATGGAGTTGCTGCATCTCCTTCCACAGTGGTACAGAGATCAACATGGCCTTCAGACTTCTAGTCACGGTTGGGAACTCCACAAAGCCTGTTTCTGTCCTGGAAGAACCACGGACACGAGGAAATGTTCTGGCAGTAAGTACAATTTTCATTTTTCTTCTAGCATGTCTAGTATACCCATTAGGTTACGTGGTTGTGATTTGTAAACTGTGTAATGCATGCAGTTTAACTCCATATACAAATTAATATGAAAAACTGCAGGACATGCCAATTTTTTGCCAGATATGTCACTTAACAGCAATTCTGACCCCTGTGGGTGATCCAAGATGCCTGCTGTTGGCTATCTGAACTCATTCAGACATACATGTATGCCCTTTAAGAAACGTGGTTTGACGACATCATCTCCCAGAGGCTCTACCAGCATGATCTTCAGCATTTAATTTTTGAAGCCCCCATTTCGTACACCATTTGTAAATTATCGTGCAACCTGAACACGGTGATGTTTGCGTGAAGTCCGATGATTTTTCTTTTATATGATAATAGCCATCGCGAAACTATCCCTGACTGATAATGGAGTAAGTGGACCAGCGATTGGATCGTTATCAGCAGGGATTCAACTGACTAACACCTGGCATCAGCCTTTGCTATGCCATTCACTCTCTATGGTTTGATATTTCAAGTCATGAAGATTGTTATTCCTTGTGACTGACTGACAGACTTTCCCTTCGTGTAGATGTTCCAAAACTTCTATCTGCTTATTCTTTAGTGCAAAAGTTACCCCCAACCGCTTCTTGGCATAATATAAGGATTGTTCGTAGTCCATGTGTGCTCAATCATGAGCATGTCCGTCCATGCACAAAAAATGTACAACAACCATGCATGCAGAGTGCATCTGTACACATTAGATCGTATGTCACATCTGCTGCTTTTAGATATTCAGGTGACTAGATCACTTGAATCCTGTCCATCGGGAACAGTTATGTGATGGCTATCATCATATAACTGTAAAACATCGACTTTCATTCAAATATTGCGGTGTTCGGGCTGAATTATCATGCAGGGAATGGGATCGTCAGTCTACGAATTTTGTCTGTCCATAGAGGTGAATACATGTACGTAAAGGGGAAATGCAAAGGTTTTCATATTTCCCTATTTATATTCTTTGCGGGCTAGTTAATGATGGAAATATCAGTCCAAATACTCTGTTTAGTTTTATTTGAAGTATTTTATCTCCTGATAGCTTTTGAAAAGTGCTTCAAAATTGGCATCTCAAGCCCGACCGATTTCAGAAATGAAATCCGCATCGCTTATCTGCCCTTGTTTGACGTTCGTTTATGACGTCACATCAGACCATGTGGCCGAGCATCAATACTTTTAACGTTCAGTCTTTGGGCGGCTGGTCTGACGTACGTGACGTCACAATCAAGGAAAGATAAGCGATGACGTTTTGCAAATCTGAATTCAGCTGTGCTAGGGGTACCAACTTTTAAAGACAAGATAATTCAAATTAAACCAAGTGAAGTAGATAGACTGGTATTTATATCATTATTCAACCTATATAGAATGTGAAAAGGAGAATCTAAATACCTTTGCATTTCACCTTTAAATTTCATGTGTAATCAGCATCTGTCTAAGGAACAATTCAATCGATCAACTAAAGACGTGCCCTCACTGAGAAGATTTGTTTTTCGCTAACCCGTGTCATCAACCTGTCTGCCATCAACTATCTTAGATCTTAATTTCACCTCCACAACTTCTTCACAGCAAACATTTGACTTACAAACCATAGTTTTAGCATAGAGAGTGGGTGTATGATATACTGCTTCCTGGAGTGGGACCTTTCCGTATTGAAATTCAATGTTATCTTTTATTTTCGTTAATAGGCGATTCGTACAAGGTTTGAAATTCCATCATGTTCACAGCTAGTGTGCAAGCAGTTTGACTCTGACTGGGACCAGTACGTTGATGTGGAAGTGTTTGAAAGCCTTCCAGATAAAACCTCTTTAAAATGTGAAATGACATCTACTATTTTGACCACTGACAATCGTGACGATGACATTCACATGAATGATTCCACAGCTGTGCAGAGCAGTATGTCTGGATCATCTCAGTTGTCATCCCGTACACCTAGATCGTTCCCAATTCCATATGTGTTCCCAAAGACAAAGTTACCAGCTCAAGTTGTGAAAGCATTAGAAGTTGAGACCGACTTGAATCTTCCAAAGTACAGATACTTTCGAGGATTGCTTATTCAAGCTGTTGTTGATGATGCCCTGGACTTCAAGAGTCATCCAGACAATGAAGAGAAACGAGCAATGGCCAGAAGTATTGTCATTCAATGGCCATTTTTGAAAACCAAGTATGGCCGTGGTTACGAGGGGTGGTTGGCTTCAATAACTGAACGACTGAAAGTGGCAAGAAAGAACTGTGGCCTCAGTAATCCACGTAAGAGATCTGAACCTGGGCCCGACATGCCCGAAGAGAATACTCCGAATTCGAGGACCGAAAAGGCTTCACCAACAATTTCAAAAAAGCGACAACCTCAAACCCTTAATTTTGAACCACAGCATTTGGAAGGAGAGGATGATATGTCCCGCATGGCAATGCAAGCTTCTATGCAAGCTGAGATGAAAAAAGGAGAAGCAGCTCAGGATTGGACGAAGTTGACAGATCTGTTGACACGGTCCTTTTCCTTCAGACGCGAGCTGATTAATTCCGGGGCCAATGTGTTGGAGATAAAATCGGAGTATCCTGCAGTTTTGACAAGCAAAGGCCTGTGGATCGAATATGATCTCCTGATAAATGGAAGAGATTCCTCGCGCTCTGTCTTGAAGGCATTTGTGAAGAAGACGTGTGTCCTAACAGAAGCTGCTGCAGCGTCCCCATCTGCCCTGAAGAAAAAGGAAGTAAAGGAGATCCTTGACATAATGAAGACATCTATTGATGAAGGTGGTGAGATACCATCCCTGGAGAGAACTGAGAAGAATCACAGAAGTGTGGCAGGCATACTTCTGTTACCATACCTACTTGGTGAAAGTCCAGATAAATTTCTCCGACAGTATCCTGTGAGTTGGTTTCTATTATTTTTTCTTCTGCATCTCGCAAAACGGACGAAGGATTTATTCCCTTACTGCCTAAGTCTCGCTTCTGATCAATTGTCTCCATCTAGAAATGGAGGTAAAATGTTGTCTTTTCTTGGCATATTTTGGTGTGTAGCATATCAAAAATGAACCATGTCAGTCGATATTTTACAGAGTTATGCCCCTTTATTGTTCAAAACATTTATTTTTCCTATTGAGTACTTTTTTCTCAACAGAAGTAATTCACTTGCCCTTGTGCCTTGCAGTAGAGTTATTTCCTCTTAATATATTAAATGATTTTTGAGAGAGAAAGAATAAATTGGTCATCAGCGGGATTCGAACCCATGACCCCGATTTATCGTGCAGATGCTCTACCGACTGAGCTATGGCGGCCTATAGGTATTACACCCGTGGTGTGTCCCTGTTATGACAACATCGAGAGAGAAGGTTAGTCATCACAGGGACAATCCACGAGTGTAATACCTATAGGCCGCCATAGCTCAGTCTGTAGAGCATCGATGTGATAAGCCGGGGTCATGGGTTTGAATCCCGCTGATGACCAATTTAATCTTTCTCTCCCAAAAAGCATTTCATATGTTTATATGCTCAGTGGCAGGCTATATGCCATACCAAACATCATTTCCTCTTAATAGTATTGTTTATTTTTTGTCTACTTCCTGAATGAGTGCAAGAATGTACCACTGGAATACATGTATAATTGTCAATTCTAATGATTGGGATCCAGAGCCGAAGGGTTTCAGAAGCATAGTTTCATGTTAATTTTGGCCTGTTTCCAATTTTTATGTGAAGTAGATAGGTGACAATTTATCATTTTCGTGCACGGGATGATCTGTACATGTCATATTGCCTTATAATCTCCTAAAACCATGCCTGAGCTTCATTGATTGATCCTCACATATTAAGGTACCGGTAAATAGTTTTGCTGCCATCAGAAAATAAATCAATGTCAAATTTTATTTTTTGCTCTGTTTGCATTCCCAGGTTACAGCTAGCATGGAAGATCTGAGTGCTGGACCCCCGACCCCCCATGTAGCATCTCTAGGGCCGGCTCAACATATCTCAACAAGGTTTTATTTGGTCATTAACATGGTGCCTGTCATCTGCGTGGACCAACTTGCCGGTGCAATTCTACTGATGTTCGTGTCCTACTATGTGTTCTGGCTAGAATACCCTCAGGTAACTTCTGCCAGTGGGAAATCAAAGGCTGTACCAATGACAACATTCAAGTACATTGAGGCCGAGATATTCGGCAGAAATGAGGTTGGCTCAATGCCTTCCAAGGTTTGTCGTTTAATTTCCAAGACTGATGAAATAAGCAAAAAGTAAACCTCGTATAGTTGAGGGTCAGGACTAGGCACATATATGCAACTCAGTGTATGTAGCCACCACTGGCAGACATCAGATTGTAATTTTTTGCCAAACATGACAAAATGTAGAATTGACTATGGCATTTAACGGGTTGTAAACATGTCAAATATACTTCTCTCCCCCGACACAAAGTATCTGGCTCATTCCTGCAGCACAAGTTCACATAAATAGCACCAAGTCATGTCACTATCTTCCTCTCACGTTGACTTGTTGGAAATGGTAGAAGTGCAAGAAATGCTCAAATGCGCATGAACCACTTTAAAACGGAAGTGACACTAACACTTTATGATATGTCGTAAAGAAGTAGGCGTCGTCGGCTAGTGGACGGGGTCTAACGCACGTGGTCAACCTCAATCTCGGTTACCTCAGCAGCTGATGACGCCTACTCCTTTACAACAAATCATAAAGTGTTTGTGTCATTTCCGTTTTAAAGCGGTTCATGCGCATTGGAGCGTTTCTTGCACTTCCGCCATTTTCAACATTTCAACGCGAGAGGAAGATAGTGACATGACTTGGTGCTATTTATGTGAACTTGTGCTGCGGGAATAAGCCAGATACTTGGTGTCGGGGGAGAGAAGTATATTTGACATGTTTACAACCCGTTAAATGTCAGTCAATTGTACAGTTTGTCATGTTTGGCCACAAAAAAAATGACGATACTGATGTCTGTCCTAGTAAGGATGTTCAACTCAGTCGTGGCTACATACAAGGAGTTGCAAAAATGTGGCTAGGTCAGAACCAGAGATAAACTATAAAGCAGGAAAACAAAGAAATAGTCTGTAGTATTTAACCATGAGGGCATTATTATTAACTCTTTGAACCCAGGAGTTTTCATGTCTTTCAACACCTTAACCTGCTAAAATAGAGAAAAAAAATTTGTCCGAAGCCTCTCTTGTATATACATAATCTGAACAGTGTTGCTCAACCCTTGGGGACTCCATGAGTGGCAGAGGATCCATTTTGGACTTGGGCGACCAAACTATTCCTTTGAATCGGATACGACTTAAAACGTTATCTGATTGGCTGAATAGTAGGTTCTGAAATCAGAGGCCGCAAAAGCAGCTTCAATGTGCTGCTGTCAAACTTTACAACAGAACATGCTATCATTCCTGAGTAAGCCCTTGTATGTACCTTGCCACACAATAGAATGACTAGGTTTCAGAGCCACGAGGTTTTACATGTACAAGCATAGATTCATGTTATATCTAGATTTGAGTATTTATTTGTAATATTGTCATTGAAGGAAGAATTCTATCTTTGTGACTTCTGTGGATGTTGGTTAAGTGTTCTTTGTTTGTGGAAAATTTTCTTAACATTACCAGGAAAACGTTTCCGTATACAACCTTGATAACTGACCCTCCCATTCCATTGTGGATGTTGTGAAATGAACTAGAAATGAGATACAATGTGAACTCGATGTGAAAATTTTACTACCTGAATAACGAGAAGAAATGCACAATACATGTACATAACATAGTATGAATTGCTGTTTTCTTTGAATCAATTGGTACGTGTAATGTATGTGCATATGTTTAATAGAATTTTAAAGATGTAATCAACCTCATAATTGAGCAATGTTGTAAACTCTCCCCTGTGCATTTTTCCGGCAGTGAAGTTTACTAAAGCATCATATATATTATATTTGATGGGATTGCCATATATAACGAATGCAAGAATATCTTGTCAGAGAAATTTGAAACTCTACCCGCTTAGACGAGTTTTCTGTTTTGCCATTGAATGTGTTGTATGCGGAGAGGAAAATGACATCACTGTTTGACATTCGAGTGCTGTAGCAACGCGGATGAACCTGAATACTACAGTTACAGCCCAGGCCTTTCATTTTACGGGGCTGATTTCAGGTTAAAGCATACAATCAGCCCGTCAAAATGCAAGGCCTGCAGCCATGGGATAACGTCATGCCTCATTCCTAAGTTTTGGTAGGGTGGCAGAGCACACATTATAGTCAGAATGCACCACATACATTGTCGATGAGAAAAAAAAAATAATTCACTCTATTGTTTGATATAGTATCATAGATTGTGTGTTACTCTTGAGGTTCCGACTGCATTGAATTTTATTTCGTTTGAAGCCAGTTGAAAATATTGATGACCGCTAACACGATAATCACCAAGACAATATGCTCCATAGTGTGACATTTACCACTCTGTGTTACTGACCTAATATTAGAATTTCCACTGACAAGCTTTGCATAATAAAGACGGGTAAGCACTTTGAAGAATGACAAGTCACAAACAATTCATTGTGACTCAATATTTCCTTTTATTTCTTCAAACCATCGTCGGGAGTAATTTTACAGAGAAACCTGGAGGTATATATACAGGTAAAGATGTTGAAATAATCGGTGATGAATAAACATATATGGTTGTGAAAATGTCATGATTGAAGCGATTAACAACATATGGGATTAAACACTATGCGGTGACGACAATAAACAAAGACTCGGGTACGGTTGACAAGTGTTTGTAATTGTATCTGCATAGGGAAGTGACCAGTTCCATATAATATACATTTGTCAGATTTTATTATTTTATCTATTAAACAAAGCTAACACCTTCGTAGCTTTCAGTCCATGATTTAATTGTGGTTTGTTGCTTTTAATTGCAAATGCCTCTTTAAACAGTAATTCTGACCAATGCTGAGATTTATTTATAACTTTGTAGTTGTTAAAAATAATCTGAGGAACACTTGTCAACCTTACCGGAGTCTTTGTTTATTGTCGTAACCACATACTCTTTAATCTCACATGTTGTTAATCGCTTCAGACATGTATTCTATCTGTTTATTGAACTTACCAGAATGTAATGCCACAACAACTTTTTATATTGCACATAATTAACACTGATGACAAACCATATATGTTTATTCATCACCTATTATTTCAACATCTTACGTGTATATATACCATTAGTTTTCCCTATAAACTTACTCCTGACGATGGTTTGAAGAAATAAACCGAAATATTGAGTCACAATGAATTGCTTGTCAATCTTCGGAGTGCTTACCTTGCTGTGTTACTGATCTACATGTACATGTATAGCCTATAAGCAGAAATAATGCAAATTAATAATTTTAGCTTTAAGTATAACCTTTCTCAGCTCTATGCAGTAGTTGGTTGGCATTTTCATAATTGAAAAAGTAAATTTACCATCAAGAACTATCATTATATTTTAATTAATCAAATAATTTTGTGTGATTCAGGAAATGTAGATGAAATCTAGTCTGTTTATATCACATATTTGGCTTCAAATTCCATACACTGAGTTAACTTCATTATTATGATGGAGAATGTAATCATGGTAATGAATTAATGCAATGAACAATGGAGTCTTTCCACATTAATCCTTGGACAATGCTGTGTTGCCCCGGTGTCGGCGACACTGGTACACAGCACAGCTTGTTCTCTTTTATCTCAACCCAACGTTTGTATTAATATAAAGCAGGTTTTTCAACTATTGATAACTAGTATAAATATGATATGGATAAAATATTCCTACTATTCTAAGAAGGACCAATAAGCTTACATTTATGATAATTTTGCCAACTTCAGGTCAAACATATACCTGTTATCATCATTTAAAAATATATTCTGGTAATAAAGCCATAGGGAAGCGCTTCAATTGACTAACCGCAGTTCAAGCGACCAGCCAGGTGTCTGTACACCGACCGTTGCCATTAAAGTGAGACAGCATTGTCTAGGGATTAACTTGAACTCATAGTGGGAATTGCCCATTGTGGCAAAATAATGTTAAAGAATTAATGGAATGGATTACATTATAGAATGAATAAATCATGTGAACTATGCAATGGTTACATTATATTTTTATTGACATATATTGGGCAGTTGAAATATTGATGACTGTTAACTTGTTGGTTAATAAAAGTTTGTATTCGATTTTACAGTTGATGTGGATTCATGTTTTATTATATTATATCTGGCAGTGTCAAAGGTGAAATGCAAAGATGGCATTTGCCTTTTATATAATGTATTTTCTAGGAGCTCAGCTGAACAATATTCTACGTATCCTTGGAACGTGCTGTGGAGGTGTGCATGAGTGATCGCTCACCTGGATGGCTAATACCTAATTGCTAATCACAGGCCTCAAAACAAGAGTTTTGGGGGTATGGGGGTGGTTTTAGGGTGAAGTGTCTAAATATGTGGTCTCTATACATAACCCCATGTTTTTTTTAACATTTGTCAAAATATTGGGTTTCTATACAGAACTCCATGCTTTTTAGCATGGGGTTATGTATAGAGACCCCATATTTGAACATTTCACCCTAAAACTACCCCCACATCCCCAAAACTCTTGTTTTGAGTGCCAGTGTTAGATCAAACTTTGTTAGATCAAACAGTTTTCAGTACAAAATGGTTTACATTATGATGCATTTGAATGTGATATTTCGGGAAATGTGAAGTATGTAAAGCCTTTCAAAATCTGGCATTTGGAGTTTTAATCTAGAATCTAAATTTTGTAGTTTTTCTAACAACCGGGTAGGCTTTTGAAACCCCATTTGAAACCCAGCTGCAACGACATTTGGGGTTTCGAAACTCATAATGCAGTTTTTCCAAAAACGAAAAGTAGTTTTCTGGAAAACCAAGTTGATGGGTTCCAGAACACCAAAACCAATAATGCAGTTTTTCCATTAACGAAAAGTATGTTTCTGGAAAACCAAGTTGACGGGTTTAGGAACACCAAAACCAATAATGCAGTGTTTCCAAAAACGAATAGTAGGTTTCTGAAAAACCAAGTTGACGGGTTTCGGAACACCACTTCTGGTTGCAGCTGGGTTTCACCCACTTTTAGGGTTTTGAAAAACTTCCTTTTTACAGTGCAGTATACATGCGTCATCTCGTGAGGATAATTAATATCTTTCCAACCTAATAATCCATGCTCCAGACATCATATATCGCTATAGCTCACAATGCGATAAATTCTAAACAATAATAATAAATAATTCACCTTTGATTGACCTTATCACTTCGTTCAGGAATTCTTCATCGATCACTCTTATCTCATTTCCACCCACAATTCGTTGAAGTATGCAGAAAGAAACGTGAACTTACCCTTTGTGTAGTATGAACGTCGATCATCATTTCGTTTATGTTACGCTTCCATGATGATATGTTCGGAAATATATCATAATAAAAATGATAAAGGAGAAAAATTCCCAAAGAAATATTGATTCTTGTCTCCACGATAATTCAAGTCATCTTCTAAAACTCTTCTGTCTCAATAGTAACGTAATGAATTGGCTCTGTTTCATCTCAGGATAGCATGTGCACATAATGTAATCATAGGAGCAGACGAGGGGTCGCTATACAGCTTCAACTCCCCAGATTCTGACAAAGAGAGGTTTTCTTCATTCACGTTTGGTTGTTTTCTTAGGGAATGCTCCGAACAATTCTCTTCAAAGAATGTCAACGATACGTATTCTATAAGAATTTGGCTACAATCGACCGCAATGAAATAAGTTAATCTTAGGGAGCAGCCGTGTGTAAACAGATCGCCATCGAACGGGTCGAAATGGCGAATGTCCTCAAATGTAACACATATAACGTTGAACTCAAACGTAAAACCTGAGAAATACGTAATAAATCATAACATAAAACATCTAGAACAAGTTAAGAAGATTAAGCCGACCCAAGAGCAGCGCCTGAAAGGAAATGATCAAAAGGGCTGATTGTTCTCTCTGTGGCCCGACAAGTGAGAAGATTACAACTCTCGCTCGGTTTGATAATCTATCCAGCCTGTGGCTTCAAACTCCTGGCCTGACTCCAATGATCGACAGTAGGTGCACTTTATGGAGTCCCGGTACCATTTCTAATCATAGATTATTACATGCATATACGTACGTGAAGCAAAAAAGGGCAGCGAGTTCGTTGAAGGTAAACCCTACCTTCTTTAGTCATAGACCATACTTAGTGTGGCATACACTATTTTTGGTTCTCCAAATTTTAGTCTGATCAGAACAACGTGTGATACGACACCAAAGTTTACTACTTTGACATCTGATTCCTCTCCGATGGCATCATCCGAAGAAAAGCTCCCAGTGATTAGAGCAAATTCCATTGAGATTCTATACTGCTGGGTCTACGATGTAAGGTATACGTACAGACGGAGATGGGACGATGTTGGCCATAAAGATGATTTATACATAGAAACGGATAATTACCAGCAAACTGGCATTTTAAAAAAAATCCATAATTGTTCTTCAGATATTGACAGCTATCTAGAATAATCAAAGCATACGGACAATGATGCGGCTTTACCCCTGTGACGTCACAGCTAGAATTGACAGTAGATTGGGTTTCGGCTTTTAATTAAACCGAAATATCTGGGGAACCAGATAGAACATTCCAATACAACCGGTGCCAATCTTTTCAGAATTGACAGGACCTTTCAAAAATATTTTCAACCTGTTACCATTTGGGCTTGTCTCCAAAGATAGCTCTCGTCTCGTTTCAGTAAAGTAATAACTTTCTTCGCATTGGGGCACATGCTGTGATGGTAAACTGAGTGTTTTCTGGCAAGGAAAACTGGTATTGTGTATTACCAACCCACTCACACCCAACCATCTATTAAGAAAATATTGAACTGCAAGAGTTCAAAATCAGCTCCCGATCGAAAACCCATTGGGTTGCCCACGTTGATATTAAACCAAGATTTTAAGTTATCCTTTGATTTATTTAATAAAAATACTGCCTCATGTCATTGTTTGGGTGTTTCCATCTCCATTGTTACACAGCGAGACATATCCTTTGACCATGTTGAGGGGTTAATCATATTAGCTGGGAAGACCAATAATACGTCATGTGGATCGATGGCTCTGGATATTAGTAGCACCCTCAGATAATGATACAAATTAGGTTTCATGTTCCTAATGTGTTATGCCTGCTTGGAATTCTTGCTGACAGGGTGATATGAATAGGGTATTGTCCCCGAATCGTACACCAAAGCTACTTAATGAATGTCAACGTCAAGACTGACAATGAAGAGGTAGATTCGACATCGGGTACACAGGTAGAACACATCTGCTAATAGTTTCCTGTGTGAGAGAAACCGTCAACGGTACACAACGGCGTCCACAGGCACAGTGTAAGTTTCGTTGATGATGCAGGTAATACAGGAGTAGGGACTCGGACAATTTTAGCCAAAAGCATTTTGTATATCCACATTTCGACATATATTCATTCATGTCATCGTCAGGAAAGGTAGTTCACAACACGTTCCATGGGTATACATAGCGTAATCAACCAGTCAGAGATACTATATAGTGAGTAATGTTTTAACCAATGAACAGACAATGTTTCAACAGCCTTGTGAAGACAGGTTTGGTCTAGAAAACAGCCGTATCATTGATTCAGCGAAACAATGAGCAAACCTTGTATTGTTAAGCTGGAATGTTATTGACAAATCCAACGATTGGAATACCCTTCTTTTGAAATAAGTCCTAGCTCTGTGGTAGCAAACCACAAAAAGAATTCGAATTCGTAGACACCCTCTCAATTCTTATTATTGGTTTGTTCATATGAACACCTTTTTGATTAATTTCATTTTTAGTTGAATTCATTGGCTGAACTTAAAAATGTATATATCTGACTGGTTGATTATCTATGAATGTTCAAACTTACATATACCCATGGAACCTGTTGTAAACAAACATTCCTTACTATGACATAAATACGCTGAACGCGACGTTAAACCTTAATCCTCTCTCTCTATCCTTTCCCAATATTGCATCAACTCTGTTTTCGACTGGTGACCTTTCGACCTCATCAGAATTCTTGTTTCTCTTTAACGTGAGATATTACTGATGATTGATCACAAGCAACATCCTTGGACTGGAGTAATAGCAGAGACAATGCTTTCAACAATTATGAGTTGTTTTTTTCTCTTTGAGGGGGGGGGGGGTCAATTTGATGTTGACATTTGACCACATTGAACTTTGACAATTTCCATACCGCGAATTTCAATAATTTCCAGAATTTGGGTCAAATTTGGGATATTCAAGTTTCACCTTCGACCCCAATTTTGCTTTCGGATTCTTCGTTTTCTCATATATAAACTCGCAGATCAAATGCAATTTTCAATAAATTCAGATTGTTTTGACCAGAGTAACCTTAAGCTTTCACGTACTGGCCTCACTTTTGGTACTTGACTCCATAGTTATGCTGATGAATTTCGGAGAAATCTGCCAGTTTGTGGAAAATTAAGGAGAGAAAGTCGGAAGAAGAGGAAGAAGCAGAATATACATTCCATAGGACGTCGCCAACTACTGCTGACCTAGTCCAAAAACAGAACTCAAGATGACTCGTATATCGGATTTAGAAAGACCATGTTCATAAACGTCTGCTGTGATTCAGATATTTAACCGTCACACGGACGTTCCACATAATATGTGGCGCCTGGGATTCTTTCTCTGCCATCGTGACATGTTGCGTATACTTGTTTTGCTCATGTGAGTTAAATGCAATTTATTCGGAAACGCGTACCGAAAACCCCGAAGTGTGTTGGGAAATTATATATATCTTTACCATTCGGTCATGATTCTGCCAGAAAATAATGTTCTCCCCACGACTGCATTACGAATCTTGCAAATTTCTCCGTTATCGGTTATAATGACTGTCAGCTGAACGAGGCCTTGGTGTATAATGTAATTGATTTCCGTCTCATGGAATATGAAGTATTAACTCCTAAAATCGGACATTCATTATTACGCCGTTGTCCATCTTTCCTTCCCATTTTCTTCTCATGTGCTATCCATAGAACAGTGCTAATGCTGCTACATGGGATAGATCTTTGGATTATGGACGCGGATATTCTTTAATGGACGACGGCTGAATTATGAATGACAGACCAGAAGCTTGTAATCTGGACAACGAAACAGTTTTACAAACACGACACATACACCGATGCCACTGGATTTCGCCATTTCGACAATCAGTATACATACATGCGTCATTTCGTGTGTATAATTAATATTTTTCCATCCTAATAATCCATGATCCAGAGAGATCATATATCGCTGTAGCTCACAACGCGATCAATTATAAACAATAATAATAAATAATTCATCTCTGATTGTCCTTATAAGGAATATCTCTTCGGTAAGGAATTCATCATCAATCGCCCTTATCTCATTTCCACCCACAATTCATTGAACTATGCGAAATAAACAGAAGAACTTACCTTTTGTGTAGTATGAAAATCGATCATCATGTCGTACATGTTACGCTTCTTTGACATGTTCAGAAATATATCATAATAAAAATGATAAAGGAAACGAATTCCCAAAGAACTATTGATTCTTGTCTCCACAATAATTCAAGTGATATTCTAATCCTCCTCTGTCTCAGTAGTAATGTAATGAATTGGCTCTGTTTCATCACAGTATATCATCTGCACATAATGTAATCATAAGAGCAGACGAGGGGTCGCTATACAGCTTCAACTACCCAGATTCAGACAAAGATTGGTTTTCTTCATTCACGTTTGGTTGGTTTCTTATGGAATGCTCCGAACAATTCTCTTCAAATAATGTCAACAATACGTCTTCTATAAGAATTTGGCTACAATCGACCGCTTGATGTGTAAACTATGAAACCAGTTAATCTTAGGGAGCAGCCGTGTGTAAACAGATCTCCATCGAACGGTCGAAATGGCAAATGTCTTCAAATGCAACACATATAACGTTGAACTCAAACGTAAAACCTGAGAGATACGTAATAATTCTTAACATGAAACATCTAGAAAAGTCTAACCATTACTATGGTCACCAGGTACCAATTATGTTTCACTAAACGTGATGTTTGTTTTCAGAAACTTTAGAAGATTAAGTCCAGACCCACGAACAGCGCCTGAAAGGAAATGATCAAGCACGGAGTTCAAAAGGGGGATTGTCCTCTCTGTGGTCCGACAAGGGAGAAGATTACAAGTCTCGCTCGGTTTGATAATCTATTCAGTTGTTCTTATTGACCGTACAGGCGCCTGTGGCTTCCAACTCTTGGTCTGACCCTATCAAAAGTAATTCTTCATCATAGACCATATTTAAGCTGGCATACAATATTTTTGATTCTCCAAATTTTAATCTGATCAGAACGTCTTGATTCCTCCCCGATGGCATCATCCGAGGAAAAGCTCGCACTGATTATCTCAAATTCCATTGACATTCTGTCTGGATATAAGGTACGGACGGCGATGGGACGATGTTGGTCATAAAGATGATTTACACACAGAAACAGATAATTACCAGCAAAATGGCATTTTGAAAAAAACCATAATTGATCTTCAAATATTGACAGCTATCTAGAATAATCAAAGCATACGGACAATGATGCGGCTTCACCCCTGTGACGTCGCAGCTAGAATTGACATTATATTGATTTTCGGCTTTATTAAACCAGACTAACTCGAGAATCAGATAGAACATTCAAAGACACCCTGTGCCAATCTTTTCAGAATTGACAGGACTTCTGAAAAATATTTTCAACCTGTGTAAGTTGAAGTTTCGTAGATGATACAGGTAATACAGGAGGAGAGTGACTGCGAAAATTTTAGCCAAAAGCATTTTGTATATCAATATTTCGACATATATTCGTTCATGTCATCGTCAGGAAAGGTAGTTTACAACAGGTTCCATGGGTATAATACATAGGGTAATCAACCAGTCAGAAATACTCTACAGTCAGTAATGTTTTAACCAATGATCCAACAATGTTTCAACAGCCACATATGTGAAGACAGAGCCATATCATTGATTCAACGAAACAATGAGCAAACTTTGTATTGTTATCCTGTAAGGTTATTGACAATTACAAGCGTCTAATCCGTCGTTCATAATTCAGCCGTCGTCCATTAGAGAATATCCGCGTCCATAATCCAAAGACCTATTTCATATTCCATATAACAGTATTAGCACCAAATTGAAAAAGACAATCATAGTATACATAAACATAGGCTTGTTTCCTGCAAGAGAGAAGCGGTCAACAGTTTTCAATGATGCCGGCAAAACATCATGATGTTCCAAAAATATCAAATCCGTATCGCTGATCAGTATTCTAAATCCATAATATTCGTTGTAAAGTCGTTATCTAAAGAATGATGTATCTCAGTCACGCTTTGATTGTGACTGTTCATATGAGTACCATGAGGATCTTGAAGTACATGGGTTCATACGGCCCCTAGCCCCGGGTTAAGCGGAATTAGACAGAAGTTACGAAACGTAGCGCCATAGATCTTGCACGCTACGTTCGTATTTTGCTATCAGCATGCGATATGTATCGCCAAATTTGAGAAACTTTCAGTGGAGGCGCTTGGTGGAATAGCCCTGTTTTATAAGTTTCTGCAACAATGTTTTGTGACGTTGATTAAAATCGTCACATTTAACACAGGATCCAGCAAATGCTACTAAGCGAGATATGTATACGCCATATGCAGGTCCCACTGGAATATTACTATCCAGAAAGGGATAGTTTACGATGTCGAAATGGTAATCATCTCTTTGTCATAAAGTCGACGAGAGAGAATTACAACACATATAAGGGAAGTGGGAAGAGGTGCCGACATACTGACAGAGCCACATGACTTCACAGTATAGTCTTCCGGTTAACCTATTCTAAAGCACATACCAAGAATCTAACGATTCGTGAAATGTGTTGTATCTCAGGTACGCTTTTATTGTACCTGTTCATGTAGCAACTTGAATGATATGACCACACGGCCCCTAGCACCGGCATAAGCGGTATTAGATACAAATCTAGAGAGCTATAATGGAAATGCTCTGACAACTCGTATGCTGGTAATTGGTGAGCTGTTTCTCTGTGACAACTCGTACATTGGAGATTGGTGAGCTGTATCGCCGTCAGATGTGAATGACGGCATTTAAAAACAAAAGACTAGTCTGTAAGACCCGATGTCGACCCAACATTAACTTCCCACAAATGCCAACATATATCAAAGACCAAAAGGTCTGTACAGGGGGCGGGCCTCGGGGACGAAACGTCCAGCAGCAGAATCGCGCCATATACAGGTAAAAATTACAATACATATAAGGGAAGTGGGAAGAGGTGCCGACATACAGACAGAGCCACATGACTTCACAGTATAGTCTTCCGGTTAACATATTCTAAAGCACATACCAAGAATCGAAAGATTCGTGAAATGTGTTGTATCTCAGGTACGCTTTTATTGTACCTGTTCATGTAGCAACTTGAATGATATGACCACGCGGCCCCTAGCACCGCCATAAGCGGTATTTTTATAGAGATATAGACCTAAATATGATGTGTCTGTAGGGCTATCTGTAGTTTCCTTCAAATCCAGTGAAGGTGGATATATATCCTTCACTGCGTCATTTATATAGCGATTATCCACAGCGAGAAGATCGTCTATATAGCGTTTGGTGAATGAGAAGGAACGGGCTTTGAATGGATCGGTTTTGAAAGCGCCTGCATATAGTCATATTCATAAGAGAACAGATACAGGTCAGCCAACAGGGGTGCACAATTAGTACCCATTGGAATACCTATATGCTGCTGATATATTGTGTTGCCAAATTCCACATAGATATTTTTAATGAGAAATTCAAGCATTGGAATACCCTTCTTTTCAAAGAAGCTCTAGCTTTTAGACGGCAAAACCCCGCTGAACTGTGGTAGCAAATCTCAAAAAGAACTCGTACTTTTCTACAAAATGCTTTTCGCTAATATTCTCGATGCCACCCTCTCCCTATACTCTGCCATGTTAATGAGTGGATCACAACGATAATTAAGTGAATGTTTTCAGCACTCATTTGTAACATCCATTCATCGAGCCAATGGGTTAAACCGCAGATGAGCAAATCTATTGTTTTAACTTGATCGGTCACTATCCAAAATTCTACAACAACGTTCTGGATATTTTAAGTCGCCACCACTCAGAAGTAGAACAAGAGCGTAATTGGCACGATGGACTACGTCATTAAAACGTTGTTGGAGAAATTTGTAAAACAGGGCTATACCACCAAGCGCCTCCACTCAAAGTTTCTCAAATTTGGCGATACATATCGCATGCTGATAGCAAAATACGAGCGTAGTGTTCAAGATCTATGGCGTTACGTTTCGCAACTTGTGTCTAATACATCATTCTCTAGATGACGACTTTACAACAAATATCATATGGATTAAGAATACTGATCAGCGATACAGATTTGATATTTTTGGAACATCATGATGTTTTGCCGGCATCATTGAAAACTGTTGACCGCTTCTCTCTTGCAGGAAACTAGCCTATGTTTATGTATACTATGATTGTCTTTTTGAATTTGGTGCTAATGCTGTTATATGAAATATGGAATAGGTCTTTGGATTATGAACGCGGATATTCTTTAATGGACGACGGCAGAATTATGAATGGCGGACCAGACGCTTGTAATTAAAACAGAATATGCGATATACGAGGCAGTCTGCGACCTTGGCCGTTGACCATTTCACCACTTGGTACCCGGCCATACACGATTAAATCACGAACATTTACCAAAAAAGGAAAGAGTCCCAAGGTGTATTCAGTGCCACGAAGATCTCTCAGTGAAACATATTCTGATCGACTGTATAGATTTTAAGATTGTAGGAGATTGTTTTTATCAAGCTGCTACTTTAGATGATCTTTTCAGTCGGGTAAAGTAGACTGTATTTTAGGTTATTTGAAAGATGTGGATCGGAGATTACGAACATCGTTCTTTTTTGTTGGTATTGCCAACCGCAAAAAAAAAATAGCTTATGTTGATCATTATTCAATTGTAAGACTGCATTGTTTTGTCTGAAACCGATAAGAAATTTCGGTTATGAACGTGAACATTTTTCATCGACGACTGCAACACAGCGTATGTCGATTTTCTCTAATGCATCTAGATGACTTTACAACGAATATCATATGGATTAAGAATACTGATCAGCGATACGCATTATATATTTTTTGAACATCATGATGTCTTGCCGGCGTCATTGAAAACTGTTGACCGCTTCTCTCTTGCAGGAAACTATTCTATTTTTATGAATACTATGATTGTCTTTTTGAATTTGGTGCTAATGCTGTTGTATGGAATAGGTCTTTGGATTATGGACGCGGATATTCTTTAATGGACGACTGAATTATGAATGACGGACCAGAAGCTTGTAATCTGGACAACGAAACAGTTTTACAAACACGACACATACACCGATGCCACTGGATTTAGCCATTTCGACGATCAGTATACATACATGCGTCATTTCGTGTGGATAATTAATATTTTTCCAACCCACTAAGCTCCAGACAGATCACATATCGCTATAGCTCACAACGCGATAAATTCTAAACAATAATAATAAATAATTCATCTCTGATTGTCCTTATAAGGAATATCTCTTCGGTAAGGAATTCTTCATCAATCGCTCTTAACTCATTTCCACCCACAACTCGTTGAACTATGCTGAAAGAAACATGAACTTACCCTTTGTGTAGTATGAACGTCGATCACCATTTCGTACATGTTACGCTTCTATGATATGTTCGAAAATATATCATAATAAAAATGATAAAGGAGAAAAATTCTCAGAGAAATATTGATGCTTGTCTCCACGATAACTCAAGTCATCTTCCATCCTCCTCTGTCTCAACAGTAATATAATGAATTGGCTCTGTTTCATCACCGGATATCATTACACACAAAGTAATCATAAGAGCAGACGAGGGATCGCTATACAGCCTCAACTCCCCAGATTCTGACAAAGAGGGGGTTTCTTCATTCACGTTGGGTTGTTTTCAAAGAATGTCAACGATACGTCTTCTATAAGAATTTGGCTACAATCGACCGCTTGGTGTGTAAACTATGAAACCAGTTAATCTTAGGGAGCAGCCGTGTGTAAACAGATCGCCATCGAACGGGTCGAAATGGCAAATGTCCTCAAATGCAACACATATAACGTTGAACTCGAACGTAAAACCTGCGAAATACGTAATAATTCATAACATGAAACATCTAGAAAAGTCTAACCGTTACCACGATCACCTGGTACCAATTATGATTCACTAAACGTTATGTTTGTTTTTGGAAACTTTAGAAGATTAAGCCCAGACCCACGAGCAGCGCCTGAAAGGAAATGATCAAGCACGGAGTTCAAAAGGGCTGATTGTCCGCTCTGTGGTCCGACAAGGGAGAAAATTACAACTCTCGCTCGGTTTGATAATCTATTCAGTTGTTCTTAAGAACCATAGAGGCGCCTGTGGCTTCCAACTCTAGGTCTGACCCCAATGATCGACAGTAGGTGCACTTTATGGAGTCCCGGTACCATTTCTAATCATAGCTTGCTACAGGCATACATGTACGTGAAGCAACAACGGGCAACGAGTTCGTTGAAAGTAAATCCTACCTTCTTAATCATAGGCCATACTTAGTGTGGCTTACAATATTTTTGATTCTCCAAATTTTAGTCTGATCAGAAATACGTGTGATACGACAGCAACGTTTACTACTTTGACATCTTGATTCCTCTCCGATGGGATAATCCGAAGAAAAGCTCCCAGTGATTAAAGCAAATTCCATTGAGATTCTCTACTGCTGGGTCTACGATGTAAGGTACAGACGGAGATGGGACGATGTTGATCATAAAGATGATTTACACATAGAAACGGATAATTACCAGCAAGCTGGCATTTTTGAAAAAAGCCATAATTATTGTTCTTCAGATATTGACAGCTATCTAGAATAATCAAAGCATACGGACAATGATGCGGCTTTACCTCTGTGACGTCACAGTAGATTGATTTTCGACTTTTAATTAAACCGAAGTATCTGGGGAACCAGATAGAACATTCCAATAAAACCGGTGCCAATCTTTTCAGAATTGACAGGACCTTTCAAAAATATTTTCAACCTGTGACCATTTGGGCTTGCCTCCAAAGATAATTCTCGTCTCGTTCCAGTAAAGTAATAACTTTCTTCGCATTGGGGCACATGCTGTGATGGTAAACTGAGACTGTTTTCTGCCAAGAAAAACTGGTATTGTGTATTATCAACCCACTCACACCCAACCATCTATTAAGAAAATATTGAACTGCAAGAGTTCAAAATCAGCTCCCGATCGAATACCCATTGGGTTACCAATGTTGATATTAAACCAAGATTTTAAGTTATCCTTTGATTTATTCAATAAAAATACTGCCTCATGTCATTGTTTTGGTGTTTTCATCTCCATTGTTTCACACCGACACAACGACGGGTTAATCATCTTAGCTGGGCAGACCAATAGTACGTCATGTAGATCGATGGCTCTGGATATTAGTAGCACCTTCAGATAATGACACAAATTAGGTTTTATGTTCCTGATGTTTTATGCCTGCTTGGAATTTGCGCTGACAGGATGATATGAATAGGGTATTGTCACCAAATCTCTTCGTGCGCCAAAGCTATTTGATGAATGTCAACGTCAAGACTGACAATGAAGAAGCAGATTCGACATCGGGTAGACAGATAGAACACATCTGCTATTAGTTTCCTGTGTGAGAGAAACCGTCAACAGTACACAACGGCGTCTACATGTACAGTGTAAGTTGAAGTTTCGTTGATGATACAGGTAATACAGGAGGAGGGACTCCGAAACTTTTAGCCAAAAGCATTTTGTATATCAATATTTCGACATGTATTCATTTATGTCATCGTCAGGAATGGTAGTTTACATGTTCCATGGGTATACATAGGGTAATCAACCAGTCAGAGTGAGTGAGTGAGTAGTAGGGTTTAACGTCGTTTTCAACCTTCTTCAGTCATATCACGACGGTGCCTACATGTGCCAGAACACAGTTCCTATTATCCTGGACACTGATCAGCCCAGCCAGTACAGCACCCGGTCACCCATCGAAGTATTGACCGAGTTTAACGTTGCTTAACTTCGGTGATCTGACGAGAACCGGAGTGTCCAACGCTATAAGCCGTACTTCAACCAGCCAGAGATACTATACAGTGAGTAAATGTTTTAACCAATGATCAAACAATGTTTCAACAGCCATGTGAAGACAAGTTTGGTCTAGAAAACAGCCGTATCATTGATTCAGCGAAACAATGAGCAAACTTTGTATTGTTAAGCTGTAAGTTTATTTACAAAGCCATGCAACGATTGGAATACCCTTCTTCTCAAAGAAGCCCTAGCTTTAGACGGGAAAACTCCCCACTGCACAGTGGCACAAATCACAAAAAGGACTCGTACTTTTCTACAAAATGCTTTTCGCTAATATTCTCGGTGCCACCCTCTCTCTGTACTCTATCATGTTAATGAGTGGATCACAACGATACAGGTAATAAGTTAATGTCTTCAGCACTCATTTGTAACATCCATTCATCGAGCCATTGGTTAAACCGCACAGGAGCAAATCTATTGTTTTAACTTGATCGGTCACTATCCAAAATTCTACAACAACGTTCTGGATATTTTAAGACGCCACCACTCAGAAGTAAAACTAAAGCGTAATTGGCACGATGGACTACGTCATTAAAACATTGTTGCAGAAACTTGTAAAACAGGGCTATACCACCAAGCGCCTCCACTCAAAGTTTCTCAAATTTGGCGCTACATATCGCAAGCTGATAGCAAAATACGAGCGTAGAGTGCAAGATCTATGGCGTTACCTTTCGTAACTTGTGTCTAATACATCATTCTCTAGATGATGACTTTACAACGAAATATCATATGGATTCAGAATACTGATCAGCGATACGGATTTGATATTTTGGGACATCATGATGTTTTGCCGGCATCATCGAAAACTGTTGACTGCTTCTCTCTTGCAGGAAGCTAGCCTATGTTTATGTATACTATGATTGCCTTTTTGAATTTGGTGCTAATGTTGTTATATGGAATATGAAATAGGTCTTTGGATATTCTTTAATGGACGACGGCAGAATTATGAATGACGGACCAGACGCTTGTAATTAAAACAGAATATGCGATATACGAGGCGGTCTGCGACCTTGGCCGTTGATCATTTCACCTCTTGGTACCCGATTATTCGTCTGAGTAACCAGAAACGTTTCGATCAAGCCATGATCAGGGGATGTAGAATCGGCCATACACGATTAACTCACGAACATTTACCAAAAAAGGAAACTGTCCCAAGGTGTATTCAGTGCTACGAAGATCTCTCAGTGAAACATATTCTGATCGACTGTATAGATTTTAAGAGATTTTTTTTATCAAGCAGCTACTTTAGATGATCTTTTTAGTCGGGTAATGTAGACTGTATTTTAGGTTATTTGAAAGAAATCGGTTTGTTGCAAAAGTTTTAATGTTTTTAAGTTTGTTGTGTTGATTTCTTCTGGATTGCTGGGTTGTTAACTTGCTTTTGTTAGAATACTTGAAATTTTGTTCCATCGTCTTTATTTTGCGGAACGCGAAGTTAAACCTTAAAAAATTCTCTCTCTCCTTTTCCACTGTTACATCAACTCTGTTGACTGTTGACTTTTCGACCTCATCAGTATTCTAGTTTTCCTTTAAATTTTTAATATTACTGAACATTGATCACAAACAACATCCTTGAACTGAACTAAGGACACTATTTTCAACAATTATGAGTTGTTTTTTCTCTTTGAGGGGAAGGGGGGTTGTCAAATTGATGTTGACATTTGACCCCATTGGACTTTGACAATTTCAATACCTGCCATATCTTCTCTGATTCCAGCGAATTTCGATAATTTGCAGATTTTGGGTCAAATTTGGGATATTTAAATTTGACCTTCGACCTCAGTTTGGCTTTCCGATTCTTCGTCTTCTCATATATCCACTCGCAAATCAAATGCAATTTTCAATAATGTTAGATTTTTTGACCACAATATTCAAGCTTTCAAGCATTGACTTCAATTTTGGTACGTGACTCCACAAATATCCTGATGAATATATGACGCGGATATTCTTTAATGGACGACGGCTGAATTATGAATGACAGACCAGAAGTTTGTAATCTCGACAACGAAACAGTTTTACAAACACGACACATACACCGATGCCACTGGAATTAGCCATTTCGACGGTCAGTATACATGCGTCATCTCGTGTGGATAATTAATATTTTTCCAACCCAATAATCTCCAGACAGAGCATATATCGCTATAGCTCACAACACAATAAATTCTAAACAATAATAACAAATAATTCATCTCTGATTGTCCTTATAACGAATATAATTACGTTTCGTAACTTGTGTCTAATTCCGCTTAACCCGGGGATAGGTGCCGTATGAACCCATGTACTTCAAGATCCTCATGGTACTCATATGAACAGGCACAATCAAAGCGTGACTGAGATACATCATTTTTTAGATGACGACTTTACAACGAATATTATGGATTAAGAATACTGATCAGCGATACGGATTTGATATATTTGGAACATCATGATGTCTTGCCGGCATCATTGAAAACTGTTGACCGCTTCTCTCTTGCAGGAAACAAGCCTATGTTTATGTATACTATGATTGTCTTCTTGAATTTGGTGCTAATACTGTTATATGGAATATGGAATAGGTCTTTGGATTATGGAATCGGGTATTCTCTAATGGACGACGGCTGAATTATGAATGACGGACCAGACGCTTGTAATTACATAAAGTATGAACCTTCATAATAAGGACACCCTCTCAATTCTTATTATTGGTTTGTTCATATGAACACCTGTTTGGGTAATTTCATTTTCGGTTGAATTCGTTGGCTGAACATTATAACGTATGATATGTCTGACTGGTTGATTATCTGTGAATTTTCTATCTTTAGCCTCTGACGTCACAGCTAGAATTGACAATAGATTGGTTTTTGGTTTTTATTTAAACCCGCAATATCTCGAGTACCAGATAGAACAGACAAATACAACCGGAGCCAATATTTTCAAAATTGAGAGGACAAAAAATATTTTCAACCTGTGACCATTTGGCCTTGCCTCCAATGCTTAAGATAGTTATCGTCTCATTTCAGTAACAATTTTCTTCACTTGTGGCACATGCTGTGATGGTAAACTGAGACTGTTTTCTGGCTAGGAAAACTGGTATTTTGTACAACTATGCATCAACCCACTCACACCTAACCTTCTATTGAGAAAATATTGAACTGTAAGTGTTCAAGATCAGCTCCAGATCGAAAACCCTTTGGGTTACCTATGTTGATATTTAACCAAGATTTAAAGTTATCCTTTGATTTATTTAATAAAACTACTGTCTCATATCAGTGTTTGAGTGTTTCCATCCCCATTGTTTCACACCGACACATTTCCTTTGACCATGTTGACAGGTTAGTCATCTTAGCTGTGCAGACCAATAGTACATCATGTGGATCGATGACTTGATGAATCTCAACATTAAGACTGACAATGAAGGGGTAGATTCGACAGTGAGTAGACGGGTAGAACACATCTGCTAATAGTTTCCTGTGTGAGAGAAACCGTCAACAGTACACAACGGCTTCTACATGTACAGTGTAAGTTGAAGTTTCGTTGATGATACAGGTAATACAGGAAGAGGGACTCCAAAACTGTTAGCCAAAAACATTTTGTATATACATATTTCGACATATATTCATTCATGTCATCGTCAGGAATGGTAGTTTAGAACAGGTTCCATGCGTATACATAAGGTAAATCAACCAGCCAGAGATACCCTACAGTGAGTAATGTTTTAACCAATGATCAAACAACGTTTCAACAGCCACGTGAAGACAGGTTTGATCTAGAAAACAGCCGTATCATTGATTCAGCGAAACAATGAGCAAACTTTGTATTGTTAAGCTGTAATTTGAAATATTTAAGTTTCACCTTTGACCTCAATTTTGCTTTCGGATTCTTCGTCTTCTCATATATCAACTCGCAAATCAAATGCAATTTTCAATAAATTCAGATTGTTTTGACCTCAGTAACCTTAAGCTTTCATTTATTGACCTCAATTTTGGTACTTTACTCCATAGTTATGCTGATGAATTTGAGAGGAAGCAGTCAATTTGCTGAAAATTAAGGAGCGAAAGTCGGAAGAAGAGGAAAAAGCAGAATATACATTCCATAGGACTTCACCAGCTATAGCTGACGTAGCCCAAAAACAGAACTCAAGATGACTCGTATATCGGATTTAGAAAGACCATGTTCATAAACGTCTGCAGTGAGTCAGATATTTAAACGTCACACGGACGTTCCATATATAATATGTGGCGCCTGGGATTCTTTCTCCACCACCGTGAAGATGTGGTGAGTGATAAGGATCTGAAATTACTCCTGATGAAAGGACCTAAATATAGAGAGCTAAGAAGAATAAATATGAAGGCCGACCAGAAGATAGTCCTGTCTGCATTAGAACAGTACGTTATTGTTTGGTCTAAGCGAGAAAAAAGTTGAACCTACAGTACTCGCTGATTGGCTGGACCTCACCAAGAGCAAGGTCGTTGAAACAATCCGCCATATTGACAGAAGTACTCTTCCCCAAGTAAAACAAGTACTGAGAAACCTGAATTCGCGAGAAGTTCTAGCAAATCTCCAGACTAAATTCGTCATAGTCCCAGCAGACAAAGCTCCGAGTAATATAATATTCATATGTAAATATTACTATTAACAGGTGCTGGTTAAAGAATTGGGTGTAGACATATCTTCATCAAATACGTCTACTTACACCCAAACTGCATTTAATCTGGAAGATTTATTTAACAATCACAAAAAGTTTCTCAGGGAAAGAGGTATTTGTCTTCCAACCAATCATAACGACATACCAAAATATACTGGACTCCCAAAATGCATAAATCACCATACAAAGCTAGATTCATAGCTGGTTCTAGAAGCTGCACCACCAAGCTTCTTTCACCCCTATTGACGAGGGCCCTTCAGGAGGTAAAAGCCTTTTGGGAAAGGTATTGCGCCACTATTTCTAAGAACTCTGGCGTTGAATGTATGTGGATATTGAAAAACTCAAAATGTCTTACGGAAGAACTTGATGCTAAAGGTCACATACCGTACAGACATGTATCCACATGGGATTTCTCGACTCTCTATACTACAATCCCTCATCAGACCTTATTGACCGTATAAGTTCATTAATAGTATCTGTGTTCAAGAAAACTGATCGTAGATATATTAATGTCGGAAGCCATAAAGCATTCTTTAGCTCTACTACATACAAGAGATATCATTCATGGGATGTTTCTTTGTTTATAGAGTTGCTTGAATTTCTCATTAAATATATATATGTGAAATTTGACAACACAATATATCAGCAGCATATGGGTATTCCAATTGGTACTAATTGTGCACCCCTGTTGGCTGACCTGTATCTGTTCTCTTATGAATATGACTATATGCAGGCGCTTTAAAAAACCGATCCATTCAAAGCCCGTTCCTTCTCATTCACCAAACGCTATATAGACGATCTTCTCACTGTAGATAATCGCTATATAAATGACGCAGTGAAGGATATATATCCACCTTCACTGGATTTGAAGGAAACTACAGATAGCCCTACAGGCACATCTTATTTAGATCTCTACCTCTATAAAAATGAAGCGGGCATTCTCTCGTCGACTTTATGACAAAAGAGATGATTACAATTTCGACATCGTAAACTATCCCTTTCTGGATAGTAATATTCCAGTGGGACCTGCATATGGCGTATGCATATCTCGCTTAGTAGCATTTGCTAGATCCTGTGTTAAATGTGATGATTTTAATCAACGTCACAAAACACTGTTGCAGAAACTTATAAAACAGGGCTATTCTACCAAGCGCCTCCACTCAAGTTTCTCAAATTTGGCGATACATATCGCATGCTGATAGCAAAATACGAACGTAGCGTGCAAGATCTATGGGGCTACGTTTCGTAACATGTGTCTAATTCCGCTTAACCCGGGGCTAGGGGCCGTATGAACCCATGTACTTCAAGATCCTCATGGTACTCATATGAACAGACACAATCAAAGCGTGACTGAGATACATCTTTTTTTTAGATGACTCTATAACGAATATTATGGATTAAGAATACTGATCAACGATACGGATTTGATATTTTTGGAACATCATGATGTCTTGCCGGCATCATTGAAAACTGTTGACCGCTTCTCACTTGCAGGAAACAAGCCTATGTTTATGTATACTTTTGTCTTTTTGAATTTGGTGCTAATACTGTTATATGGAAATGGAATAGGTCTTTGGATTATGGACACGGATATTCTCTAATGGACGACGGCTGGATTATGAATGACGGACTAGACGCTTGTAACTAAAATATTTCCCTTTAATACACTGGCACAATATTGGAAATGAATGTAATGCATTGCTTCGTTCAATGCCCTCTCGCTGTTTTGAGAGCTCCAGATTTTTGGGGGGCATGGAGGGCTCACCGTTTTTCGTTCGGTTTAGCTTCGGTCGATTTGCACATAATATTTGTGTATACCGAGGTGGGTTGAATATATGTACCATAGTGAAGATATATGACTGTGCGTTCTAGGCTTATCCCTGAGTGTACAGTTGTGCGCTAGTCTTTGTTCTCTGTACTTTTGTTACTCGGTGTTACCAGGCAACTCGCCGAGCTTAGATCTGGGCTATTGTTCTGTCTGGACCTGAAGTTCTAGTGTATTGTTGTACTGGTTACAGTATACACCTTTGGAGTGGGGCTCCCTCGGGGGGTAGTCAATGTTAACTCTATTGGAGACCATGCTGTTGAGGTGTGTACGTGTCACTATTTGTAGTTTTTAGTTGTATTGAGACTCCCTAGTGGGGCTTTGAATATATTTTTTTTAACTATGGCGTTTAGAATGTTTGATAGGTGACTAAGCCTAAAACTTCTAGGTTTAGAGAACGCTAATGCGATTGATATATATCGCGCATTAAAATATACTGTTGGATGAGGACGGTCAGTCCTTACAGGTCTGGTACAGGTATGGAATACCCTGTGGGACGTCACACCAGCAAATGAAATTCCCCAAATTCGCCTAATGCTGGAAGGCATTCGCGTTGGAGATCAACGTGGTCATGTTGAGAAAATAGACTCAGGGAAATTGCTAGTAAAGATGAAAGAACGATGCGATTTCTCAGATTCTACGATCAGAACTGCATTCGAGTTCTATGGTGATGTTCTCTCTATACAAAAAGAGTTCTATTCGTTTGATAGAGAGTTTGAGACAGGAGTTAGAAGAATTTGGATGTCGAGATTCAAACGCACTCTTCCTTCTTCGAGGTATCAGATTTCCTGTATGGTATAACGGTCAAGTAGAAACATGTTATACTTGTGGATCAGAAGATCACATGAACTCGAGGTGTTCTTTGAAATATAAATGCCTGATTTGTCATCAGGAAGGACACTTTAAAAAAACCGCTCCAAAGGCCACAAGCGTTCCTGAAGATACCGTAGCTAACAATGAAATAGATGATTCCTCAGGTTCTCGCCCTGTTCCGCCCGCAGAAATCCGAAAAGGACTTTACGCCGATGCTCTCCAGCGGAAAAAACTTCCATAAGTCTAGAGTTTTACTTTGAAGCTCTCTCACTGACAGAAGACCGTAGGCCCTGATGGTAAGACCACCAAACGTCATGAGAGGATAGTCTTCGCCGAGACATCCATAAAAGAGAACGAGAAAACCTCAAACCACTACGATTACAAGCGTCTGGTCCGCCATTCATAATTCAGCCGTCGCCCATTAGAGAATATCCCGCGTCAACAGTTTTCAATGATGCCGGCAAGACATCATGATGTTTCAAAAAATATCAAATCCGTATCGCTGATCAGTATTCTTAATCCATAATATTAAGAATGATGTATCTCAGTCACGCTTTGATTGTGCCTGTTCATATGAGTACCTTAAGGATCTAGAAGTACATGGGTTCATACGGCCCCTAGCCCCAGGTTAAACGGAATTAGACACAAGTTACGAAACGTAACGCCATAGATCTGCACGTTACGCTCGTATTTTGCTATCAGCATGCGATATGTATCGCCAAATTTGAGAAATTTTTGGGTGGAGGCGCTTGGTGGTGTAGCCCTGTTTTATAAGTTTCTGCAACACGTTGATTAAAATCATCACATTCAACACAGGATCTAGCAAATGCGACTAGGCGTGATATGTATACGCCATATGCAGGACCCACTGGAAAATTATTGTCCAGAAAGGGACAGTTTACGAAATTGTAATCATCTCTTTTCTCAAACAGTCGACGAGTGAGAAGGCCCGCTTCATTATTATAGAGATATAGGTCTAAATACGACGTGCCTGTAGGGTTATCTGTAGTTTCCTTCAAATCCAGTGCAGGTGGATATATATTCTTCACTGCGTCACATATATAGCGAATATCTACAGCGAGAAGATCGTCTATATAGCGTTTGGTGAATGAGAAGGAACGGGCTTTGAATGGATCGGTTTTGAAAGCGCCTGTATATAGTCATATTCACAAGAGAACAGATATAGGTCAGCCAATAGGGGTGCAGAATTAGTACCCATTGGAATACCTATATGCTGTTGATATATTGTGTTGCCAAATTTCACGCAGATATTTTCAATAAGAAATTCAAGCAACTCTATAAACAAAGAAACATCCCATAAATGATATCTCTTGTATGTAGTAGAGCTAAAGAATGCTTTATGGCTTCCGACATTAATATAGCTGCGATCATTTTTTTTAACACGGATACTATTAATGAATTTAGACGGACAATAAGGGCCTGATGAGGGATTGTAGTACAGCGAGTCGAGAAATCCCATCTCGATACATGTCTGTACGGTATGTGACCGTTAGCTTCAATTTCTTCCGTAAGACAGTTTGAGTTTTTCAATATTCACATACATTCAACGCCAGAGTTTTTAGAAATAGTAGCGCAATACCTTTCCCAAAATGCTTTTACTTCCTGAATGGCCCTCGTCAACGGGGTTGAAAGAAGCTTGGTGGTGCAGCTTCTAGAACCAGCTATGAATCTAGCTTTGTATGGTGATTTATGCATTTTGGGAGTCCAGTATACTTTTGGTATATCTTTATGTTTGGTTGGAAGACACAAAACGTTTCTCAGGGAAAGAGGTATTTGATTGTTAAATACGTCTTCCAGAGTAAATGCAGTTTGAGAGTAACTAGACGTATTTGATGACCATATGTGTACACTCTATTCTTCAACCAGCACCTGGTAATAGTAATATTTGCACATATGAATATTATATTATTTGGAGCTTTGTCTGCTGGGGGTATGACGAATTTACTCTGAAGATTTGCTAGAACTTCTTGCGAATTGGGGCTTCTCGGTACTTGTTTTGCTTGGGGAAGGATACTTCTGTCAATATGGCGGATTGTTTCAACGACAGTCACAATCAAAGCGTGACTGAGATACATCATTCTTTAGATGACGACTTTACAACGAATATATGGATTAAGAATACTGATCAGTGATACGGATTTGATATTTTTGGAACATCATGATGTCTTGCCGGCATCATTGAAAACTGTTGACCGCTTCTCTCTTGCAGGAAACAAGCCTATGTTTATGTGTACTATGATTGTCTTTTTAAATTTGGTGCTAATACTGTTATATGGAATATGGAATAGGTCTTTGGATTATGGACGCGGATATTCTCTAATGGACGACGACTGAATTATGACTGACGGACCAGACGCTTGTAATTGCTCTTGGTGAGGTCCAGCCAATCATTGAGTACTGTAGGTTCAACTTTTTCTCGCTTAGACCAATCAATTACGTACTGTTCCAAAGCAGACAGGACTATCTTCTGGTCGGCCTTCAGAATTATATTTCTCGGCTCTCTATATTTAGGTCCACTCATCGGGTGTAATCTTAGGTCTTTATCACTCACCACATCAAGGTCTCCAGTCACAACATGTTTGTATGGTGCATAAATAAAGTTCGACGATTCACAACTATAGCCCCACGACGTGTGTAACTTCCTGTCAAACTCCTTGACAGCATTAGACTACTTTAATATTTTGGTTGCTATAGATTTAGTATACTTATATGAAATGCAAGGAGCTTCTGTGAACTTAAAATAGTTTGGTACAGTGTTGCGTACCTCATAGTATAGGCTCTGGGCGTTTCTGTGTACATCTCTCTTTTACAGCAAAACTTGGTATTTTCCTGTTCTGTATGTTGAGAACCTTGGAAAAAGTTTGGGTAACACTCCCAGATCAAGTACTTTTTTTCTGCACAGCCCAATACATGATTTCGCCTTGACGCCAATCAGCCAAAATAGCAAATTTCAGTTTTCAAGGAATAATTCAAGAGTAGGCAGCATTATATTCAAATGTAACATTTATTGATCATGTTTAGACATAACTAACACATTTTTAGCATGGTTCAATACCATAAACCTTCATTTACAACACAAAAATACGCTATTTAGCGAAATTTTGCCCAAAAATCACTTTCAGTTTGAAAGTCGCTCAAAATTCGATCAACCCTCATACACCCAATTTTGTAGATAAAGCAACCAAAATTGGTCAGAAGTTTCCGTATTAAGTCTTTTGATAAATCCATGCATCATATTTATGATTCAGGGTATTGTATGTTGACAAATGTCAACAAAAGTTACCCCTACCCCCAAAAAGCGCCATTAACCAAATTTGGTTAAATTGGTCTAACTTTAAAAGTAAGCCTGATATGAAGTTGGTTTTTGTATCTATGCATGGGTTTTTGATACCAAGCTATTCATTGAAACCATAATCAACCCCTTTTGAGTTGACCTAATTTGCATAAATTCAAAACGGCCGCCAAAAGCTCCAGGTTAAGACATCAGTCAAGAAGGACAAAGACAAAGTGTTAAAGTCCAATAGAGTTTTTTTGTATGGATCTGTGGTGTTACAATCATGAAATATCACTGCCTAATCAATGTACGTAGGCCTATACCTATTCAAATTGATTAATTTGCATAAATCCAAGATGGCAGCGTCATGCACAGACAAAATTGACAGTGGTTAATTACATGCCTAGGCATAATTAATCGCGATTTTTAACGCAAACGCAAACAAATTAGTTCGAGTACAATCCATCCAGTGATAATCTCTCTCAGAACTACTTGAGAAGGTGCTGCCATCTACCTTAAAGAATCTACAACATCTTGAAGCCATGTGCATTTCAGGAAGCAGACATTTTGTTTTGGACCTGTTCTTTGTTCGCTTGAGGAGCTAACCATTCGTTCCATGGAAACTGTGTCTGTGCCTTGTCCGATGAAAGGGTATAGAGTATGACAAACAACCCAAATAGGATTTCAGCAGCAATGTTCATACCATGATAATTTGTTTCCTGATCCTTTTAATTGGTCAACATGCATATCCAATAGGCCTATGTTTGTCACGAAGGCTATACTCCAGAAGTATTTTTTATTGATAGATACTTGGTATATACCGGCTTAATGTAACTTTAACATGATTGGTCTTTGTCATCTTCTGGCAGTCTAACAGCGTTATATAAGACAATTTGGGTGAAATAAGGCTTTAAAAACAAGACCTATGACTAGTAAGTGGTGCCCTCTTGTTCGAGTTGTTGAACTAAATTTCCACTATTTTCGATGTATAGTATGTTGAAAATTGCTTGAATACGGATAAATATATCACTGTGGCTTATCAGTCTTTCTCATTTTATATTTTCAGTATACAGTCGGTCCTTGCCAGTGGTTAGTTAAGACTTAGAGCATCAACAGATTTGTTGGTAACGATTGAGTCTGTAACACTCTCAGGACCGCCCGAAGACAGTTTGATTGGTGCGACTCGTTTGATGCGACTGCGACTCGGAAGAGTCTCGCTAAATGCCAAGACCCTTCGCGTTCTGAGCAGGAAGAAGATAGAAGTACTCGTTCCCAGGCTGTCCGCCATCCACCGAATAGAGAGACGACTACAACAGCCTTACGACACGTGAAGTGTATTATCTGTGACAGTAAATCCCACAAACAATGCGAATCTTGAAGGTAACACGTTCGGGTGAAGACATCATCTTGAAACAAGTGTGTAGCAACTAGAAAGGCTGAAGGATGGCCCTATTCACTGATGCGATATTTTGTGTACTGTTGTTTGTGGGATTTACTGCCACAGATAATACACTTCACTTGTCGTAAGGCTGTTGTGGTCGTCTCTGTATTCGGTGGATGGAGGACAGCCTGGGATCGAGTACTTCTATCTTCTTCCTGCTCAGAACGCGAAAGGGTCTTGGCATTTAGCGAGACTCTTCTTTTTTCTATTGAGAACAGAAGTCATGGTGTACTTTTTATAACATTCCTTGGTCACATGATAAACAAACTCATCTGCTTTAACCAGCTTAAGTCGCTTGAGAACTTGATCATTGTGGACGTCACTTGCTTCTCGTATCCTTTTGCAGCCATTAGTTCTGCTCACGGTTTTATTCGATGCGCTTTTATGGCAGATGATGCATTTAGTCGCATCAAACGAACTTTGGGCCGTCCTGAGAGTATTACTGACAAATCCTTGACGTTGATGCAATCAGAAACTGTTGATGCTCTAAGACTTACTAACCACTGGCAAGAACCGACTGTATACTGAAAATATGAAATGTGAAAGACTGATAAGCCACAGTGATATATTTATCCGTATTCAAGCAATTTTCAACACACTATGCATCGAAACTTAGTTCAACAACTCAAAAAAGAGGGCACCACTTACTAGTCATAAGTCTTGCTTTTAAAAGCTTATTTCACTCAAATTATGTCATATATAACGCTGTTAGAGAGTGCCAGAAGATGACAAAGACCAATCATGGAGATGTTAAAGTTACATTAATCCACTGTATATACCAAGTATCTATGGTGACAAACATAGGCCTATTGGATATGCATGTTGACCAATTAGAAGGATCAGGAAACAAATTATCATGATATGAACATTGCTTCTGAAATCCTATTTGGGTTGTTTGTCATACTCTATACCCTTTCATCGGTCATATCTTAAATTATGTCATATATAACGCTGTTAGAGTGCCAGAAGATGACAAAGACCAATCATGGAGATGTTAAAGTTACATTAATCCAGTATATACCAAGTATCTATCGTGACAAACATAGGCCTATTGGATATGCATGTTGATCAATTAGAAGGATCAGGAAACAAATTATCATGATATGAACATTGCTTCTGAAACCCTATTTGGGTTGTTTGTCATACTCTATATCCTTTCATCGGATAAGGCACAGATGCAGTTTCCATAGAACGAATGGGTAGCTCCTCAAGCGAACAAAGAACAGGTCCAAAGCAAAATGTCTGCTTCTTGAAATGCACATGGCTTCAAGATGTTGTTGTTTCCTTAAGGTAGATGGCAGCACCTTCTTAAGTAGTTCTGAGAAAGATTATCACTGGATGGATTGTACTCAAACAATTTTGTTTCCGTTTGCGTTAAAAATCGCGATTAATCGTGCCTGGGCATGTAATTAACCATTGTAAATTTTGTCTGTTCATGGCGCTGCCATCTTGGATTTATGCAAATTAATCAAATTGAATAGGTATAACCTACGTACAATGATTAAGCAGTGATATTTCATGATTGTAACACCACAGATCCATACGAAAACGTTATTGGACTTACTGTAACATTTACTTTGTCTTCATCCTTCTTGACTGATGTCTTAACATGGAGCTTTTGGCGGCCATTTTGAATTTATGCAAATTAGGTCAACTCAAAAGGGGTTGATTATGATTCCAATGAATAGCTTGGTATCAAAAAACCCATACACAGACACCAAAACCAACTTCATGTCAGACTTACTTTTAAAGTTAGACCAATTTAACCAAATTTGGTTAATGTCGCTTTTTGGGGGTAGGGGTAACTTTTGTTGACATTTGACCCCACTGTTACTATACAATACCCTGAATCATAAATATGATGCATGGAGTTATCAAAACACTTAACAAGGAAACTTCTGCCCAATTTTGGTTGCTTTATCTACAAAATTGTGTGTCTGTGGGGTGATCGAATTTTGAGCGACTTTCAAACTGAAAGTGATTTTGGGGCAAAATTTCGCTAAATAGCGTATTTTTTTGCTGAAAAAGAAGGTTTATGGTATTGAACCATGCTAAAAATGTTTTAGTTATGTCTAAACATGATAAATAAATGTTACATTTGAATCTAATTCTGTCTACCGGTGAATAATTATATGAAGACTCAATTTTAGCATTTTGGCCAATGTCATAATCATGTATTGGGCTGTGAAGAAAAAACGTACTTCATCTGAGAGTGTTACCCAAACTTTTTCCAATGGTCTCAACATATACAACAGGAAAATCCCAAGTTTTGCTGTAAAAGAGAGATGTACACAGAAACCCCCCCAGAGCCAGGACTATCAGGATCATTCAGGATTCGAGGTAAATTAATAATGTCCAGTCCTTTATCTAAGTAGTTGAGTTTCAAGAAAAGTCGATCTTGAAAAGAAAAGAGTCTCTCTTTGACGAGATGAAGGAAGATTGTGGTTCGGAGGATGTGGATGTCAGTGATAGTGAAGTTTGCGATGGTGTAGAAGCCGAGCCAGGTGATCAGAAGTCAGATGATCAGAAGTCTACTTCGGATCAGACTGAAATTGTTGTCATCATATTGACTCCGGGAGATGTTGAATTGAAGGGTGACAACTTACCGGAAACTGGTCGTGTGTCGGGTCAGGATGCACCAGTGCAGTCTGTGGATTCCTTCATTAATCGTATTCACTCTGGTGTAGATGTAAACTTTACACCAAACGAGGAAGTAATGAATGAATTCACAGAGGAAGAAAGTAGTCAACAGTCCTGTAGTAATAAAGCTACCTCGAATCAGAAAAAAAAACAGGAAAAAGAGAATACCCTAGATATCGAATCCGGCAAATAGCCTAAAATAGTCGATACTCCTACCAACGAGTCATCCATGCTTTCTGACGAGGAGTATGTTGATTTTAATGAACGTCCATTGAAAGGCGAGACTTCCTTGAACAATAGGTCGAAGGACTTGTTGGGACAAGAAAGAGAGAAAGATGTTTATAAGAGGAAAAATAAAACAGAAGAAAGAAAACAAATGAAAAATAAAAAGAAAGCTCAAAAAGAATTACCCAAAATAAAACGTTAACACACGCTAAGGTAACCTTATATATCTTGGCTTGGGCAGTTTTGTATTTTATTTATTTATACAGACTAAAAATGACTCAGATGCCAACTATCATTCAGTGGAATTGCAGAGGAGTTTGGCTGAATTTGAATGAACTCCAATTATTAACTCAAGATTATCTCGTTGTCTGAACGAGACCTTTCTGGAGAAAGCAGATAAAGATAAATTTAAATTTCGCCAATAGACACCTTATCATTCCTACGCTTTAGACGAAAATGGAAAAGCTACAGGCGGCTCTTCAATATTGGTTAAAATGAGTGTTTTAAACAGTTCTGTTGATTTAGTGACAGATTTACAAGCTGTAGCAGTTCGTATTACCTTGAATTCTGTTTTCACAGTCTCCGGCATAGTGAACATCACGATCTTTACGATCAGCTCCCGAAACCTTGTTTAAATTCTTGAAAATTTTATATCAAATAATTCTTTGTGTATTTTTAATGATGGTTCTTATACACATTTGTCTTCAGCTCATGGAAGCTATTCAGCATTAGATATCTCATTTTGCCACATTCCTATTCTTGAAGAATTTTCTTGGTCTGTTCATGTTGACCTTTGTGGAAGTAACCACTTTCCCACTGTCTTTAAAAGCTGTTCATTCAGCTGATCACCCTCATTCCACAAGGTTTAATTTCAAGAAAGCAAACTGGCCCGAGTGTGAAAAGCTTTGTTCACAAAAACGACAAGCAGTCTCTTTCGTTGATGTTCCAGATCCTATACAGTTATTCTCAGATATGCTGATAGAAATTGCCAACCAAACCATTCCCACATCTTCAGGAGTTGCACATATTAAGAAACCTTGGTTTAATGACTGCAAAGAAGCAAGAAAATGTAGGAAGAAGTCTGAACGATATTTCCGCCGACATCCTAATCCTAAAAATTTGAAAGATCTCAGAGTTATAAGAGCTATAGCTCGTATAACCATGAAACAGAATAAACGTGATTCTTAGAAAAATTACATTTTCTAAGATAAATACTCATACTAATATAACAACAGTTTGGAATATGATCCAAAGAATAAAAGTTAAACGCTTCAAGTCCAGCGTTCATCATCTCAACGATGGAAACCAGAGTAGAAATTGCAAATAAATTAGGCGAAACAATTGCTAAAACTCTTCGTCAGAAAATTATGTACCTAAATTTCAAAGTTTTCAAAAAAGAGAAGAGAAAAATTAAATTCAATTCCCCTCCGGTAACCATGAAGGCTATGACGCTATGTTTACAATTGAAGAACTTCATGCTTCTCCATGAAGCAGTTGATCCTGTTGGAATTCCATACAGCGATATCAGACCATCTATCTGCGCTTATGTAAGAATTACAACACATATGAGGGAAAGCTGTTTCAATCTTTATGGGATACTATGGATAATAAACTTCACGAGTTAAAAAAACGGTTGGTTATACTCATCTGAACAGTCATAAACGTTTCGACCATACACGATTAACTCACAAATATTTACTAAAACAGGAGCCGGTCCCAAGGTGTATTCCTTGCCATGAAGATCTCACGGTGAAACATATTCTCATAGACTGCATAGATTTTAAGATTGTTAGAGATTTTTTATCGAGCAGCTACGCTGGAAGATCTTTTTAGAAGAGTAAAAGAAAATTGTATTTTTATTATTTGAGAGAGGTTGGCTTGTTGTACAAATTTTAATGTTTACCGAGTTGTTGATTTGAATACTTGTTTGATCGTCGCTATTTAGCTGAAATATTGCTGAATGCGACGTTAAAACTTAAATCTATCTCTCTCTTGTAACTGCCAGATATTATAAATGCCTCACTATAAAACAAAAAACCATCAACAAACTATTGTAATTAGCAAGCACATGAACCATCAACATTATTAATGTACTATGGATACGGGATGATAAATGATTCAGCTAGCAAATCTCTTTCTTTCGTCTTTTTTTTCTTACGCGAAAGCGTGTATACGTGACCACTGTCTTCTTTGATAAAGATCACACCGAAATTAGATTAGCGCTGATCACATTCGTCACATTCTCCCAAAGGTAACATAAAAACTAATGAATATGATGCAGAATAATTATTCGTGGCAAAATAAAATAATGTCATGCCATTTTAAGAAAGAAAAATGCGAAATACAAAAAATTTGATTCTTACACATAGAGTTATGCAAAAACTCTCAAAATGGGGCCAGTAAGATTAGCGAAAAAGGCAGCAAGTTTTGGCGCCTCGGTCCGAAGCTGAGCGAAACATTTTGTAAGAGAACCATACTAGCATCCCTCCATACAAGGTCGGGTTACACATAACATGTTTTGCATCTCCATGGTGTTCAAATGAACAGACACAATCAAAGCGTATCGGAGATACACCACACTATAAAACAAAGAATACTAGCCAGTGATTAGGATTGTATGTAAAGGACATCATGATATCTCGCTGTCATCTTTGAAAACTGTTGACCGATTCTCTCTTGTTGGAAACTATCTCGTGCTTTGGAGCTTCCAGGGATTGACCTGGGATGTCGTTGTGCACACCGCGGGTCATGGTGAGAACAGACCTCAGCTCCCCAGACAGCTTGTCGTAAGAGGCGACTAGCTGAGGCACCGGTGGGTTTCCCAGGTGTGAAAAGGATTAGGGAGGGAGGGAGGGAATTTGGTTTAATGTCACACTCAAGTTTGTTTCACTCATATGGTGACAGTGAGTTTGGTTGGTGGAGGAAGCCGGAGTACCCGGAGAGAGCCACCGCCCTTCGGCAAGTAACTGACAAACTCTCACACATGGACAAGCTGGGCTCGAGCCCGTGCCGGTTTAGAGGTGTGAGGCTACGGTCAACAGCGAGGCGCCTTAGACCACTCGGCCACCGAGGGCCCAAAAAGGAATAGGACCCTTCCCGTGGGTTCCCGAGTGTGAAAAAGAATAGGATCCAACGTCGTGATATGACTGAAATATAGATGAAAGCGACGTTAAATCTCATTCACTCAAAGTTTCTCAAATTTGGCGATCCATATCGCATGCTAATAGCAAAATACGAACGTAGCGTGCAATATCTATGGCGCTACGTTTCGTAATTTGTGTCTAATTCCGCTTAACCCGGGGCTAGGGGCCGTATGAACCCACGTACTTCAAGATCCTCATGGTACTCATGTCAACAGTCACAATCAAAGCGTGACTGAGATACATCATTCTTTAGATGACGACTTTAAAACGAATATTATGGATTAAGAATACTGATCAGCGATACGGATTTGATATTTTTGGAACATCATGATGTCTTGCCGGCATCATTGAAAACTGTTGACAGCTTCTCTCTTGCAGGAAACAAGCCTATGTTTATGTATACTATGATTGTCTTTTTGAATTTGGTGCTAATAATGTTATATGGAATATGGAATAGGTCTTTGGATTATGGACGCGGATATTCTCCACTACCATTTTAATGTTGCGTTAACCTGATGCCTAAACCTCAAAACAATATAAATAGTGATCGATGGAACAAGTGATGCATTAATAATATAATATATCAACAATAATTTTGTATCAAATGACCTGATTTTATTTCCCGAAAATTTGTTTTTAGCGCAACCATAATCGCGCCCTAATTATACCGAGCCTCGCAACTAATCGTAGGGAGAATAAACATGTAACGTAGTTGATACAATTAAACGAACAAATATTATAATGAACAACAAATTGCAAAAATATGAGACCTTTCGCCAAAGAAAGAAACAGCAGAACGCCCATGGACCTTACTTAATTCAATTTCTGAGATGGGTTATTCGTAATACATTAGTTCTGCAGATTGTCGTTGTGGAATATAGGAAAAGAATGTGTAACATTTCTCTGGCGAGAACAAGAATGAAAACACCACAAGAATTGATTAGATAATCTTGCAATCCCCGGAGCTGTGAATCCTCGACACTTTATGACCATTATCGCCAACACTAAGCTATCATTTTCTACTGCGATGTGTAGCTTCTCTCGTCATCCAATTTGTGTGATGTATGCGGATATCACATCGCGGGTGAACAGAAATAACGCAACTTTTGTTCGCTGTGAAGATCCCCTAATAGTCAGATGATATGAAGCATTCTGTCTAATTGATTTTCGTTCCCCTATTTCATTGTATGACCTTTCAACCGATTTCTCTTCGACTGATTTTCCGGACTAAAATGCCACTCTATATAAATCAAGGATATGAATGTTTCTCTGTACCTACGTCAATTCGACGATTTTTCGTTTCCGACGCACCAAGCTGTTTGTATGTAATTAATTTCCGTTTCACTATATCTCTTATATACTACAATACATGTTTTTTCTATTTGTTGGTTTTACTTCTCTGTAAAATTGATGACTGATAAGAAGACTGGCAATACATCGAGACTTTTACTCAAAACTTGCATTGATGATTCTCTATGTCGGAACTGACTTCAAAGTAGGAAAAGAGGTCAAATTCTTAGGAATATTGTTTGACCACCGATTAATGTTCTTATCGCATATAAATTGCGTTAAACCTAAGTGCACGAAAGCTCTTGATTTCTTGAAGGTAGTTGCCAACTATAAGTGGGGAGGAGATCAGCAAACATTTCTCCATTTATGTTGATCACTTGTTCGTTGCAAACTTGATTATGGCTCTATTGTTTACAACGTTGCAAGCAAGTTAATCTTGGCAAAGCTAGATCCCATTCTCTATCAAGGTCCAAGACTTTGCCTTGGAGCGTTCAGAACAGAGAGAGAGAGAAAAAAAATAAGGTTTAACGTCACGTTCAGCAATATTTCAGCTATATAGCGACGATCAAACAAAATTATAAGTATCCAAGTTAATAAACTTAGTAATCTAACACATTAAAACATACATTAACATTTATGCAACAAACCGATTTTTCTCAAAGAACCTAAGATATAGTCTCCTTTCATCCGACTAAGAAATCTTCTAGAGTAGTTGCTCGATAAAAAGAATCTCTTACAATCTTAAAATTTATACAGTCGATAAGGATATGTTTCACAGTGAGATCTTCGTGGCATAGAATACACCCTGTGACTGTTTCTTTTTTTTAGTAAATGTGCGTGAGTTAATCGGGTATGGCCGATTCTACGTCGCCTGGTCATGGCTTGATCGAAACATTTCTAGCTGTTCACATGAGTATAGCCTACAATTTTCTTGAACTCGCAAAGTTTGTTATTATTCACAGCATCCCATAAAGATTGAAACAGCTTTCTCACATAAGTACAGATGGAGAGTCTGAAATCGCTATATGGGATTCCAACAGGATCAGCCTCATTATCGAGGGCTGCCTTAGCCATTCTATCAGCCTCAGTATTACCTTTGATTCCAACGTGCGTATGCAACCAACAAAACACAATATCAATCTGCTGATCAAATCTAGTCATATAATTGTAGAATATTCAAGATGAGTTGAAGTTTCACTTTTAATCGCTTGAAGGCATGACAGTGAATCTGAGAATATGACATTTTTTTCCTTTTAGTGGACCCAGTACCTTCCAAAGCCAACAATATAGCTTTTGCTTCTCAGTGAATATCGAAAGAATGATTATATGCCGAAGCAGATGAATTTCCTTTAGAACTTCGAAGAATTAAACTGCTCTGCAATATATCACAAAATTGCGATCAGATCACTCGAATCCTGCATGTAACTGTTTTCAACCCTAAGTACGTGGATTTCTGTTAAAAAAACCTCCATTATTCCACCTCTTGGAATTTGTATGAAACCACACATTGTAGCAGCTGGTATTTAGCTTAGTAAAATTTATCTAACAAGCTCTTACCAATTCCACCATGGCAGTTAGCTAAACCAGAAGTAGATATTACATGAACGAAATATAAAAAGACAGACGAGGACCCAGCTCGTGTATACACAGATCGCATCAGGCTATTTACACAGATGGTTCTAGAGAATGTGAGCGAGTAACATGTGCTACTATCTTTAGTTCCAAAATTAAAACTTGTCGACTACCATGTAAAGGTATTATCGGCTTTGGAAGGTATTGGGTCCACTAAAAGTAAAAAAATGTCATATTCTCAGATTCACTGTCATACCGTCAAGTGATTAATAGTGGAACTTCAACTCATCCCACCATCTTGAATATTCTACAATTATATGACTGCAGATTTGATCTTGTGTTTGGCTGTTTGTGTTTGGCTGGTTGCCTAGTCACGTTGGCATCAAAGGTAATACTGAGGGTGATAAAATAGCTATGGCAGCCCTAGCCCTATGTTGATCCTGTTGGAATCCAATATAGCGATTTCAAACCCTCTATCTGTACATGTACTTATGTGAGACACGAGTTCAAAAAAACTATAGGCTATACTCATCTAAACAGCCAGAAACGTTTCGATCAAGCTATGATCAGGCGATGTAGAATTGGCCATACACGATTAACTCACGAACATTTACTACAAAAAAAGAACCAGCCCCAAGGTGTATTCCATGCCACGACGATCTGACAGTGAAACATATTCTTATCGACTGTATAAGATTCTAAGAAATTCTTTTTATTGAGCATCTACTTTAGAAAATGTTTTTAGGCGGCTGAAACAAGACTATCTTAGATTATTTGAGAGAAATCCGTTTGTTGCATAAGTTTTAATGTGTGTATGCTTGTATGTGTTGGATTACTAAGTTATTAACTTGAATACTTAGAATTTTGTTTGGCCGTCGCTATATAGCTGAAATATTGCTGAACGCGATTTAATTCTTAACTCTCGCTCTCTCTCTCTCAGATATCGTTCCCTTTATTGTAGATAACCCAATATGCGGTTCTCACGTCGAGTGCTCGTTACAAATCTATTTTGTACTTTGATATATTCTACTTCTGTCAAACGTATAGTGACTCACTATTGCCTATCTGTACATACTCCGAGGTCAAACACTTGATGTTTTGCGTGTCATCATTGAAAATGGTTGGCCTTTACGCTCGTAAATGAAAGTAACTTGCGTGTAAACAAATATTCATTTTATGCAATCTTGGAGTTCGGAACTAATGGGTCCTTCAATTTTGAACGTGAAAGTCAAAATAAACGCCGACGGGCTACTGAATGTCATATCTGACACGTGTATCCTCTTTGCCAAATAAGTGCGAACATTCGTTGACTCAAAATTTCTGGTCCAACAGATCCTCGCACTGGACAGCAATACTCATATTTTTCGGAGAGGTTTTCCTGGCGCCAGTCTGCGTTACATATTCAATGCATTGGTGTATATCAACCGAGCGGTCATCATATGCATTTGTTAACAAACACATGGCTGTGAAAATGTCAGAGTGTTCGATAAAGAAACAGCAGAAGGCCCAAATTGCTCTAGCTCAATTCAATTACTGGATTCGGTTATTTGTAATAGATCAGTTGTATAAGTATCTGTGTGGAATTTCAGCTTGATGTAATGAAAAAATACACTTATTTAGCATTCCTCCGGCAAGAAAAGGATGAAAATATGCCAACTAATTGGTCTATTAATCATCAACCCCCAGGGCTATAAATCTTGAATATTTCAGAAGCATTACTTCCTTCAACACTGAGTAAAGATTGTTCATTGCGATACTGACTCACACAGCTTCCTGTTTGGATGACATATGTTGCTATCATTTTCCGGAGGAAGGGAATTAACACAAAACACTGTTCACTTTTAATGGCCCTAATATTTACTCTGCACTGCACTTAGCTCAGGCTAGACAGTTAAATGTACCCACAATGTATAATGAATTTAGCTTCCATATATCATTCGACCGATTTAAACTGTCTATCGGGACATTTTAGTTATAATTATCATCTTCTGAAGATGCCATCGTTCACTTAGTAAGTCACGAATATGAATGTGTTTCACGGCTTACAAGACTTCAGAGATATTCATCTTCGACACACTAGGCTTAATTAAGACATATTTTACGACATTTGGTTTTTATTTATCTGTAAAATTGATGAGTATGACCTGAAAGCATACACTGGTGGTTAAGGTTTTTCATGAGGGGTGAAATTATTACCGATTGCAAGCGTCTGGTCCGCCATTCATAATTCAGCCGTCGTCCATTAAGGAATATCCGCGTCCATAATACAAAGACCTATTCCATATTCCATATAACCGCATTAGCACCAAATTCAAAAAGACAATCATAGTATACATAAAAATAGGCTAGTTTCCTGCAAGAGAGACGCGGTCAACAGTTTTCAATAATGCCGGCAAGACATGATGTTCCAAAAATATCAAATCCGTATCGCTGATCAGTATTCTTAATCCATATGATATTCGTTGTAAAATCGTCATCTAGAGAATGATATGTCTCAGTCACGCTTTGGTTGTGTCTGTTCATATGGGCGCCATGTGGGCCTTGAAGTACATGGGTTCATACGGTTCCTAGCCACGGGTTATGCGAATTAGACACAAGTTATGAAACGTAACGCCATAGATCTTGCACGCCGCGCTCGTATTTTGCTATGCATGCGATATGTATCGCCAAATATTTCTGCAATAATTTTGTGTGACATTGATTAAAATCGTCACAGTTAACACAGAATCTAGAACATGCTACTGGGCGAGAAATATATACGCCATATTCAGGTTCCACTGGAATATTACTGTCCAGAAAGGGGTAGTTTACGATGACGAAATTGTAATCATCTCTTTTGTTATAAAGTCGACAAGAGAGAAGGCCCACTTCATTTTCATAGAGATATATGTCTAAATAAGATGTGCCGGTAGGGCAATCTGTAGTTGTATTCAAATCCAGTGAAGGTGGATATATATCCTTCATTGCGTCATTTACATAGTGATTATATCGCTCAGAACGGCAAAAACATTAAATAGCGGTTATCCCTTTTTTCTGTTCTCCCATCGAGTGCATTTTACTAATATATTTTACACTTTGATAAATAGGGCACACCCGACAAACGTTCTACAAGTCTTGCTAATGTTTCACAGGTGTTCTATGGTTATTCTGGGGTGATCCGGACGATTCTGTTAGTAAAACCAACCTTGCTCCAGGTTTCATTGATTTGATAAATGGCGAAGGTGGAACTTGTACGCTTAACCCGGGGCTAGATACTTCAAGATCATTATGGTGTTCATATGCAAAATCCCAAAGCGTGACTGAGATATCATTCTTTAGGTAAAGACTTTAGAGCAAAAATCATATGGATTAAGAATACTGATCAGCGATACGAATTTGATACTAAGGTTTAATGTTGCGTTCAGCAGTATTTCAGCTATATAGCGACAATCAAACCAAATTCTAAGTATTTCGACAAAAACAAGTCAACAACCCAGCAATCCAGAAGTAATCAACACAACACATCAAAATCATGTAAATACATTAAAACTTGTGCAACAAACCCATTTCTCTCAAATAACAGTCGACTGCCCGACTAAAAAGATCTTCTAATTAGCTGCTTGATAAAAAGTTTATCTTAAATATTAAAATCTATACAGCCGATCAGAATATGTTTCAATGTGAGATATTCGTGGCATGGAATACACTTTGGTGCCTGTTCCCTTTTTAATAGATGTTCATGAGTTAATCGGGTTTGGCATATTCTACATCGCCTGATCATAGCTTGATCGAAACGTTTCTGGCTACTCAAATGAATATACTCTGCAGTTTTTTTCTAATTGGTGTTGATGCTAATTATGTTATATGGAATAGATCTTTGGATTATGAACGCGGAAGTTCTTTAATGGACCACGGCTGAATCTTTAATGACGGACTAGACGCTGGTACCACTAACTCACAATCTGGATATCACACGTGCAGCAAACTGACTCAACCAGAACAACTTTTGGAGTCGCCGCTCTTTTCCGGATCAGCATACCGTCATATGGTCTCGTCATTCTATGTGCATTTCTGAGATTATCCAGCTCTAGAGCGTTTGGTCGGCCTGTATGAGACAAGTACGCCATCCTGGACGGTAGCATAGAAGGGTGACTGAGATGCAATACACCACATTTGTACATTGATATGGATAAACTAGTACTAGCTGGTGGTATCGATTTGAGAATAAGAACATTTTTATGTTTTGCTCAAAGAAAGTAGCTTGTCATTTAAATATATCTTCCTTGCATGCCTGCTTGAAGTTTGGAGCGAATAGTGAATACCATCTTCCGATTTCAAACTTGACAATTCCAATGAACGACGGAAAACTACTGAATATCTTATCCGTGTTCTTCCAATACGTGAGTGCGAACCCTTGTTGACATAGCAATTCCGATCGAGCAGAAATAACAATCAAATCCCCAGATTGGAAAACGGTATTTGTTTCGGCTCTTTGGTCAAGCCTGTGCCATATGTCAGATGCAACTGATGGTATGGTGTATATCAACCGAGCATACGCAACAGCAGAAGACCCAATGGGTCTAACTTAATTCAATTCCTAGGATGATGTTCTATAGATTATCTGTGTGGAATATCTGCTTGATACGGAGGAGTCGAATAACGTAACAGTTCCCCGGCGAGAAAACGACGAAAAATCCATTCATATATGTTAAGTAATCATTTTTTCCAGGGTTATAAATCCCGAATCGTTTGTGGCCTTACTTTCCCCAGCACTGAGCAAACATTTTCAACATTTTCTACCGCGATATGCAGCCTCACTCATCACCCAATCTGGACGATCTGAGCGGCTAACCCTTTGAGGATGGAGCGATATAACAAAATCTCTTTGCCGTGAATTACCCTGAACATATATTTCAATCTTATTCGCTGGTCACTGAAATAGTTGAGATCATAAATGTATGATGCACCCACCGTGTATGATGAATTCCCGCTTTCTGTAATATTCTTGCATGACTTTTGAGCAGACGTTTTCGTTTATTTGTTGATTTCTGTTCGAACTTGTGAATATGGGAATAGAGACTATTTTAGCTTTCAAGCCATTTGCGACTGATACACTGGCAGCAGCGGTAACAAGATTTTGCGTACATTTAATAATGATGAGAACACATATTCCGTTCATTTAAAACTGCTTTTCGGTATGTTACCATGGGAGGGTTGTGCTTTAGCAAGAGGCTGGTGGAGATTTATCTATATTATATATGTTATTAATCGATTGTTTTCGTATTGCCTTCGTATTGACCTGAGGGTCGCCGTATTGGCCCGAGGCCGCAGGCCGAGGGCCAATACGGCGACCCAAAGGTCAATACTAAGGCTATACGAAAACAATCGATTCATAATATTTTTATTAATTGACATTTACTGGCCGTGTTCTTGTTTTTCTGAGCTTGAGAGACAGCATCCGTTTCTTGATCTGTAACAGGTTTAAATCGTTTTAAATCGTCTCCACATATCTCCTCAAGCTCCAGAATTCTGCCCATGAACCCTTGAATAACACGCTCTGCGCTCGCCATCGCGCTGAACAAACAACACTGCTGTCATCTGTTTCTCCAGTCGTCGGTCCTTACTGCTAGTTACGGCTGCACTCGTTGACCTCGGCCAATACAACATTCAACCCGGCCAATACAGCTTTCAACTCGGCCAATACAACTCGGCCAATACAAGTCGAGTTCGACATGACGTATGGGCAGGCCGTTTTACACTGTATTCGGGTAATAACATACACAGTCAATTAATAATCCATGGTATGCCTGCTTGGATCTTTGTGCCAAGAGTGTAGCACGAAAAAAGTATCTTTCGAACAAAAGTATATGGATCTGGAAATGTTGTACTGTTGAGGGTTCCCTACTGAGAGATGGCTCGGTTTTCCATGTTCACGGAATAGTTATATGTGGGTCGTCATCTATGCAGTGAAAGAATGCGATGACGTATATGTAACATACACGGGGTGGATCACTATGTATTGACTGTTTCCTTATCCATCTGAGAGGACCGAGATAGGGGACCTATAAACATGTAGTTCAGACGGAGTAGGAAGAGGACAGATCAATGGTAGGTCGGGTCGGTCCGATGTCAGGATATGCTACTCACTATGTCAGACAGAAGTTAATAAAATTAATCGAGCATGACATTTTGGAACTGATACCGGGAAGGCGGACAAAGTTGCTACATGTGCCAATCTAGAAAAGAAAATCAGTACTGTACAAGGAATAATCTTCAGAAAATGTTCGGAAATTGTAAGCAATGCTTTCTAAGCAGAATTCTTCGTATCTCATCCGTTAATCGGACATAATTTGCTATGAGCGAAGGTGAGTGTATATGTTAGCACAAATCAAGCCAAATCATCCGTTTTCTCATTTCAACAAAAGTACAAACCGACGTTCACTTTCAAATATTTTATTGATCTGTTAACTTTTCCCCAAATCCTCAGCGTTCTGCATAACATAATATAATTTAATACGGTAGTATTCCAAAATTAAGGCGTTTCTTTGCTAATTCAACATGTCTATAGGTATACGGTATATACTCAGATCTATAATTACCCAACATACAATGGTGGTGAGCAACGATGCGGCAAACAGGACCCCACAGGTCAATATTCTGACAGCATAATGCATTACAAGAACCAAATATGTTCCATGATGGTTTGTATCTCAGCCACGCTTTCAAGGCGCATGTTCATGTGGACACCTTGTATGCCACGGTCACAAGGTCAAACATATTCGATAAAAAGAGTGTTGATGTAATAGCCCTATCGAATCATCTAATGGAGAGTGGTACTATGTAACCGTTATATTAAAGAAACGATCTAAATGGGGAACATACATGCTTGTGTGAGGCCCGACGCCGACTAAGCGCTTCATTCTCCTCCTTTGAACTGCAATCAGAACGCATCGGGGACAAACTGTTCACCATCTGAATTTCGCCATACAAGGATAACAATTAAAGCAACATACAATGATTATGGAACAACATGCTGGTTTATAGATAGGAAGTCAAATGACCCCAGAGGCCAACATTCTGACTGAATAATGCAGTCCGAAAACCAAAAATGATTGCGTCACTGAAACAATACAGACATAATACAGACATCTACATCATAGACATGAATATGCTGGTAATCATGATAACATCTCCCTAGTGTCCAGGCACCCATGCTATAACACTTGAAATTTATTGTTTTGGCCTTGGTGGAATTTGTCACCAAACACGGTTGAAGAAAAATGCAATTTTCACATTTCACAAGTTAAGGTCTTCGTAAACATTGTGACAATTACTATACCTGATTTGTTTAAATTTCTTTCGGAATATTTTAATTTGAAAAAAAGTGAAGAAGGATATGACATTTCAGGAAACTTAACCCTACCTGGCCTGGAGGGGCCGAAATGCCCCCCCCCCCCCCCACTACCAAACTTTCAGCGGTGTCTCCGGAACGACAAAAACTAGAGAGCTTAATCTCCGTAACTTTATAATTTATCACATTAGGGTCATTTTGAGCCTATTTGCATAACCCCCGGAGTAGAGGATCATGGGAAAATTCAAGATGGCGGCCACGTTTGGTCCCAGAAAAGTGATGTTTATGTCATATTTCTTCAAAATTTCTGCTTTTCCACAATGAAAAGCGGGCCAAATCTATTTTATTTCACAGCACATTAATATTTACTAATTTATCATGCAGATTTTGCGGAGGAATTGCATAAATAAAAAATTCGGAAAATCTGACTTAAAAATCGCCCAAAAAATGTCGTTTTTTAAAATGACGTCACTGTGACGTCATCACAGCGGCCATCTTGCATTTTCTCAAATTTGCTGGTAGAGCTTGACCCAAGTGTCCGCTCCCTAGCTCAGGGGGTAAGAAAAATAATTAGTCGCCCCCCCCCCAGGCCACAACTGGTCCCAAAAAGTCCAGGCCCGATAGGGTTGACAGATTATCAAGAGGTCGGACAGCATGTTCTGCTTAACATGACACATCAAATCCTTTCGCAACGTCACCGACCGAAATCTTTGCAGTTGATTTGTCTATTATGGTATAGATTTAATCCTTCCAAGACACACTATTCGAAGAGTGTGATAGCCAAAAGTTCGTTTGTACTCAAACTAGTATGTGTTTATATATTTCGTAATTTTTAGCGTGCTTGGATTTTGATGCTAACACTGTCTTCTGAACGTGAATAAGGTACGAGTCGGAGAGGCAATATTAGCCAGTACAGTAATGAACATCGCATCCGCTTCTCGCCTAGTGCTGACAGAAATAGGCGTTGCAGAAAGCACAGAAATATAGTGTGTCTGAAATCTACATTCAAGTCGTCATAATCGCAGTGGACTTGATTTTGTTACAGTCAACTGAGTAGAGTTATGTAATGCGAATTCTCACATTGAAGTCGCCAAACCTTTATAAATATTGATCAGTGGAACAAGTGATGTATGAATAACATACATAATAATAAATGATAATAATAAGTAGCTTTATTCATAGTTGATATTAAACTCTTACGCGGTCGCCTTTCTATAAGATCGTTGACGTTAAACCTCTGCTAACAAGTACTTTGATTCTAAACGCGGAATTTCTTAATGGGCGACGACAGTCTACTGAATGTCGCGTCGGTAGAACTAGTAATTTATCAGTGCAAACGCTCGTTGCCCACCAACTTCTGGCCAAGCAGAACGACCAACCATACCCAGAATCTTGAAAAAGGTATCGACTGTATCTCGGTTTCCTGGCTGCGGTCTGCGTGTTATGTTCGCGACAGCTGATCGTATGGGGGTATATTACCCGAACGCACATCAAACAAATGGCTGTGAAACTGTCAAATATCATTTCTCAAAATATACGAGGCAGATCGTCCGAGAAGAACACACAGACTCTCAGTGAAACTTATTTAATTTAATTTCTGTGATGACTTATTGGTAATATAGTGATTATCCGTGTGAATATCTTCTTGATATTATGGAAAACCGAATATGTAACTTTTTTTCGGCGAAAACAAGATCGAAGAGATTTTATTTCAAATGCTTTTTATCTTCCAGTAAAATTGATGAGTATGAGATAACTGTATAGGTTTTAATTATAAATGAGTATAATTATTAACAATGCCATTCAGAACATGAGCAAACACTGAATATTTGGTATTCATTTTTTAAATAATGCAATCTTCGGTTCTCGTATGCCAGTGCACTTCGCAAAACCATTGTATTATTTGACATATAGATTGCAACTGCCAGATATTGTAAATGCCTCACTATTAAACAAACTATTGTTATTAGCAAGCACATGAACCATCAACATTATTAATGCACCATGGATACGAGATGATAAATGATTCAGCTGGCGAATCTCTCTTTTCTATATTTTTTGTTTTCTGCGCGAAAGCGTGTTTACGTGGACCAACTATCTTCTTTGATAAAGATCACACCATTAATTCGTTCCTTTAGATTAGCGCCGATAACATTCGTCTCATTCTCTTAAAGGTAGCATAAAGACTAATGAATGTGACAGAGAATAGTTATTTGTGTCAAAATAAAATAATGACATGCCATTTTAAGGAAGGAAAATGCGGCCAAAAATATGACCCTTACACATAGGGTTATGCAAATATTCTCAAAATGGGACCAGTAAGATTTGCGAAAATGCCAGCAAGTTTCGGCTTTTCGGTCCGAAGCTGAGCGAAACATTTTGTAGGAGAACCATACTAGCATCCATCCATACAAGGTCGGGTTATACATAACATGTTTTGCATCTTTATGACGTTCAAATGAACAGACACAATCAAAGCATATCAGAGATACATCACACTATAAAACAAAGAATACTAGCCAGTGATTAGGATTGTATGTAAAGGACATCATGATATCTCGCTGTCATCTTTGAAAACTGTTGACCGATTCTCTCATGCTGGAAACTATCTCGTGTGTGCTTTTTTAAAACAACTTTCATTTCATATATATTTGGAACAGATATAAACTATCGTATGAGAACGGTCTTTCGTTCATTGATGCGGAAATATTTTTCCGTGCGACGTCTGATATTTGAATGTCGGACCTGTGTGATTTCTAAACACTTCTCAAATACACCAGTCAGTATATTTGTCTGGGGGGTCATATGACTTCTTCTCAGTACTCCGGCATTATAAAAATATTGATCGATGGAACAATAATTTTGTATCAAATGACCAGATTTTTTCAATAAAATTTGTTTTTAGTGCAACCACAACCGCGCTCTAATTATACTGAGTCTCGCAACTAACCGTAGTGAGTATAAACATATAGCGTAGTTGATACAATTAAACGAACAAATGTAAGAATGAACAACAAATTGGAAAAAAATATGAGGCCTTTCGCCAAGGAAAGAAACAGCACGCCATTGGACCTTACTTAATTAAATTTCTGGGATGAGATATTCGTAATATATTAGTTCTGTAGATTGTCGTTGTGGAATATAGGAAGAGAATGACGGAGAATGTGTAATATTTTTCTGGCGAGAACAAGAATGAAAACACCATGAGAATTGATTAGGTAATCTTGAAATCCCGGAGCTGTGAATCCCCAACACTTTGTGACCATTTTCGCCAACACTAAGCTACGATTTTCTACTCGTCACTTTTCACTCGTCATCCCATTTGGGTGATGTATGCGGCTATCATACCGCGGGTGAAGAGAAAAAAGTTTTGTTCGCTGTGAATATCCCCTAATAATCAGATGATATCAAACATTGTGTTTATTTGATTTTCGTTCCCATACTACATTATATGACTTTTCAACCGATTTCTCTTCGACTGACTTTCTGGACTAAAATGCCACTCCATATAAATCAAGTATATGTTTATTTTTCGGTACCTACGTCAATTCTACGATCATTGTACATTTCCGACGCATCAAGCTGTTTTTATGTAATTGTACAGGTCTTAAATGTGTTGTTTTGATTACTTCTGAATTGCTGGGTTATTAGCTTGTTTTTGTTGGAATACTTGGAATTTTGTTTGGTGGTCGCTATATAGCTGAAATATTGCTGAACGCGATATTAAATCTCAATTCTCTCTCTCTCTCTTATATGTAATTAATTTTCGTTCCACTATATCTTCCATATACTCGACGATAAATGTTTTTTCTATTGGTTTGTTTTACTTCTCTGCAAATTTGATGACTGATAAGAAGACTGTCCACAAATCGAGACTTTTACTCCAAACTTACATTGATGATTCCCTATATCGTTTCCTTTATTGTAGATAACCCAATATGCGGCTCTCACGTCCAGTGCTCGTTACAAATTTATTTTGTGTTTTGATATAATATAGGCTACTTCTGCCTAGTGACTCACTATTGTCTATCTGTACATTAGATGTTTTGCTCTCATCATTGAAAATGGTTGACTGTTAATTCTCGTCTGTTAATTCATTTAATGCAATGTTGGAGTTGGGAACTGAGTCCTTCGATTTTGAACGTCAAAGTCAAAATAAACGCCATTACTGAATGTCATATCTGACACGTGTATCCTCTTTGCCAAATAAGTGCGAACATTCGTTGACTCAAAAAATTCTTGGTCTAACAGATTCTCACAATGGGCAGCGGTACTCAATTTTTCGGAGAGGTTTTCCTGGCGCCAGAGTGCGCTACATAGTCAATGCATTTGTGCATATCAACCGACCGTTCATCATATGCATTGGTCAACAAACACATGGCTGTCAAAATGATTTCAAAAACAATAATTTGCAAAAATTATGAGGCAGAGTGTTCGATAAAGAAGGACCAAATTGCTGTAGCTCAATTCAATTACTGGATTCGGTTATTGGTAATAGATCAGTTGTATAGAGTGTGTGTTTGGAATTTCAGCTTGATATTATGGAAAAATCTACTTATTTAGCATTCCTCCGGCAAGAAAAGGATGAAAATATGCCAACTAATTGGTTTAGTAATCATCAATCCCCAGGGCTGTAAATCCTGAATATTTCGGAAGCATTACTTCCCCCAACGCTGAGTAAAGATCGTTCACGGCTTTGGAAGGTATTGGGTCCACTAAAAGGAAAACAAAAATGTCATATTCTCAGATTCACTGTCATGCCTCCAAGCGACTCATCCCACTATCTTGAATATTTTACAATTATATGACTAGATTTGAGCAACATATTGATATCAAAGGTAATACTGAGGCCGATATAATAAGGTAGCTCTAGATAATGAGGTTGATATAGCGATTTGAGAGAAATCGTTTTGTTGCATAAGTTTTAATGTGTGTATGTTTTAATGTGTTGGATTACTAAGTTATTAACTTGAATACTCAGAATTTTGTTTGATCGTCGCTATACAGCTGAAAGCGACGTTAAACCTTAACGCTCTCTCTCTCTCTCTCTAGTTCACTGCTATACTGCCTGACACAGCTTCCTGTTTGGATGACCTGTTGCTATCACTTTCCGGAGGAAGGGAATTAACACAAATACTGTTCACTTTTAATGGCCTTAATATTTACTATGCAATTAGCTCAGGCCAGACAGTTATATGTACCCACAATGTATAATGAATATATCATTCGACCGACATTTTAGTTATAATTATCATTATTCAGAAGATGCCATCGTTCACTTTGTAAGGCACGAATATGAATGTGTTTCACGCCTTACATTACTTCAGAGATATTCATCTTCGACACACCAGGCTGTACTGGTTTACTTAAGACATATATCTCTGTGTGACTTTACGACATAGTTTTTTATTTTGTTTTTATTTATCCGTTAAGTTGATGAGTATGACCTGAAAGCATACACTCGTGGTTTTGGTTTTCTGTAAGGGGTGAAATTATTACCGATTACAAGCGTTTGGTCCGTCATTCATAATTAAGCCGTCGTCCATTAAGGAATATCCGCGTCCATAATACAAAGACCTATTCCGTATTCCATATCAATAAGATGTGCCAGTGGGGCTATCTGCGTCATTTATTTAGCGATTATCCACAGCGAGAAGATGTCGCTCAGAACGGCAACAAACATTAAATAGCGGTTATTAATTTTTTTCTGTTCTCGCATTGAGTGCATTTTACTGCTATATTTTACACGTTGATATATAGGCCACACACTCCAAACGTTCTACAAGTCTCGCTAATGTTTCACCGGTGCTCTATGGTTATTTCGGGGGAATCCGGACGATTCTGTGAGTAAAACTTTCTTATTTTTCTTGAAATCGGGAAAGCAGGATGTTGCAGATGATGTGACATTTCTGAGACCAATTGATTTCAGAAGTTGTAGCGTCCACTGAACATTCGACAACATATAACATGCGCTGGTCTCATCAAGCAAACCAACCTTGCTCCAGGTTTCACTGATTTGATAAATGGCGAAGGTGGAACTTGTACGCTTAACCTGGGGCTAGGTACTTCAAGATCATCATGGTGTTCGCATGCAAGGTTACAAAGCGTGACTGGGATATATCATTCTCTAGATAACGACTTTAGAACAAAAATTAAAAATACTGATCAGCGATACCAATTTAATGTTAAGGTTTAATGTCGCGGTCAGCAGTATTTCAGCTATATAGCCACAATCAAACAAATTTCCATGTATTTCAACAAAAAAAGGTCAACAACCCATAATCCAGAAGTAATCAACACACAAAAACATGTACATATATTAAAACAAAGCCATTTCTCTCAAATAACCTAAAATACATTTGACTGCCCGACCATAAAGATCTTCTAAATAAGCTGCTTGATGACAAGAATCTCTTACAATCTTAAAATCTATACAGCCGATCAGAATATGTTCCACTGTGAGATATTCGTGGCATGCAATACACCTTGGGGCTGGTTCCTTTTTCAGTAAACGTTCGTGAGTTAATCGGGTTTGGCCGATTCTACATCGCTTGATCATGGCTTGATCGAAACGTTCCTGGTTACTCAGATGAATATATCCTACATTTTTTTTAATTTGGTGTTGATGCTAATTATGTTATATGGAATAGATCTTTGGATTATGAACGCGGAAGTTCTTTAATGGACCACGACTGAATCTTTAATAACAGACTAGATTACAACACATATAAGGGAAGTGGGAAGAGGTGCCGACATACTGACTGCGTCATATGACTTCACAGAATAGTTTCTGGTAAACCTATTCTAAAGCACATACCAAGAATCTTAACGATTCGTGATATGTGTTGTATCTCAGGTACGCTTTTATTGTACCTGTTCATGTGGCAACATGGATGATATGACCACACGGCCCCTAGCACCGGCATAAGCGGTATTAGATACAAATCTAGAGAGCTATGATGGAAATGCTCTGACAACTCGTATACTGGTAATTGGTGAGCTATTTCGCTGTGACAACTCGTACATTGGCGATTGGTGAGCTGTATCGTCGTCAGATGTAAATGACGGCAATTAACACGAAAGACTAGTCTGTAAGGCCCGATGTCGACCCAGCATCAACTTCCCACGAATGCCAACATATATCAAAGACCAAAAGGTCTGTACAGGGGGCGGGCCTCGGGGACGAAACGTCCACCAGCAGAATCTCGCCATATACAGGAAAAAATTACAACACATATAGGGGAAGTGGGAAGAGGTGCCGACATACTGACTGCGTCACATGACTTCACAGAATAGTCTTCTGGTAAACCTATTCTAAAGCACATACCAAGAATCTTAACGATTCATGATATGTGTTGTATCTCAGGTACGCTTTTATTGTACCTGTTCATGTGGCAACTTGGATGATATGACCACACGGCCCTAGCACCGGCATAAGCGGTATTAGATACAAATCTAGAGAGCTATGATGGAAATGCTCTGACAACTCGTATACTGGCAATTGGTGAGCTGTTTCGCTGTGACAACTCGTACATTGGAGATTGGTGAGCTGTATCGTCGTCAGATGTAAATGACGGCAATTAACACAAAAGACTACTCTGTAAGGCCCGATGTCGACCCAGCATCAACTTCCCACAAATGCCAACATATATCAAAGACCAAAAGGTATGTACAGGGGGCGGGCCTCGGGGACGAAACGTCCACCAGCAGAATCTCGCCATATACAGGTAAAAATTACAACACATATAAGGGAAGTGGGAAGAGGTGCCGACATACTGACTGATATCACTAACTCACAATCTGGTTATCACACGTGTAGCAAACTGACCCAACGAGGACAACTTTTGGAGTCGCCGCTCTTTTCCGGGTCAGCATACCGTCATATGGTCTCGTCATTCTATGTGCATTTCTGAGATTATCCAGCTCTAGAGCGTTTGGTCGGCCTGTTTGAGACAAGTACGCCATCCTGGACGGTAACATAGAAGGGTGACTGAGATGCAATATAACACATTTGTACATTGATATGGATAAACCAGTACTAGCCGGTGGTATCGATTTGAGAATAAGAACATTTTTATGTCATCTAGAAATATCTCCATTGCATGCCTGGTTGGAGTTTGAAGCGAATAGTTAAGACGGTCTTCCGATTTCAAACTTGACAATTCCAATGAACGACGGAAAGCTACTGAATATCTTATCCGTGTTCTTCCAATACGTGAGTGCGAACCTTTGTTGAAATAGTAATTCCAATCGAGCAGAAATAATCAAAGCGTCTAGTCCGTCATTCCAAATTCAGCCGTCGTCCATTGAAGAATACCAGCGTCCATAATCCAAACTGCCTATTTCATATTCCATATAACAGTATCAGCACCAAATTCAAAAAGACAATCTTAGTATACATAAACATAGGCTGCAACAAAGAAGCGGTCAACAGTTTTCAATGATGCTCCAAAAATATAAAATCCGTATCGCTGATCAGTATTCTTAATCCATAATAATCGTCGTGAAGTCGTCATCTAGAGATTAATGTATCTCAGTCACGCTTTGATTGTGATTGTTTCCAATCCCCAGATTGAAAATCGGGATTTGTTTCCGCTCTTTGGTCAAGCCTCTGTCATATGCCAGATGCAACTGATGGTATGGTGTATATCAACCGACCATACAAAACAGCAGAAGACCCAATGGGCCTAACATCAATTCAATTCCTAGGATGATTTACTGGTAATATATCAGTTTTATAGTCTATCGTTGTGGAATATCTGCTGGATACTATGAAAGAAGGTAGCGGCCACTCGCCTTCTCGCATACTCGCCCTGTATTTTTGCTGACACGAGAAGTCGAGAACTCGAGGCGAGAAGTCGAGATTACGAGGCGAGAATTCGAAAACGCGAGGCGAGAGGTCGAGGGGAAAAGTCGAGATTGCGAGATCTTTCTCGACTTCTCGCCTTCTCGTCTTTGCTTTGTGGCATAAAGACGAGAAGTCGAGGAAGCGAGGATGGACGGATTCTCGCGTTCGCGACTTATCGCCCTTTTCAGAATAGGCGAGAAGGCGAGAACATTCTCGCCTTCCGGTCTCTTGGATCATGCTTGTAAGAGACCGGAAGGCGAAAAGTCGAGAATGTTCTCGCCTTCTCCTTATACGCATGATCGAAGAGACCGGAAGGCGAGAAGTCGAGAATGTTCTCGCCTTCTCGTCTAATTTGAAAAGAGTGAGAAGGCGAGAACATTCTCGACGTCTCGCCTTCTTACGCACTCGAAGAGACCGGAAGGCGAGACGTCGAGAATATTCTCGCCTTCTCGCCTAATCTGAAAAATGCGAGAAGGCGAGAACATTCTCGATTTTCGCCTTCCGCTCTCTTATACGCATGATCGAAGAGAAAGATCTCGACTTCTCGCCTCGCAATCTCGACTTCTCGCCTGGCAGTCTCGACTTCTCGCCTCGCGTTCTCGACTCGTATTAGCTAAATACATGGCGAGTATGCGAGAAGGCGAGTGGCTACTACCGACTTCCATATGGTACGGATGGGTCGAATAACGTCGAACAGTCCACGGCGAGAACACGATGAAAAATCCATTCATATATGTTAAATAATCATATTTTCCCGGGTTATAAATCCTGAATCGTTTGGGGCCTTACTTTCCCCAATACTGAGCAAAAAATTTCTATAGCGATATCTACCCCCACTCATCACCCAATCTGGACGATCTGAGCGGATATCCCCTTTGCAGATGGAGCGAAATAACAACATCTTTTTGCCGCGAATTACCATGAACATATATTTCAATCTTATTCGCTGGTCACTGAAGTTAGTTGGCATATTTTGTTCTCCGTAATAAAAAAAACTTAATTGCAATGCACCTGGGCTTTCTGTGAGTGAGTGAGCTCTTTTGGTTAAAGAGTTCCTTTGGTCTTCTAGTGCACTCCTTTCGGCGGGAATTATGTATGGTGATCACGTGTGAGTGAGTACTTCTCACTTCACCTGAATTTCTCTCACAGGTATTTATTCTGAGGTTTTCTTTACACAGATCTCATTCTTGAACTTTTCTCTTGATGTTCGAAGGCCTGTGTAAACTTAGTACGTGACTGTTTGAAAAGTACTTGACAAACCCAAGATAAGTTTGACATACTGTCAAAACGGACGTTATATATATTGACCAGTAAATGCGAGCTAGTTATTAACCGGTAAAGAATTTAATACTTACCTGGTATCTGGAGTAAATTGCTGCGAATTGGCACAGTGAATAGTGCAATTAGTATTGGAGCGGCTACTCCTATCTTGAAAAAGATTAACACTCCGTATAATAAATTTTATGACGCTTAACTTAAGGCGGTCTGTTTGCGGGAAGTGTTAATTACGCAGTGCTCCACTCCAAAGGATTTACCGTGAGTGAGGAGAGTTCCAGCGAGTTCCATCTGAAGAAGGGAAGAGTGAGGAAGCGCCCAAGTTTAAAGAGGATATATGTACTTGTGGCGCCAGACCAAAAACCGGAACCATTTCGGAGGAGATGGCCGAAAATTTGGAACCCGACTTAAACCTGGAAGCCTTGAGCGTTCGGTGTGCGGAGCTAGACAAAATCCAAGCTCAAGCGATAAAGAAGGCAGACAGACGGCGACTTCAGGAAGACCAGGAAAAGGAACTACTCAGGGCTAAAATAGCAGAAACAACATACCAAATTGATGAACTTCGGTTGAAAGGTACAGTGGTGGGCACAGTGCAAATAGACAGTAAACCTAAAGTGAATTCACAAAGAAAAGAAAAAAAGATAGTCAAGAAAATTGGACATGATAAATTACTTAGAATAGGGTCGCAGAACCATGATAGTACCAGCATACAGGACTTAAGATCTATGCCTGGTTTGACTAAGAAGGTTAATAAGAAGTTAAAATAATTAAGAGGGCGAATCATCAGAATCCTCTAGTTCTGATTTAGAAGAGTTTGGAGACGAACCAGATAGTAGTGAGTCTGATGACCACATGAGAGAGTCAAAAAGTAAAAATAAGAATAAGAAAAGGAAATTAAGAAAAAAAGCGATCGGGGATATCGGCCAAATCCTTCGATAGAGTAAAAGTACCCCAAGTTTGGGCACATTCGGTGCTTCAATATGAATATGTCGGCGAAAAGATCAAGTTCGAAGATTTAACATTTCGATCACTTGTCGCCGGAGAATTGGAAATTAACTCAGGAAATATTCCATCCAAAGAAAGAAAGGGTCGCATTAATTCCTGAAACAGATAGTATATTATACCGAGGTGTATGAGTGGCATGCAATTTTGAACTGGTACGCCTCATGGCTAAGGCAAATAGAGTTAGGCCAGAAGGTATGGGGTGGTGATCCATCTGTGTTAGAAACAGCGGTCCTGGCCAGGCACGTTAAAAGAGAGAATTTTACACATAAAAAGCGTGAGTCACGAGCCACTAAAAGAGAGGAAAAAGAAATGGTCTGATTTTGTTCTAATTTTCAAAGAAATAGGTGTAATGCCGCAGCTTCACATACGGCTCAGATTAGAGGACAAAGCAAATCGGTAGAGCATATTTGTGCCACCTGCTGGCAGAAGGAAATGGTGAAAAGAACACACCCAGAGTGCGACTTATCTTGTCCAAATCGGGAAAATTCTAAATGACTAGTATCAAAATTCAATTTGAACCCTGCGTCGGCTATTTTTTACCCTGAATACGTGATCAAAAAGTTATATATATGCAGTAATCGCAAACAGACACTGCGTGAAATGTTCAAGTTAATTACGGAAACCCGCCGGAAACCTATTGGAAACTGTGTCGCTACAGTTTCCAATGGGATTCCGGCGGACTTAAAAGAATTGGAAACTTGACCATTTCACGCAGTGAGAACCAGCAGGTGGCACGACATTGTTTAGACAGTGGTATGCAGGGGCTGCGGAACCGGGGGAGCCGGGGGGGCTCCTATCTTAGATAGCACCAGTCCAGCATTTAACATGGCCGATATAGAGTTCAGCCGCCCCCCCCCCACGTTCATATGTGCTCCGAGGCCCCTGGTATGACTAAGACACAAGTTAATGACCGGAGCTCATCTCAGAATAGTGTGTCAGAAGTAGACGATTTCTCATGTCAGCTTTGGGAAATAAACATATCGCCGATCATACGTATTCAGATAGGAAGTTTCCTAGCACTCATTCAAATGGGAGAAATTCTGTAAGAAACCTTGATAGCATGAAACGATTTTGTCATGTAAACAGAGAGAGAGAGAGAGAGAGAAGTAAGGTGTAACGTCGCATTCAGGTCATGTAAACAGAGCTCAGTTAGTGGACAATATGGTTACGCCAAACAGCGTTCTTTCTGACCAGATATTGGTATCAGACGATAGCATTCAGATAGATGATGCGGTTGTACAGCCTGGTAAGCACAATTACCAGCAATGTAGAATCCCCCTACCTAGTACTAAGCTGAATATCATATATTGGAGGTCTTGTTTAGAGGATTATCCAGATAGAGATGTTTGTGATCTTTTGGAATACGGATTTCCTATAGGATACACAGGGGACATTTTATAACATAACAGCTCATCAAGTTTAGTTAAGAACCATAAAGGGACCAGAGATTTTCCACTAGCTATGCAGGAGTATTTTATTTCACATCACATTAATATTTCCTAATTTACCATGCAGTTTTTGTGAAGAAATTGCATAAATAAAAAATTCGGAAAATCTGACCAAAAAATGACGTTTTGAAAATGACGTCATCAAAGGTAGATCTTGATCCAAGGGTATAGTGTGGTAAGTTAGTAGGATACCAATGGGACGATATGTTGTATTTTGATAGGGTTTTGGCCATGGGCAGTCGTTCATCTGCTCACATATGCCAAAGAGTGACATACGCTATCGTGTACATACTTAAACAGGGGGTTCAGTGTATTGAATTACATTATTGGGGCGGAAGAACCTGAGTTGGCTTCACAAGCCGGACGGACGTTATATATATTGACCAGTAAATGCGAGCTAGTTATTAACCGGTAAAGAATTTAATACTTACCTGGTATCTGGAGTAAATTGCTGCGAATTGGCACAGTGAATAGTGCAATTAGTATTGGAGCGGCTACTCCTATCTTGAAAAAGATTAACACTCCGTATAATAAATTTTATGACGCTTAACTTAAGGCGGTCTGTTTGCGGGAAGTGTTAATTACGCAGTGCTCCACTCCAAAGGATTTACCGTGAGTGAGGAGAGTTCCAGCGAGTTCCATCTGAAGAAGGGAAGAGTGAGGAAGCGCCCAAGTTTAAAGAGGATATATGTACTTGTGGCGCCAGACCAAAAACCGGAACCATTTCGGAGGAGATGGCCGAAAATTTGGAACCCGACTTAAACCTGGAAGCCTTGAGCGTTCGGTGTGCGGAGCTAGACAAAATCCAAGCTCAAGCGATAAAGAAGGCAGACAGACGGCGACTTCAGGAAGACCAGGAAAAGGAACTACTCAGGGCTAAAATAGCAGAAACAACATACCAAATTGATGAACTTCGGTTGAAAGGTACAGTGGTGGGCACAGTGCAAATAGACAGTAAACCTAAAGTGAATTCACAAAGAAAAGAAAAAAAGATAGTCAAGAAAATTGGACATGATAAATTACTTAGAATAGGGTCGCAGAACCATGATAGTACCAGCATACAGGACTTAAGATCTATGCCTGGTTTGACTAAGAAGGTTAATAAGAAGTTAAAATAATTAAGAGGGCGAATCATCAGAATCCTCTAGTTCTGATTTAGAAGAGTTTGGAGACGAACCAGATAGTAGTGAGTCTGATGACCACATGAGAGAGTCAAAAAGTAAAAATAAGAATAAGAAAAGGAAATTAAGAAAAAAAGCGATCGGGGATATCGGCCAAATCCTTCGATAGAGTAAAAGTACCCCAAGTTTGGGCACATTCGGTGCTTCAATATGAATATGTCGGCGAAAAGATCAAGTTCGAAGATTTAACATTTCGATCACTTGTCGCCGGAGAATTGGAAATTAACTCAGGAAATATTCCATCCAAAGAAAGAAAGGGTCGCATTAATTCCTGAAACAGATAGTATATTATACCGAGGTGTATGAGTGGCATGCAATTTTGAACTGGTACGCCTCATGGCTAAGGCAAATAGAGTTAGGCCAGAAGGTATGGGGTGGTGATCCATCTGTGTTAGAAACAGCGGTCCTGGCCAGGCACGTTAAAAGAGAGAATTTTACACATAAAAAGCGTGAGTCACGAGCCACTAAAAGAGAGGAAAAAGAAATGGTCTGATTTTGTTCTAATTTTCAAAGAAATAGGTGTAATGCCGCAGCTTCACATACGGCTCAGATTAGAGGACAAAGCAAATCGGTAGAGCATATTTGTGCCACCTGCTGGCAGAAGGAAATGGTGAAAAGAACACACCCAGAGTGCGACTTATCTTGTCCAAATCGGGAAAATTCTAAATGACTAGTATCAAAATTCAATTTGAACCCTGCGTCGGCTATTTTTTACCCTGAATACGTGATCAAAAAGTTATATATATGCAGTAATCGCAAACAGACACTGCGTGAAATGTTCAAGTTAATTACGGAAACCCACCGGAAACCTATTGGAAACTGTGTCGCTACAGTTTCCAATGGGATTCCGGCGGACTTAAAAGAATTGGAAACTTGACCATTTCACGCAGTGAGAACCAGCAGGTGGCACGACATTGTTTAGACAGTGGTATGCAGGGGCTGCGGAACCGGGGGAGCCGGGGGGGGCTCCTATCTTAGATAGCACCAGTCCAGCATTTAACATGGCCGATATAGAGTTCAGCCGCCCCCCCCCCCCACGTTCATATGTGCTCCGAGGCCCCTGGTATGACTAAGACACAAGTTAATGACCGGAGCTCATCTCAGAATAGTGTGTCAGAAGTAGACGATTTCTCATGTCAGCTTTGGGAAATAAACATATCGCCGATCATACGTATTCAGATAGGAAGTTTCCTAGCACTCATTCAAATGGGAGAAATTCTGTAAGAAACCTTGATAGCATGAAACGATTTTGTCATGTAAACAGAGAGAGAGAGAGAGAGAGAAGTAAGGTGTAACGTCGCATTCAGGTCATGTAAACAGAGCTCAGTTAGTGGACAATATGGTTACGCCAAACAGCGTTCTTTCTGACCAGATATTGGTATCAGACGATAGCATTCAGATAGATGATGCGGTTGTACAGCCTGGTAAGCACAATTACCAGCAATGTAGAATCCCCCTACCTAGTACTAAGCTGAATATCATATATTGGAGGTCTTGTTTAGAGGATTATCCAGATAGAGATGTTTGTGATCTTTTGGAATACGGATTTCCTATAGGATACACAGGGGACATTTTATAACATAACAGCTCATCAAGTTTAGTTAAGAACCATAAAGGGACCAGAGATTTTCCACTAGCTATGCAGGAGTATTTTATTTCACATCACATTAATATTTCCTAATTTACCATGCAGTTTTTGTGAAGAAATTGCATAAATAAAAAATTCGGAAAATCTGACCAAAAAATGCCGTTTTGAAAATGACGTCATCAAAGGTAGATCTTGATCCAAGGGTATAGTGTGGTAAGTTAGTAGGATACCAATGGGACGATATGTTGTATTTTGATAGGGTTTTGGCCATGGGCAGTCGTTCATCTGCTCACATATGCCAAAGAGTGACATACGCTATCGTGTACATACTTAAACAGGGGGTTCAGTGTATTGAATTACATTATTGGGGCGGAAGAACCTGAGTTGGCTTCACAAGCCGATAGTGAATTACAAGAGTTATTAGTGTCATGTGGATTGGAGGAAGCTCCAGAAAAGGCGTATCCTCCTTCAACCAGATTGCCCTTTTTAGGTGTTATGTTTGATACAATGAAGTTAACGTTAGAAGTTAGTGAAGAAAGGTCAGCTGAGATTATGCAGTTGGTGGAGGAGTGGAAACATTTGAAGTATGCAACTTTGAAACAGTTACAAGCCCTGTTAGAAAAGTTACATATTATTTCATCTTGTGTCAGACGCGGTCGTATTTTTGTAGCTAGGCTATTAAATTGGATACGTCTCATCAACAGCAAACCACCTCTTGAAAAACACATTATCCCAATGAGGTTAAAGGGGATCTAGAGTGGTGGGCTAAATACTTGCCATTGTGCAATGGAGTTTCCATGATGTGTTTGGAAGATTGGTCTGAACCACATGCTTTGGTGGCCTCAGATGCCTGCATGGTCGGCTGTGGTGGGGTTTGCGGTAACTCACTTTTCCATAGTGTCTTCCCAATATCCATAGTAAAGGGATTATAAAGGGATTATGACAATATGGCTTCTGTCACCGCCCTTAATTCTGGGACCACGCGAAATGTTTTCCTTCAGACTAATCTCCGAGAAATACGCTGATTGACAGCCCTCGGCCATTTTGAAATCCGCGCAAAACACATCCCAGGGCTAGATAACCGCCTGACTGACCTATTATCAAGGTGGTCATTAGGTGACCACTACAAGAAAAGATTTGAGGAGGTCATGGGTAAGGAGACATGGCATGAATATCTCACAAGTGGTAACGTCATATTTCTTATTATTGCAGTATCTTTGCACAGTAGCCTGTAACAGGGAGAACTGTAGGCTATACTCATCTGAACAGCCGGAAACGTTTCGATAAAACCATTTTCAGGCGATGTAGAATCGGCCATACACGATTAACAAAAAAGAGCCAGTCCCAAGGTGTATTCCATGCCATGAAGCTTTCACGGTGAAACATATTCTTATCGAATGCATAGATTTTAAGATTGTAAGAGATGCTTTTTATCGCGCGAATACTTTGGAAGATCTTTTTAGTCGGACGAGGGAGGATTGCATCTTGGGCTATTTGAGAGAAATCGGGCTGCTACATCATATTTAGATCTATATCTCTATAAAAATGAAGCGGGCATTCTCTCTCGTCGACTTTATGACAAAAGAGATAAAAGAGATGATTACAATTTCGACATCGTAAACTATCCCTTTTTGGACAGTAATATTCCAGAGGGACCTGCATATGGCGTATACATATCTCGCCTAGTAGCATTTGCTAGATCCTGTGTTAAATGATAAGATTTTAATCAACGTCACAAAACATTGTTTCAGAAACTTATAAAACAAGGCTATTCCAACAAACGTCTCCACTCAAAGTTTCTCAAATTTGGCGATACATATCGCATGCTGATAGCAAAATACGAGCGTACCGTGCAAGATCTATGGCGTTACGTTTCGTAACTTGTGTCTAATTCCGCTTAACCCGGGGCTAGGGGCTGTATGAACCCATATACTTCAATATCCTCATGGTGTTCATACGAACAGACACAATCAAAGCGTGACTGAGATACATCATTCTCTAGATGACGACTTTACTACGATTAGTATGGATTAAGAACACTGATCAGCGATACGGCTTTTATATTTTTTGAACATCATGATGTCTTATCGGCATCATTGAAAATTGTTGACCGCTTCTCTGTTGCAGGAAACTAGCCTATGTTTATGTAGACTATAATTGTCTATTTGAATTTGGTGTTAATACTGTTATATAGAATATGGAATAGGTCTTTGGATTATGGACGTGGATATTCTTTGATGGACGACGGCTGAATTATGAATGACGGACTAGACGCTTGTAATCTTACAAGAATTTCCTTACCCAATGGCGGTCTTATTTTTTGTTTTGCACTTTTTTCGGTTTTGCCGCCTTCCCAGCATCTAAGTATATTTTCTGTCTGTATGCACAGTTTCTCAGTCGCTCCTTTCGTTCGGTTGAATCAATCAAAAATTATCTCAGTGGAGTTCGTACATTGCATATTGTGATGGGTTTCGCTCCTGCTGATGTGCAGGCGGCTGAACTGAGACTTATATTAAGAGGTTTATCTCGGTTACATCCACATTCACCTAAGAAGGCTTTCAGCGATCAGCGATACGGATTTGATATTTTTGGAACATCATGATGTCTTGCCGGCATCATTGAAAACTGTTGACCGCTTCTCTCTTGCAGGAAACAAGCCTATGTTTATGTATACTATGATTGTTTTTTTGAATTTGATGCTAATACTGTTATATGGAATATGGAATAGGTCTTTGGATTATGGACGTGGATATTCTCTAATTATGGATGACGGACTAGACGCTTGTAATTGCCTATGACACCTAAGATTTTACTGGACATATTACCGTACTTAGAGTTAACACCCCATTTGGGGCAACATTGTGGTGTTTGTTTTTGTTCGCCTTTTTTCTCATGGCTAGGAAATCGAATTTGGTGCCCGACAGTTGTTCAAAATTTGATGCTCGAAAACAACTGACACGCGGAAATGTTTGTGTGTGTGATGGGATGATTTTGGTACTGATTAGCTGGTCTAAGGCCATTCAATTTGGAAAGACAGAACTTCGTTTTCCCATACTTGCCATTCCTGGATCTCCTTTATGTCCAATTGTTGCTTTTAAGAACATGATTCGATTGGTTCCCAGCAATGACCCCGATTCGGCTGCTTTCTGTCTTCCAGACAACAAAGTATATTTCACCCACTCACATATCCAACGTTCTTGGGCATTTAAAGCCCAGGTCCCAGGAGCTTCAGCTTACTGGGGACTGGGCCAGTGAAGCTTATACAGGATATTTGGATCTTGATTTAAGTGGAAAGATTAAGTTTCACAATGTATGTGAGATCTCATTTTAGCAGAAGTACAATAAGACATGTTAATGAACTAATCGCTATGACGGATCTTATTTCTTACTTTTTTCTTTTGGCTTGGCAGTGGAGATTTATATTTATGTAAATACGATTTGCATGGACATTATCGAGAAAAATATTAATGATGTATATATTTTGCTTGGTTTTTATATAGCCTGCATGATACATGTTCACTAAACGATTGCATGATGATTGCAGATTTTTTCGATTATCTGTTGATTTCTGTTCAAAATTGTGAATATGGAAAAAGAGGCTATTTTAGCCTTCAAGCCATTTGAGACTGATACACTAGCAGCACCGGTAACGAGACTTTGCGTACATTTAATAATGATGAGATCACACATTCCGTTCATTTAAAACTGCTTTTCGGTATGTTACCATGGGAGCGTTGTGCTTTAGCAAGAAGCTGGTGGTGATTATATTATCAATGGTATGCCTGCTTGGATCTTTGTGCAAAGGGTGTAGCATGAAAAATGGATATTTCGGACAAATGTATATGGATCTGGAATATGTGTACGGTCGAAGACTGCCTATTGAGAAATGACCCGGTTTTCCATGTTCACGGAATAGTTATATGTGGGTCGTCTTCTATACAATAAAGGAATGCGATGACGTATATGTACCATACACGGGGTGGACCACTATGTATTGACGGTTTCCTTATCCATCTTTTCCAAGAACTGTGAGTACTGAGATAGGGGACCTATAAATATGTAGTTCAGGCAGAGCAGCAAGAGGATAGATCAATGATAGGTCGGTCCGATGTCAGGATACGCTACTCACTATGTCAGACAGATGTTACTAAAATTAATCGAGCATGACATTTTGGAACTGATAACGGTAAGGCGGACAAAGTTGCTAGCTGTGCCAATCTAGAAAAGAAAATCAGTATTGTACAAGGAATAACCTTCAGATTTTTTTTGGAAACTGTAAGCAAAGATTTCTAAGCAGAATTCTTCGTATCTCATCCATTAATCGGAAATAATTTGCTATCAGGGAAGGTGAGTGTATATGTTAGCACAAACCAAGTCAAATAATCGTTTTGCTCCTTTCAACAAAAGTAAGAACTGACGCTCAGTTTTAAATATTTTAATGATCTGTTCACTTTTCCCCATATCGCCAGCTTTCTGCATAACATAATATAACTTAATACGGTAGTATTCCAAAATTAAGGCGTTTCTTTGCTAATTCAACATGTCTATAGGTATACGGTATATAACCAGATCTGTAATTATCCAACTTACAATGGTGGTGGGCAACGATGTGGCGAACAGGACCCCGCAGGTAAATATTCTGACTGCATAATTACAACGCATATAAGGGAAGTGAGAAGAGGTGTCGACATACTGACGTATTAGATACAGATATAGAGAGCTATGATGGAAATGCTCTGACAACTCGTATATTGTAATTTGGTGAGCTGTGTCGCTGTGACAACTCGTACAATGGAGATTGGTGAGCTGTATCTTCGTTAGATGAAAATGACGGCATTTAACACAAAAGACTAGTCTGTAAGGCCCGATGTCGACCCAGCATCAACTTCCCACAATGCCAAGATATATCAAAGACCAAAATGTCTGTACATGCATGGGGCGGGCCTCGGGGACGAAACGTCCACCATGCATCACAAGAACAAAATATGTTCAATGATGGTTTATATCTCAGCCAAGCTTTCAAGGCGCATGTTCATGTGGACACCTTGTCTGCCACGGCCACAAGGTCAAACATATTCGATAAAAATATCCGAGAGCGTTGATTACAACACATATAAGGGAAATGGGAAGAGGTGCCGGCATATTGACAGAGTCACATGACTTCACAGTATAGTCTTCCGGTTAACTTATTCTAAAGCACATACCAAGAATCTAACGATTCGTGATATGTGTTGTATCACAGGTACGCTTTTGTTGTACCTTTTCATGTGGCAACTTGGATGATATGACCACACGTCCCCTAGCACTGGTGTGGAAGCAACCGTGGTCCATCGGAAACAGTTGTCCCCCTATCAGCAGAAACCAGGGTCCTGATATCGTTGGTGTCCGGGTCACTGAAATCTAGACAGGAATGTCCCTTCTCATATATATAGGGCCCGGACCATGGCATCTGGCGGACTATGGGCGCTTCCACAGCTATGGAAGTCCTCAGAGTCCGGCATACCTCAGAGTCCGGTTGACCTATATATGAAACTAAGGGAATAGTAAAGACTAGAAATTCTGAACAGAGGTTCGGCCAGCAAATCGGTGGTGCAGTGGGTAAAGACATAGACGGTGAACAGTACAGCAGAAGGTAAGATTGTGGGTTCGATCCTAGTCGGGGTCAGTTGAAAACGTTTGATTTTCTGCATTTCTCATGTACAGCTTTAGTACGTCTTGTAAAGTTATACCGTTGCATCTTTGTTAAATATATATATTTTTTTAGAAATCAGTTGTGAAATCAGAAAGAAACACGAGATATTGAGATATCTAATGAAAATGTATATCACGTTTCTGACATCAGTAAATATTGAGGAAATGTCGGAGATCTCTATTACTGTTATAATTAATGTTACTCTCAAATAACCATGCTTGTCTGCTGGTACTACTTACGACTTCTCGCATAATCAGGGTAAAATGAGAATATTTTACGATATACAAATATAATGGTCAAGATCTTTTCATATTCGGTCCGTATCTTCCGAATGCGGGATATTGTGAACGATCTCTCAGGACATTTCAAGCCGACTCGCCGTTCTTGAAGTAGGATCCGGTCATTTGTTTGCATAGGGGATACATGAAATATAAGTTTTAATTTGTTTTCACATTAACCGTAAAGGGGCGCATCTGGTATCATTAAAAGAATAATCAAATAAATAAAACGTAACATAAATGCAAAATAAAAATTGTCACGAGATCTACATGCATCTGATTACTGCATTCATATATGGCACATCTGCGAAAGTAATGGATTATATGGAGTACACTGAAAAAAAAATTCCTTAAAATTTGAGGAATATTCCCCGACTATTACACCAGCGGAATATTCCTTAAAATTCAATAAAGAATATTCCGTAGCATGTTGAGGAAATTCCTTAACATGGTAAGGAATATTCCTTAGTTATGTTGAGGAATATTCCGCTGGTGTAACAGTCGGGGAATATTCCTTAAATTTTTAAGGAATTTTCTTTTCTGTGTACCTGACCAGGTGTGTATAAAAGCTGACCTCCACATTTTCCTGTCCACAATCAGACCCATGTCATCCTTAGATCCTGCCGATATTCTGCGATATTTGGCCAACAATATCGACAAGTACGAAGCCGGGAAAAGTCAGCAAGAGAAGCGTTCCTTATACGTCGAGCTACTCAAAGGAATTATCAGGTAGCAGCATGGCAACAAAATTCCGTTGTTTTGATCATTGAAAGTGAATATATTTATTATGAGTTTTATCTTTGATTGTTTGAGCGAGATACTATTCTTCTTTGGTATCACCCATTTACATAGAAATGGGAACAGTGAGTCATTGTGACCCGCAATTAATATATTTTGTAGACTTCATATATGGCTAATATGTATAAACATTACCGGTAGTTCAACCTAAGGCGCTCGCAACTAATGGTGTATTCGTGATAAACACCGGATATATTTGGCTATTCCATCCAAGATCGAATAAGGGTGGCCCAAAGGGGGCATCGATACATTTTTTTCACATTTGTTTATTACATTTTCTGCATTTATTGGGGATGTTCTTGATTTTCGCCTATTTTCTGCAAACAGATTTTAGTTGATCACATGTTTTCTTTACATTTTTGTCATTTCTAGTAACGTCGTCATAAATGACTCTATCGTTCTGGTTTTTTGTTCAACGAAAACCAAACAAAACTCTTGGAAACGTTTACACCGTTTAAACCGCAGAGTAAACATTTAAACCGTCGAGTTTGCTGATTGTCCGAGGATACGTGTTTGTTTTTATTTATATAATGTTCTCACCGCTTACATTCATATCAATATTTACTAGCTTCTTTAACTTATATTCGTATGTGTAATCTAATTGTTTACTATAGGGATAGAACAAGCCCCCTAGGGTTTTATTCCCGCCAACTGCCTTTTACAACTATAAATTGTACAATTAATTTATCTTAGTGAATAAATGAATGAATGAATGAATGAATGAGTAACCTTTAAACCGCGGAGTGACCAGCCGCCACTGGTCTCCTTGACTCGTACTTGGCCAACCGGAAACAATGTGTAAAAATTTGTCAATATTGCAGCTCTTTTGCAGAATTATACAAAGGTGTCCCACAGGGCTCTATCCTCGGACCGTTGATTTTTAATATATTTATCAACGATATATACTACTTTGCTAAAACTGGAAAGCTGTATAACTACGCAGACGACAACACGATATCAGTAGCGCATAGCGATTTAAGTGCAATGAAATCCCAGTTGGAAAGTGGCACATCATCGCTGATAAAATGGTTTGATTCGAATGAGATGCAAGCCAACCCAGATAAATTTCAGGGCATTGGCATTGGAAAACGAACCAAAAATGAAGATCCAATATTTAATGTAAACGGAAACGTGATAAAATGTGCAGAATCGGTTAAGCTGTTAGGTGTCGAATTTGACTATTTGTTAAATTTCAACACAAATGTATCTAAAATCTGTAAAAAAGTGTCCCGACAGATAAATGTTCTAAGGCGAATAGGAAGATATCTCTCGCTAAGCGGTCGAAAATCAGTTTATCACGCTTTCATTCTATCTTCCTTTAATTTCTGTCCATTGGTATGGCATTTTTGTAGTCCGGGCAATACTACGAAAATTGAGAGGCTTCATCACCGAGCCTTGAAATTTGTTTTTAAGGATTTTACAGGATCTTATGATGCTCTTCTCACCAAGGCAGACGCTTGTCCTCTGCATTTGCAGAGAGTTAAGCTCATATCCCAGGAAACGTTTAAGATTTTTCATAAAATAACCCCTGAATATTTACATGATTTAATCAAGGTGAAAAATACTCAATATGATTTTAGATATCATAATCTTTTAGTAGTGCCCAAGACAAGAACTACGAAACATGGACTTCAAAGCTTCAGATATCAGGCTTCTAAAATTTGGAATGATTTGCCTGACAATGCCAGAACAGAAACTTCATTTAGTGATTTTAAAAGTATTCTGAAGATTTGGTGTGGAAATAAATGTAGGTGTATAATGTGCCAAAAGTGAAGTCTAGCCTCGAAGAATACTGTGATATTTCTAAAAGCTCAGCTTATACGTCATAATCTGTAATCTTATCTAATTTGTATATAATTAATATATTTAATATTTAACATGCTGTGCAATGTAGCTATCGGTAATGGCATATATATGTAACTTATATTTTTATAAAAGGAAAAAATACGCACATAAATTGTAAATGAGTTTTAAGCACAATGTCAATTTTATTGTCTGTATGATATTCACGATTGTTTTTTATTGCATGTTGTTTTCGTTTAAGTCGGTATAAAAAGCTCAATAGAGCTTATGTTGTATTTTGGCAAACAAACCGACGTTAAATAAAGTTTATCTTATTTTATCTTATCTTTACACTGCGGTTGCTAGCTTTACTTCGCGAATTAATGGTTTCCGCCGTTATTAAGAATGCGAGAAATCTGAAGAAATTCTGTGTTAACCTTATCTGGCCTGGGATGTTTAGGACCTTAGGGCCTAGGGGGGGGGGGAATTGGCCCCCCTCCCCCCACCCACCCCTCCCCTAACTATTTTTCTTATCCCTTGAGGTAAAGGAACTGAAACTTCCCACACTATACCTTTCCGTCCACCTGTAAAATAAAATGCAAAAAAATCTAGGATGGCCGCTTTGATGATCTCACAGTGACGTCATTTACAAAAAATACCTTTCTTGGTCGATTTTTTTATCAAATTTTGCGAAAATTTTATTCATGTAATTTTTCCAAAAAAAATGCATGATAAATTACCCGTGATTTTACCCGTGATCCTCTGTTTGGGAGGTTGTGCAAATAGACTTCAAATGACCCCAATATGATAAAAATTCACGGAGTGTCAGCTCTCAATTTTTTGTCATTCCGGAGATTGCACAGAAAGTTTGGTGGGGGGGGAAGGGGGAGGGGGGTGTCGAATGTCCCTCCCGCAGGCCTGGTACGGTTAAGCAAGGAATTGTTTGCATGAAATAGTTCAAGATATATAGAAAACATGCAAATTTGACCCCGTCTTTGGAAGACCCACAGAATATGCCGTTAAAAGAATACAAGTAGTGGCCTAGTTACCCCACTGAATGGCAGCTTCCACACCTTTATAGAACAATTACATATCGCGACCTGCATTCATAGAAACAGAAGAATGTGTTATTTCTCGTTTTGACTTAATGTAACGTATGCTCGCCAATATGTTGTATTCTTCATTGTAGTGAACAAGCTCCCATCGGGCAAGCAAAGAGGGCGAAAAATCACAAGGAAAACCCTTAGGTGTGATGCAGTCTTACCTGGCTATATCTTAGCATAAATTTCAAGATTTTCTGTTAAAATTATCTTGATTTTTTCATTTCATTTTCGTCCTCACTCACCTCCTGGGTAGGAGGGAGAGACAGAGAGAGGGGGGCTTAGCGCGTTATTGACCTATTTACAACCGGTGACGTCAACAGGTCACTTTCCGCTGATCGGAAGTGCACAATAGTGGAAATGCGCACAATAGCGGAAATCATGCGCAGGGTTAAAGGACACTTTATGTCACATGACCGGACCGGAAGTGACTTCACAAAGGTCAGACGGAAATGATCTGTTGGCGCCACCTGTCGGAAGTAGGACAATAACGCCGTAACTCTATACTACTCTCTGGTAAACATGTTCACGTGTAAACTGGATGGAAAATCGGAAGTAGTAATCGAGGCGGACACTGAGCTCCAGGTTAGGACTTTCGTCTCCTAGAAGCCGGTGTCCCAGGACATCCAAATCCAGACCTGAATGCCCGACGGACAATTAAATCCAGATCTTGACGTCTAGACGCGAGTGTCCCCCGGACACTGGATGCATCGGGCCACCGTTTCCGTCACACCGGCATAAGCGTTATTAGATACAAATCTAGAGAGCTATGATGGAAATGCTCCGACTCGTATATTGGTAATTGGTGAGCTGTTTCGCTGTGACAACTCGTACACTGGGGATTGGTGAGCTTGTTCGTCGTCAGATGAAAATGACGCCATTTAACACAAAATACTAGTCTGTAAGGCCCGATGTCGACCCAACATCAACTTCCCACAAATGCCAACATATAGTCTGTACAGGGGGCCCTATCGAGTCATCTAATGAAAAGTGGTGTTATGTTACCGTTAGATTAAGGAAACGATCTAAACGGGGAACATACATGCTTTTGTGAGGCCCGGCGACGACTAAGCGCTTCATTCTTCACCTTTGAACTGCAATCACAATGATTTGTACAGAACGTATCGGGGACAAACTGTTCACCATCAGAATGTCGCCATACAAGGATAAGAATTAAAGCAACACACAATGGCTATGGAACAAGATGCCGGTTTATAGATAGGAATTACAAGCGTCTGGTCCGTCATTCATAATTCAGCCGTCGTCCATTAATGAATATCCGCGTCCATAATCCAAAGACCTATTCCATATTCCATATAACAGTATTAACACCAAATTCAAAAAGACAATCATGGTATACATAAACAAAGGCTTGTTTTCTGCAAGAGAGAAGTCATATGACCCCAGAGGACAATATTCTGACTGCATAATGCACTCCGAAAACCAAAAATGATTCCGTTGTGGATATCATATCGACCTCTACATCATGGACATGGAGATTCTGGTAATCATGATAACATCTTCCTAGTGTCCAAGCACCCATGCTGTAACACTTGAAATTTACTGTTTTGGCCTTGGTGGAATTTGTCACCAAACACGGTTGAAGAACAATTTTCACATTTCACCAGTTACCGTCTTTGTAAACATTATGACAAATGCTACACCTGATTTGTTTAAATTTCTTTCAGAAGATTGTAATTTGAATAAAAAAGTGAGGAGGGATACGACATCCCAGGAAACTTATAACAGATTATCAAGAGGTCGGACAACATGGTCTGCTTATCATGACACATCAATTCATTTCGCAACGCCACCGACTGAAATCTTTGCAGTTGATTTGCCTATTATGGTATAGACTCAACTCTTCCAAGGCACGCTATTCGAAGAGCGTGATAGCCAAAAGTTCGTTTGTACATGGTAAGAGACTATATTGAAAAGCTAAGGTCCGGACAAAACGAGCTTGTATTCTAGTCACTTGGCTAAGAGTAATAGTGGCAAAAGATCGATTAGGCCAATTGAATTGGTTCATGTGATATCGTTAAATAATTTACATTTGAAATGAGACTTCGTGGTAAGATCGATCATATTATAAGTCGCCTATGATCTATTAGTTTGATTATCTACGACATTGTGATAACTTTTGTTGACCGGATGACCATGAAATATAATTCTGACACCGGTAGGCATCAAATTGATTCAATAATCCTAGACAGTCTCTCAGTCTAACTGAATTTCATTACTCACCGTGTCAGATTGATTGATCCATTTCATTACATCCCGCAAACGAAGGTGACCTTCGATATGCCATTGAAAATTCTGTCCACTAAGGCCACCGTAGTTGCTCTATATCTATTGGGTACCGACGCTTTCAAAATAAGGTTCCAAATACAATTCAATTCTTTACATTTCGGTATTGATTGAACCACAATTAGCAGAGAGTAGCTCCTGTGCCAATCGGTAAATAACGAATGGGAATGTACTGCAGGTCCTCATGTTTCCTTCGTTATCCTTCTCGACAACATGCAGTATTGCTTAATTATTAAATGTTTTTCATTTCGACGTCTGTGAATGCAAAATATATAGCAAATTACCACGATCTGTCCGCTATGCCCAGAACAGTGGAGATACTGTGGACATAGACTATTGCGCTGGTTAGTTCGCTTTGCCCGGAACCGATATATAACACAAGGGAGAGAGAGAACTTAGGTTTAACGTCGCGTATTTAACAATATTTCAGCTATATAGCGACGATCAAACAAAATTCCAAGTATTCCAACTAAAAGAAGTCAACAACCCAGCATGGTAGACGTAATCAACACACCAAAAACATGTTCAATCATTAGAACTTCTACAACAAACCGATTTCTCTCAAATTACAACACATATAAGGGAAGTGGGAAGAGGTGCCGACATACTGACTGCGTCACATGACTTCACAGAATAGTCCTCTGGTTAACCTATTCTAAAGCACATACCAAGAATCTAACGATTAGTGATATGTGTTGTATCTCAGGTACGCTTTTATTGTACCTGTTCATGTGGCAACGTGGATGATATGACCACACGGCCCCTAGCACCGGCATAAGCGGTATTAGATACAAATCTAGAGAGCTATGATGGAAATGCTCTGACAACTCGCATACTGGTAATTGGTGAGCTGTTTCGCTGTGACAGCTCGTATATTGGAGATTAGTGAGCTAGAATACAGTCTTCTTTTACCCGATTAAAAAGATCTTTTAAAGTAGCTGCTTTTTAAAAAGAATCTCTTAAAATCTTAAAATCTATACAAACGATCAGAATATCTTTCACTGTGACATCTTCGTGGCATCGAATACACTTTGGGGCTGGTTCCTTTTTTAATAAATGTTCGACTCGCACGAATGATCTTTATTCGCTCGCAAACAGCTATAGCTAAGCGGTGCTCAACAGTTTCCATACAAAGTTCTGTCACCTTGACTTGTATACCTGCCATTGCAAATATTCTTTAGGCGAGATCATCCATCTGACTTTCGAGGATGAATCAATGACAGATATACTGTATCAGATTAAATGTAATCCTATCAAAGATGGGCCTTTGTCTGATGAATCTTCAGCAAAACCTGAATCTTAATGTGACCAAATAAATTGCATTCATTTACATGATCCCGTCTACAATCCCGTCTACAAGAGAGCTACAGATTAAGAAGGGAAACATTTCTCTTTTATCCAATGTTAAACTTAGTGGTTCAGCAGCATTACACGGCTAAATGGATTTTAGGCTCACTAAAAAATCGCATTTCATCGTCAAAATGCAGTAGAGATTTAATATTTTAACAGAATCGTGTAGCAGATACAAAGTTTATATTGATACCTCTCTCGGTCGATTCCTCCGGCCTCTCGCCGCGGGAGAGAATGGGTCGCCCCGATCGGAAAACTTGGATGCGTTTGCATCTTCCCTATCAGATCAAGTGTGAAATTGGGCCTCCTGATCAGAATAGGGCCGCCCAATTAATGTACCTGTGCGGCCACGCTGTCCACGTTGACCAAAATCAGAATGGCAAGCCACCAAGGAATATAGCGATTAATTGTCGCATTTTAATACATTGAAAATAGAGGCATGCAGTTAAATTTGAAGGCAGTGATATTAGGTGTTCAATACATAGGTATTTGTTCAACGAAATAACTTTTAGCAGGTTTGGCCTACCAAGAGGATTCAGTTTGCAATAACATATTATAACAGGACACTTCTTAACCCTACCAGGCCTTCGTGGGAGTTTTTTCTTCTCATCACCTTATCGCTGGGACATGACTTTTAATTATAGATTATAATACTGGGATCGTCTTAAGCCTATTTGCTTACCCATCCGAGCAGATAGCAAGTGCCAGAAAAAAAAGATTCTTTTTACTGAGCGGCTACTTTAGATGATCTATTTAGTCGGGTGAAAGAAGACTATCTTATGTTTTTTGAAAGGAGTCGGTTTGTTGTATAATGTGTGTGTATGTTTTAATGTGTTGGATTACTAAGTTATTATCTTGAATACTTAGAATTTTAAATGGGACTGAAAACGTTGAATGTTCGACGTTTTCTCTTAAAAAGTTGTATCTATCAAACAAATAATTATTTAGATTGACGGTAAATATTACAATAAGTCTTTACCGCTTAATTCTCATCAAATTACAAGCGTCTAGTCCGTCATTCATAATTCAGCCGTCGTCCAATAGAGAATATCCGCGTCCATAATCCAAAGACCTATTCCATATTCCATATAACAGTTTTAGCACCAAATTCAAAAAGACAATCATAGTATACATAAACATAGGCTTGTTTTCTGCAAGAGAGAAGCTGTCCACAGTTTTCAATGATGCCGGCAAGACATCATGATGTTCCAAAAATATCAAATCCGTATCGCTGATCAGTATTCTTAATCTATAATATTCGTTGTGAAGTCGTCATCTAAAGAATGATGTATCTCAGTCACGCTTTGATTGTGCCTGTTCATACGAGTACCATGAGTATCTTGAAGTACATGGGTTCATACGGCCCCTAGCCCCGGGTTAAGCGGATTTAGACACAAGTTACGAAACGTAGCGCCATAGATCTTGCACGCTACGTTCGTATTTTGCTATCAGCATGTGATATGTATCGCCAAATTTGAGAAACTTTGAGTGGAGGCGCTTGATGGAATAACCATGTTTTATAAGTTTCTGGAACACTGTTTTGTGACGTTGATTAAAATCGTCAGATTTAGCACAGGATCTAGCAAATGCTACTAAGCGAGATATGTATACGCCATATGCAGGTCCCACTGGAATATTACTGTCCAAAAAGGGATAGTTTACGATGTCGAAATTGTAATCATATCTTTTGTCATTTATATAGCGATTATCTACAGCGTCATTTATATAGCGATTATCTACAGCGAGAAGATCGTCTTTATAGCGGTTGGTGAATGAGAAGAAACGGGCTTTGAATGGATCGGTTTTTGAAAGCGCTTGCATATAGTCATATTCATAAGAGAACATACTAAATTGTTCGCGAGATGTAAAACAATATCTTCCGCGGTGACGATATCAAACTAACTACATGAAATATGTCTATTATATAGGTAAGAAATACCTGTATTTCATACATATAGATGAAGAAATTCGCACATGCTTCATGCAAGTGAAACTGTGATGATATCTGAATGAACGAAGAACCAAATTGGTGTTCCCTATTAGCCGACCCCATTCTAGGGTAATAAATTCTTTATCCATAGGCTGAGTGAATTATCACATGTATCGAAAAATAAAATGACACTTCCGGTGACAGAAAATGCCAAAACCGTCTGGAAATGAAAAAACAGCCTTTAATTATTGGCTTTAATCTGATTCTGAGGCAAGGATATCCGGGAGATTACACATGTGATCCAGGAAAGCGGTATGGAGATGATTTAGACTTAAAGTGCGTCATTACATTTTTTTTATCGCGTGGCGTTCTCCGTAATTGCTTTCCTGCCGGTTCGATGCTCTGTAGTAATATTCAAAGCAAACATATTTTCTTATTATGATGGAGACGCGATGTATGAATTTGTAACGCGTTTCAAACTACACAGTTCGCTGTAACAGTGAAAATCCAGATTGAGGCAATAGAATCGTGAATTTAACTTCCATATTATCATGATAATGTCACAAAAGACCTTTGGAGTTCATGGTTTTTGACAGCAACACCGTATCGTAAGAGATGGACTACGTTAACTTACGGCTGATAGTCGAGCAATAACTGAGGAGAAGGAATGACCAGAAGAAAAGTGAACCAGTTATCGGCCTCAATGGAAGATCAAAAGAAGACAACTCTGAACCCGGTAGCGAAGTAGAATCAGAAGTGGACGACATAAACAGGATTCCGTGAGCGGACTGCAGTACACGCAGAACAAAGTTGTTTAAAAGAAACAGAGCTTCGCGCAAGCACTATGGTGATATCTGAATAAACGAAGAATCGAATTAGTATTTCAATGTACGCACCGCGCTCTAGAGTAATAAATAGTTCGGTTGAGTAAAAAATGTGTATCCTTCTCTAATTCCCGAGATGAAGGAAACGCACATCTATCTCACAGTTTTTCGCGCCACGAGCTGTTCTCTCTAATTAACGTCACACCACTTCACTTATCAACAATGCACTTTTTTTTACAAATTAAATTATTGCTGATATAATTCACATTTTTTTCGGAAAGCACGGGGATCCGAACAGTTTTTCCACTAAATCAATCAACTATGAACGAAAGGGAGTCATGACCGTGTCAGATTTCTCGTTTTTTCTGACAAGATTGTTAGTAAATTGCAACGGTTAGATCCACTCGTGAACGAATTTGATTTGTAAGATTTGTTCTGGTGAAGAAACGGCTGGCTGCACTCAACATGGATTCCCGAGTCGGAATGGTACTCAAAACCATTTAATGTGTGTTCAACTCATTGTACATTGGTATCGGTTCTGTTTTGAGTGGACGATTTGCAAATTCAATCCTACCACTTGACAATCGACATGAAATTGATCTTCCGTTGTATAATCAATTCGCACTCCACACTATGGACAAGTCTATATGGACATGGTCACCCGGTGTTGATTTCTAAATGTTATCTGAGTATCCATCACAAAGATTTGCGACCAAAACTACAGTAACTTGTATATCAGCATAAAGGAAAACTTCTATGCCCTTTTGCCGAATCATAGGAAACTGCTGACCGTTCCGCTTTTTTCGAGAAACTAGCTTGTGGTTATATATTCGCCTCAATGTTATTGGTGAAATTTGTAAGTTGTGAGGATAAATTGACGACGTCTGGCCACTAAAATGCAAGCATAAGACTTCACAGGAAAGCATTCCTCGGCACCTCACATTCGGAATAAAATGCGGAGAATTCAAAGACGTAGCCTCGTATCTCAGCTGCGCCCTTATTGCAGATATTCATATGGAAACTACTAAGTCATCACACAGTCCATAGCAGCGGCTTAAGCAGAACTAGCTACGTTAGCATGAGAGAGAGAGAGAGAGAGAATTAAGATTTAACGTCGCATTCGGCTATATAGCGACGATCAAACAAAATTCCAAGTAATCAATTCAAAAACTCGGTAAACTAATGCGTTAAAACAGGTACAAACATTAAAATTTGTATAACAGACCAAACTCTCAAATAATTTAAAATACAATCCTCTTTCACGCTGCTAAAAAGATCTTCCAGCGTAGCTGCTCGATAAAAAGTATCTCTTACAGTCTTAAAATCTATGCAGTCTATGAGAATATGTTTCACCGTGAGATCTTCATGGCAACCTTGGAATCGACTCCGGTTTTAGTAAATATTCATGAATTAATCGTGTGTGACCGATCCTACATCTTCTAATCATTGCCTGGTGAAACGTTTATGACTGTTCAGATGAGTATAACCAACCGTTTTTTTGAACTCGTGAAGTTTGTTATTATCCACAGTATCCCATAAAGATTGAAACAGCTTTCTAACATAACGTTAGCTTGAGTTACTTATTTGAGCTGATCTGTCTCACATCTCCCATTTGAGGTTAATGGATGAGCATCGAGGGCATCTGATAGAGTAAACGCATCAATATGGGGTGACAAAAGGAAATGCAAGAATACCCAGAAAGATAATAGTAGGTGGGCCAAGGACACGAAATGTAAGAGAGGGAATTAAGGTTCAATGTCGCGTTCAGCGATATCTCATCAAAAAAGCGACGATCAAACAAAATTCTAAGACGTTCATGAAGTCAGGCCGCGGTTCGCAGTTCGCAGTTCATTATTCGAGGAGACCAGCAATTATTCCCTCAGATATGGAAATCTGTATTTTTTTATTATGAGTACTTTGAACTCCAAACGCTGTATAGCAAGAGAGAATGTCATGCTCTATATCTTTGCATATTCATATCCCAAATCTGACCCCAGGGGTGCTGCTAGGGGCGCTGTTATGAGTCGCTGAATGATTGGTCCCGAATAACGAACTGCGAACCGCGGTCTAACTTTACGAACGTAATTCTAAGTACACAAAAAGTCTACAAATCAGCAATCCAGAAGTAATCAACACAACACACACAAGAAGACCAACAGTATTCTTTTACCCGGCTAAAAAGATCTTCTAAAGTAGCTGTTTGATAAAAAGAAACTATTACAATCTTAAAATCTAATCAGTCGATCAGAATATGTTTCAGTGCAAGATTTTCCTGGCACACTGTCAGATATATGGGGGGCTCCGACCAGATAAACATTGGTCGAAGGGTATCCGACCATGAAAACGTTGGTCGAAAATTCATGGTCAAAAGAAGTGACCAAGAAATATCTGGTCGCATTCGACCATGGATTTCTTGGTCGAATTGATATTTCGACCCACCTTTTCTTGGTCGCATTCTCCGACCACATTATTCATGGTCGCTCCTTTGACTTGTTTCATCAGCTGCGACCAGTGAAAATCTGGTCGCATTCAACCATGCAAGGATGAGCGACCAGGAAATTCTTGGTGGAATAAATATTTTACTTTTTATCAGCCTTTTATTGGTTGCCTTTTCCGACCACACTTGCTATAGTGGCTCTTACCAGTTATATTCTACCTTCTCCAGCCAGATATTGATATTTTGCTAATCTGTCAAACAGGATTAACTTAATCAGTTGGCCGAATGCTGCTTCAGAGAAGAGAAATACACTTTGGTGGAAATAATGATGGTTAATATATTGTGAAGATGAGAAATTGGAATAATTGTCACAGACACATTAATGTATTCAAGTAGTCCAGGTAGACAAAATGATCCGCGAATGAATACAGGGCAAATATAGTCTAGGATTAGATAAAATAACCAATACAATTGTTGATGCATGTCAGACAGTAGGCTTGATAGCTGGTATTTACAGATTATATCAGTATAAGTGGTTTTCCATTTAAAAGCCATGAGAAATGATTTTCACTGTACATGTATGTCATTAGTTGTATGGACTGATCAGTCGATAACACCCACATCAACAAAATGATTTCAAAAAGGAACTGTAAGTAATAACATTCATGATTTTAGAAAATAAGTCACGTCATACTCATTTCCCAATACAGATAACAGAATACAAACATGTAATGGCAATAATAACGACAAGTTTCTACATGGTAGTACGGTATAATAGTTCAAGCTTTCGGAAAATACTTATTCCATTATCAAAAATACATGGCAAATGCAAGGGGACAGTGTTGATCGGGGTAACAAAGACAACTTGAAGCACAATTGTTACCCCATTCAACACTGCTCACTTGTGCATACTGACTTACAAATACTGTCTCCTTGCATTTGCCATGTACATGTATCCTTGATAATGGAATAAGAATTTTCCGAAAGCTTGGAACCATTATACCGGACTACCATGTACAAACTTGTCGTCATTATTATTGCCATTATTGGTTTAGTTATACGACTCCACTACAGTATATACAACAAACATGTGTAACCTACAATGCACATAACAGAACACAAACATGTTACCTACAATGCCAAGTTTCACATAAAATTCACAACCCCCAAAGCATTACAGCTTTAACATAACATACATTGGGTAATGAGAGAGTAATATATACAAGTACCGGTAACTTTCCAGGATTGTATTCCAAATAAGGTTCATTCAAGAAGACTGCGTCTATGGACATGTTACAATCAGAATCTCATATGACAACTCTCCATCATAAATACTAGTGACCTGAGTGAAAGTGATGATACTCCTTAATGAGCAACAGCACATCTAATCTGAACACCCTTGACTATAACCACTGTCTATAATCTATATGTGATCTGAACACCTGATATTGTATCTGAAACTGGCATAAAAGGCACTGTCATTGCCAAAAGTGTAGTGCACACTGACTGGATGGTAATCAGCTAACGAATCATACAGTATAGCAACAATCTCCGGGTCACTGGGTTTTTTCTATTTTCCACGAGTGGAAATGCTCGTCAAATCAAAAGAGATGATTACAATTTCGACATCGTAAACTATCCCTTTCTGGATAGTAATATTCCAGTGGGACCTGCATATGGCGTATACATATCTCGCTTAGTAGCATTTGCTAGATCCTGTGTTAAATGTGATGAGTTTAATCAACGTCACAAACATTGCTGCAGAAACTTATAAAACAGGGCTATTCCACCAAGCGCCTCCACTCAAAGTTTCTCAAATTTGGCGATACATATCGCATGCTGATAGCAAAATACGAACGTAGCGTGCAAGATCTATGGCGCTACGTTTCATAACTTGTGTCTAATTCCGCTTAACCCGGGGCTAGGGGCCGTATGAACCCATGTACTTCAAGATCCTCATGGTACTCATATGAACAGTCACAATCAAAGCGTGACTGAGATACATCATTTTTTTTAGATGACGACTCTATAACGAATATTATGGATTAAGAATACTGATCAGCGATACGGATTTGATATTTTTGGAACATCATGATGTCTTGCCGGCATCATTGAAAACTGTTGACCGCTTCTCTCTTGCAGGAAACAAGCCTATGTTTATGTATACTATGATTGTCTTTTTGAATTTGGTGCTAATACTGTTATGTGGAAAATGGAATAGGTCTTTGGATTATGGACGCGGATATTCTCTAATGGACGACGGCTGGATTATGAATGACGGACTAGACGCTTGTAATTACTCTCAACACCTTGACACAAAAACAAACAACTTTGGCTGCACTCACAAAGATGTTTTGGATTTCTCCAAGTTGAACATAATCATCACGTCAAAGCCAGTAAAAACAACATCTCCTGACCTGTACGTCGTGCCATGGATAATCACCTTGTTACAGATAGTGGGTCGTACCGCACTTAGTAATGCAGTGATTTCTGCTCCAAGATGCATATCCAGGACATCCACAGGGTAGCCATCTGCTACAGACACCTCTCTATCCAGGAGTCCTCCCTGATGTACATGAACTACTTGTAGCATTTGGTGACGCACTGCAAGTGTTCTAGGAATGTTTATGTAATTCCCGCTGAGGATGGCAGCCCGCTTGAAAAAGTGGTGCTTGGCCTCGTAACGCATCACCCAGTGTCGTATCAATGTTCCTACTTCTTTCATTAGTCGTGGGTAATGCAATGTATAGTGTATTTTGGGTGTGAGTCGTACATCAGGAAACTGGTCTTGGAAACCTTTAAACAACAGAGACAATTGCATTTCCAAATAGCCCAGTGTTCCATCATCCATTTTGGGGGACATGATCAGGTCAACAACATCGACCTGCTGCAACAGAAGACTCCAGTGTTCATCCCCATCTGGAACCTGGTCGCCAATGATCAAGGGCAGCTTTCTCAGCAGGCACCAGTACTGGGAGGCTGTGGGGGCAAAATGTATTGAATATAATTATGCTAATACTGTAATGCAAGGTACTTTTCGTACAGCACCTATGGAATAGTCTTGCTTGATCAGTTTCATATACTCTAATTGTAGTTCATGTAATCATCAAACTATTCACATGCCCGATGTATTCCACCAATAGTCATTAGATCAACATCATATTCACCTTATTTTCTTATCATATGGTTTATACTAAAAAGATAAACAAGAGTTCAATTGAACCCAAAATACACCCTTAAGCATACACAGTTGGTAACTAACAGCATGGTACTCCTTGAAGGGTAGACGGGGCAACAATAGGTGTAAAACATGGCTTTGTGCAATGAAAAATACTAAGGAGGTAATCATCAAATCAGCTGATTGATGATGGGATCAACAGTTTCAGGATATCAGTTTATGGTGATGGTTTCAAGAATTGTAAAAGATTCCAGTGAGAAGTTCAGGGCAAATTGTGTTAGGGTACCAGATGGAAATGTTTTTTTTTCAAATAGAATATCAGATGGCCTAACTCCAGTAAAAATTGTCGAATCGGGTCAAAAAGGTCATCACAGCTTCACATGAGGACAATAATGTGTAGTAAATTTCAAAAGAATGCAATAAAAATTCTAAGAAGAGTTGCATCTACAACAATAGATATCAGATAGAAACGTTTTTTTTGTTTTTGTTTTTACATTCAAGGGGCATAACTCGGGAGAACATGTCAGATCGGGTCGAAAAAGGTCACATACACATCTTCACATAACAACGATAATGTGTGGCAAATTTCAAAAGAATCCAACAGAACTGTGTTTACAAGAAAAGTTAGCTGATGGATGTTTTCAAGGATAAAGGGGCATAACTCAGGAGAAAACGTCGGATCGAGTCGAAAAGGTCACATGCGCATATTCATATGGCACGATACAAGAAAAGTTAACGAACGGATGGAAGACGCCACATTGACAGACGTATAAAACAACATCGTTGAAATCAAATCATAATACATACCATATTGTTTCAGACTTCGAGAATCTTCTTTTAACTTTGCCTCGGTAATCACTGATGGTCTGTTTTTAGCCTCATGTGTGTTGTAATCGAAGTTCGAAATACGGCTATTCAGAAGGTGGATGGTGAACAAACGCTTCCTTAATATGAGTTCCTGTAACAGAAAATCAATTGAGATAAAATCACATCATAAAGTTATTCAGGCATCTTATGGCACCTAACCGATGTACAGAGGCATGTTGGCAAAGTTAGGTGAGGGTTTATTGTCTAGACCAGATACCCAAATATTGTCAAACAGAGCACCGGTCTGCACCAACTGAATATTATAATTATGTAATGTTCACAGACAGTTTCACCAAGTAATGCGAGATATTCCTGTGGAGAGATAGGTTTCAGATATGCCCCACTGTGTTACACAGAATTTCATACTCTGCTGCGATAATTTGTGTAGCTCAGTCTGAAAATCTGAAGCATATCACTTGACAGATGTATTCCTCAGCAAAGCAATCCTCTGTATAAATGACATAATTTCACTGGTCTCTCCGTACATGTTCTTGCTCTATCAAACAGTATTTGGATCTCCTTTCTTAAAAATATAGCCTTAGGTGTATTTGTGTGCAGCCAGGAATGGGTTGCTGTCTTGTAAAATGGTCAGTTGTAATTTGGAACCACTGACCGGATCGAGTGAGCCCTAACCCTAACCCCAACCAGTATAATCACTCACTTGTAATATTGGTTTCAGCATGCTCGGTATTAGCCCTTCCAAGACATCATGATGGATATCAGCAGCAAAGGCTTCTGCCCTGTGAAAGTACAGGGAATCCAGGAAGCATCTTGACTTCACACCATTTGTTGGCTGGCCAGTTAGTTCCAGTGTTGCAAGGTCACCATCAAAGCTTTGTCGATCTCGGATATCGCATTCCTTGACATCATCTGAAGCCGAGAAATCAGTAGAAATTTGTTTATCCAATAGTAAAGGCTAAAAAAAACTTAATTAAATGGTTCTCAGGCATTTTTTTCAAAAAAATGAGGCAGGCGGGCGGGCAGTTTTTTTTTAATTTGCGTGCTGTGTTGTTGTTGATGATGGAAACTTCAAATGAAGCGTTTACGAAATATTTGCTTGTTCACTCTGAGTTTGTGTTGTTGATCGGACAAGCTGCTCAATTCTGTCCGTGCCGCAGACGTCTACTACTGTCCATGCACCAACAATTTGCCCTAGGCGATAACTTTTTAGTGAACAAACGAACAGTAAACTTACTATAACTTGAATGTCCGCAGATGAGCACAGGCAATATCGAGAGATGTTGTTTCCACAAAATGAATCCTGCATCCCAAATAGTGAGTGTGCAGCTTTATTATCCAGTGCACATTGTGCAATAGTTCCATGGACAAACACTTCTTCTTGGCCATCCACAGTGAAATGAATTCCCTGAAAGAAGGCCATATTTAGTTCAAGCATGCATGGGGCAGAACAAGTAAATGGTATCAACCTGCCTTCAGTTGAACGTATAAAACAGAAATAATATCTACACAGCTATTCTTCTCAAAACTACATGTTCAGAAATAATTTATTTCATAATCCGACAAGTAAACTTTAGAGAAAAGTTAACCCATGTTAAAATGGGAGACAGCAACAGTTTAGAACATCCCAATCTTCCTAGTATCAAAATCTCAGGAATGAAATTAATAGAACTTCTCAAACAAATCTGAAGCAGGTCTGTTCATGTACTGGTATGAAATACAACATTCTAAGGTCAGCAAGTGTCTTCTTACATTCTCCAAGTCCTTCAGATCTGAATTGAACCTTCGCAGAATAACCTCCCAGCCAATTTCAGGATGTTTCACATCTTTCTCAAATAGAAGACCAGCTAGACAAATGCTCTTCAGTGTCGATCTGTAGGTGGGATCCAGGTTGAGAATGGAGAAGTACAGTGCCCCTGTGAAGAGAGATTAGTTTTAAAAAAGTGTGGTTCAATTAGAATGAAAACATAGCATACACTATCTTAGCTGAAAGATAAAAAGGAAAACTAAAAATTATGGAGATGTTTTGATCTTGGCCTTCTTTTGATCAGTAGCTGCCTACATCAAGGTTTCAATAAGAATATAAAAAGAATTATTCCTACAGCATACGCAAATTTTATTCTCATGATTCTTGTACACTTCACTCTTCAACATAACTGATAATTATTTCTTCGGGTATGAAGATCAGGGTTGAAAATGAAAGATCCGACACATTCCATTTTAATGGTAATACTGTTCATTAACAGATTTTTGGTTTATCACCAAAAGACTATTTCCTGTTTTATTGTGATCTGCAATATATTTCTATGGGTGGTCATAGTCGTGTGAAAATTCATTTATATGGGTAGTCGGTCCCGAACATGATTCAGTGCTGTGGTTTGTGGGTGTGGGAAAAACCTGGAGTCTGGCAAGCCCCATATCTTTTCTCTGGAATAGCACTTACCACCAACAGCTCTTTTTTTTTTCTTATGCGTCCATGTGCTGACAGTTTTGGTCCTTAAACCCAATAGGCATTACTCAGCAGGCGAGTGTTGCATGCTACTCACCCACATTATGACGTTGTGTTTTTGATCCCAATGGGTTTACCATCTCAAACCCACCATATTAGAGCTGGAGTTGAAGAGCATTCGGATTCCACAGCTTCATGAAGGATGACAGTTTCTGGTTCCTGAATAAAAAACAAAATCTATCTGTTAAGAACTTGATCTACAGCTGGGAGTACAGGTGAATACTGGAGTAGACCAATATTGAAATTACTCCCCCCCCCAATCGTATTTTTCAGGAAAAATCTCACCGGTCATAGTAATACATTTGATCAAACTAAAATAATGCAACACAGGCCCCGATGTATCAAGTGTACTGATGTATTTAAAGTTACTGAGTGTAGGTCTATTTGAAAAAGTTGCCGGTCTTTTCGAAGGTCACTGCAGAGCTTAGCATGGACAAATCTCAAGAGTTTTAGGTCTAAATGGAAATGGCATGCAAAAAGACCCGAGATCTGCAACTAAATACAGCAGTGACGTGTATTTGAGATTTGTACATGTAAATAAATGATCCAAGTCTAAAAAAAAGTACACACGTTGATAGGTAAAAAAAGGCAGACACCCTAAATGCAATGTTGTTTGAAGAATATAAGGATTCGGGAAATAAATGTACTCACAACAAAACCAAGTTTACCCTTGAGCATTTTCTTCAACATCCATTCAGATTTCAGTCCATGAAAAGGGTTGGCCATGCCTTCACCAAAATCGAATACCTCATCCAAGGTTAGAGATGCATAATCTACTCCAGAATTTACCAGCTTAACCCCACCAATCAGGGTCTTCGCAACATTTGTCAAGAGTCCCTCAGTCCACTGCTGTGCAGCTTCCAGAGCAAGTTGTGACAGATTATAGTTGGCTTTCAGCTCGGTTATCGAAAGTGCTGTATTAATTTGCCGTTGTTCATTGCTGAATGCCATCATCTGTTTGAAAATTTACACATCTTCATCATCGACTCTATCTGCTGTGTCTGTTCTTGTAATTGGAGTGGAGACCCAATATATGCATGGACGTTTTCTATTATATTTGATCGGTTCGATTGTCCATGTGAGACACTGACCTGGTCTGTTGTAACTGGGTTGGAGTCTTGAACAGTGGTTATTTCGTCCATTGATTCTTCAGATCCTGAACTCGAAATATGAGCAACCGTCTGCATGTCGTCAAAACATGGCATCCATTCACGACCAGGGTGACTTTTCCCCACATCACTGTATAGGTTTCTTCGACTATTCAGCTCGATGGGGCAATCATCGATCCCGCACCGCAGTAGAAACCCTTTCTCATGAAGATGTGTTAAGATGTGTCGTTTCAGTCCTAACACGGTAGGATAGACTGTCGAATGGTCAATGCCTCTCTGTTGACAGATATGGCACTTGTGGCAACCTACAAGAGAAGGGGTGGAAAGTTAGCAGGGCAATACCCAGAAAAATTCATGCACAGTCTCACTTAACTCCTGAACCTGGCTGAGATGGGTAGTATATGCTGAAGGGGCCCATCTCAGTTGATGATAATTTTATAAATTCTGACAGATCTGAAATTATGTGTTCATTCGCTATATCCCGTGGCTGTTTTGAGGTCCCAAAAGTATGTGGATGTTGAACAGAAAACAGAACAAAACGACCTGACCGTTATTCCAGCTGGAACAGTTGACTTCCTTAGAAAATGATGTCAGGAAAGATTACCTCCCCTTGATTCGCACGTTTCTTGAATCGATTCTATCTTGACATGATCTTAGTGGGATTAGATTGACTTTAGATGACCGTAGGCAAATGTTTTAGGACCGATTCTGGAAGCAAATGTGTCGCGGTCTTTTTAACGTGAGCCTGAACCTGATCTCAAACCCCAGCTGGACTCCAGCAAATTAACAAAAGTAATTAGACCACTTAGCCGGTGTTTGCGGGCTAAGTCCTGCTACACTCACTTAAACTCTGCCTACATGTACCATGGGTGACCGAGTACATGTAGCAGAGCCCTTTATGGGAATACGTCCATCAAGCCATTGACCAGTCATCCAATAACAAACCGCCTACAGAATTACCAACATTTCATTTTTTCTTTTCAAAATTTCAGAATTTTTGGATGAAATGTTTGTCTGAACACACTTCTTCTGTGTATACGGTATGTACCGCTATCTCATTAAAAATATTCTGTACGGTACCATAGATCAACGATAAAAATACAACCTTGTTTTATTGATGGATACCAGGGTCAAAATTATGGGCGTTACTAATGTCAGGCATGAACCTGTGGCAGGCCGATTGGCAGGCCGGCTTATTTACACTGATTGCTTCCTTGCTGTGTTTTGTGTATAAAACATATAATCAGAGATTGCTCAATTGTATGCCGCCCCCCCCCCCCCAAATCAGCTTTAATCCGACACTGCCCCGTCATTGTTCTGTTCTGTATTGGTCGGTGGAGGCCTAATTTAGATAATTATAAAAATTCTGTTTCAGTCATTTTTTTCGGCATGCCTCGCATAATACATATTCCAAGTATCGACCAACAAGTAATAAATACAATGTTTTGATGGAAGATGGTCGCCAGGGCTATCGCCAAATCCGAAAATGTGACCTGGTTATGAGACCTACATTCCTTGGGAGTATATTGTGGTGAAATTATGCGATCAGCGAACTTTGAATTTTGCACTCAATTCACTCTTTTTGGGGCAATTTCATACTTCAGGACCTATGTGGTCGGCTTTGGAATGTAGAATAACAATTTTATAGCCATTTTCCCAGTCCAAATTGGTTATGGACTGATATCCAGGCTGAACCAAATAAATATATCCCATTCACTTAGGTTTGATGAACAAAGAGCCATAACTCTTGAAAATATAACCGAAAGCAGAGAAACTTCACGCTGCACAACTACTGACAACATATCATGCAAATTCCATACTTGTCCATACAAAATTAACCGCGATCCAGCCTGGACAAGTCCCAATTTACAAAGATTTCAAGAACAAAGGGCCATAACTCTTGAAAATATATGCGAAACACAGAGAAACTTCACGCTGCACAACTACAGGGCACTGACCACATATCTTGCAAATTCCATACATGTCCATACAATATTAACCGAGATGCAGCCCGGATAAGTCCCAATTCACAAAGACTTGAAGAACAAAGGGCCATAACTCTTGAAAATATATGCGAAACGCGGAGAAACTTCACGCTGAACAACTATAGGGCACTGACCACATATCCTGCAAATTTCAAAATTGTCCATACAATATTAACCAAGATGCAGCCCGGACAAGTCCCAATTCACGGAAATTTCAGGAACAAAACTCTTGAAAATGTCAGCGAAATGGGGAGAAACTTTCTGCTGCACAACTGTGGGGCACTGACCACATATCATGCAAATTTCGTACTTGTCCATACAATATTAACCAAGATCCAGCCCGGACAAGTCCCATTCCCAGAGATTTTAGAAAAAGGGCCATAACTTTTGAAAATTATACCGGAACTTGGAAAAAACTCTACAATGCACAACTACGAGGCACTGGGCACATTCCATGCAAGTTTCAATCCTGCCCATCAAATATTAACCGAGATATCGCGCGGACAAGATATTCGGACGGACAGACGGATGGACAGACGGACGGACGGACAAAGCGATCGCTATATCCCCCCCTCTAATTAGAGTGGGGGGGGCATAATTACAACTATTTGTGAATCTTACTATACTATTTATACATTTCTGCTTTTATCTGGTAATTTTCAAGGCATCAATCAGTTATTATATTGCACAGGATCATCAATTTACTCTTCCATGATCAAAACCTTGCAACAGTCTAAATTATGTGTGTGTTTATTGGCATTGTAGGCCAGGGTTCATTATGTTAATTACTTATGGGATGGTCCGATTGTTATACCGTGGCAGGCCGGCTCATTCATAGCAGCCACATGCTTAATTGTTTGTCAATCATTGTTACCTTCTTATCGAAGACAGTAATCCATCAACATGCATTTCTTAGAGAAGTGTGTTCTTTATCACACAGTTTACAAAACAGGAGCTAATCCATACCTGTGGAGAAGCCCCTCAAATGAAAAAGTTTTAATACCAAGGGGAGCTATTGATGTTTTAACAATAACTAATCCATTCATACCTGTGGGGAAGCCCAGTTTATTCTTTTGGACACCCTCCCAAAAAATTGTTTTCTTCACACCTTTCTGTTAGTTTCAGTTACTTTTCTAGGTGAGCAATTTCAATTTATTGTATCAAAAGTACATGCAATGTATGTGCTCACATGGAGATAAGGAACCAAATAAACAGGATAAGCTTGTCCCAGAAGAAACTTTCAGATATACTTGAATAAGTTGATAAAAAGGCCTAGGGTATTAAGTACATTGATTATTACCATAGAGTTAATAGCTGTTATACTGAGCATATGGATTAGGATTCAAGATTGGCTGGTCGATCACCCTGTGGAAGTGCTCAAAGGTTATAAGCGTGGAAGATTAAATCGATGATTATGGGCCTCTTATGTGCCGATACAAGCCTAAAATATACTAGATAAATGTAGAATATATAAATATTATAGTAATATCAACAAATGGCTGTACTTTTGTGAATGAAGTATGCAATCAGTGTAAATAAGCCGGCCTGCCACAGGCTTGCCACAGGCCTGATATTAGGACGACCCCAAAATTGTACAGGTCTAATTTCCAACCCATAACCACTGATAACTGGTGTGCAAATTAGAGCCATTTCCCAAAAGGCCCAATAATTAGCTTATTGGGTTGGGTTTATCTGAAGTTTTTTGAAGCTTGGAATAGAAAATGTACATTGTGAGATTTCAATTATTTAAGTTTAGCCCAAATTAGAAGGCTATATTTGACCAAAATTAGCATTTCCTATTTCATAATTTTTAAATTAGCGTAGGGAATGGTGCTGTGTCAGAGCAGTTGAGAAGTAAATGTTTCTAGTCCCAAATAAGACAGGAAACTGGAAAAGAAACACAAATTTGAAGTGAGAAAGGTCAAGATCAGAGATATGTTAGAATGCAAGAATCAAATCAGGCATCACTAGAAAGCCATTCTCCATGGATATATTTATTTGGCATTCAACTTCAAGGTACCTCATCTGAAGAGAGTACATACTAATAATCAATGAACAATAAAGCACACACGAAAAAAATAAACAACTGATTATAGGTTACTGAATTTAAAACACAACGATGATTTTATTATCGATTTCTTCAGTAATAACAGATAATAGTGTCATTGTTGTGTTTAAATTTAGTAATTTCTCTCATAAAATCCAGTCATTTTTTATTTCTTTTGGAGGTAGAACATTTTTTAACTAATGACTGAACTGAAGAAATTATGCAATGTTGTATAGGCTGGATATATAAAACGCGCAGTATAATATGCCTTCAATCTCAACGGAATTCCAAGACCAGCAAATGAGTGAAAACGGATACCATCGGAATGTGTGTCAATATTACAATGTATGGTCAGTTAGGCTAAAAATAGATTACTCAGGAATCTCCAGTTTAATACCAGATTCAAGTGTACTGTTAAGCTAGCCATATTATAGATATCTCATAGTACATGTAGATCTAATGGACTGATTACGACGTACGAGCGAGCGCACACATGCATGTGTGCTTTTTGTCCCCCGCCGCAACGCGGCCGGGGACTTTAAAATGGTTCTTGCTTCTTTGTGTCCGTGGATGTCTGTCCATGTCTGTTCGAAGCGATAACTTCCTAACGCTTTGTTGGATTCTTTCGAAATTCGGAATATGCATTCCTTGCGGCAAGACGCCAGTCCGTATTGCATTTCAGCAACATCTGCCTGAAGGTGGCGCCACTAGTTCTTGCTTCTTTGCGTATGTGGATGTCCGTGTACGTCCGTGCATGTCTGTTCGAAGCGATAACTTTCTAACGCTTAGTTGGATTCTTCCGAAATTCGGCATACGCATTCCTTGCGACAAGACACCAGTCCGTATTGCATTTCAGCAACATCTGCTTGAAGGTGGCGCCACTAGTTCTTGCTTCTTCGTATCCGTGAATGTCCGTGTACGTCTGTTCGAAGTGATAACTTCCTAACGCTTTGTTGGATTCTTCCGAAATTCGGAATATGCATACCTTGCGACAAGATGCCAGTCTGTATTACATCTCAGCAACATCTGCCTGAAGGTGGCGCCACTGGTTCTTACTTCTTTGTGTCCGTGGATGTTCGTGTACGTCCGTGCATGTCTGTTCGAAGCGATAACTTCCTAACGCTTTGTTGGATTCTTCCGAAATTCAGCATTCGCATTCCTTGCGACAAGAGGCCAGTCCGTATTGCATTTCAGCAACATCTGCTAGAAGGTGGCGCCACTAGTTCTTGCTTCTTTGCATCCGTGGATGTCCGTGTACGTCCGTGCATGTCTGTTCGAAGCGATAACTTCCTAAAGTTTTGTTGGATTCTTCCAAAATTAGAATACGCATTCCTTGTGACAAGACGCCAGTCCGTATTACATTTCAGCAACATCTGCCTGAAGGTAGCGCCACTGGTTCTTGCTTCTTTGAGTCCGTGGATGTTCGTGTACGTCCGTGCATGTCTGTTCGAAGCGATAACTTCCTAACGCTTTGTTGGATTCTTCCGAAATTCAGCATTCGCATTCCTTGCGACAAGAGGCCAGTCCGTATTGCATTTCAGCAACATCGGCCTGAAGGTGGCGCCACTGGGTCAAAATAGATTTTTTTTCCGTGTACATCTGTTCGAAGCGATAACTTCCTAATGCTGTGTTGGATTATTCCGAAATTCGGAATACGCATTCCTTGCAACAGGACGCCAGTCCGTATTGCATTTCAGCAACATCTGCCTGAAGGTGGCACCACTGAGTTTCTCTTCTTCTTGTCCGTTCCAGTCAAAATGGGCCTTCAATTTTGCTATATGAAATCATTCTATTCCACATCATATGATTTACCCTAAAGCTTTTGCATGAACCATATTTTATTTCAGAAGTATAATGTGAAATAACTGGCGGGAAATCCCCGCAGTACTGAATCCCTGATTTTTGAATTTCGTGTCATCTTAAACGAAGGACAACATTTCCTTCAATTTTGCTAACAAATAATTGTATTGCACATCATATGATTTACCCTGAAGCTTCTGCACGAATCATTTGTGTCCACACATGTATATTACTATATTAATTACAACTGTGTTCCTAATGTTTGGGTGCACACTGTGCATATGATCAATTTCCTGAATTGAACTGAATTCAACCTTGCCGGTCTTCAGACTGACAGATGATGGCATGCAGTTGTCAGTGCAGTTGTTCATGTACAGGGAGCTTTCTATGAATGAGTTGCAACCCCAAAAGGCTTAAAATTTATCAGGCACAGACCCATGTTTTTACCCCTCGGCCAATTTTGGCCATGGGGTATTGTCATCATCTTGTACGTCCGTCTGTCCGTACGTCCGTTCGTGAGCGAGATAGCCGGAAAACTGTTCCGCTGATGAATTCCAAATTTGGTATGCTTATTTACCTAGTCAAGGACCAGAAGCCTATATAATTGGGACCTGATTGGGTGGGAACTTTAGCAGCCATCTTTAATTTCATGCAAAATGGATAATGATCCATATCTCGGAAACCATTCAACTGTTCAATACGAAATTTGATATACATCATCGATACATCAAGCAACTTTCAACGAATTACCAAACATGCTTTTCTGATTAGCTGGGAACCCTGGAGGCCATCTTTAATTCATGCGAAATCGATAATGATAGCCTACATATCTCGGTTACCATTCAATTCTTTTATATGAAGGTTGGTATATATCATCGATACATCCAGATACTTTGAATCGGGACCTGATTGACTGAAAACCTTTAGTCCATGATCTTGTGTAGCTAAAATCGTGCCCATATGCATTTTCGGGTATAGTCGCTGTAACTTTCAGGGAATGTTCTTCAACTATCAGAGAATTCAAAATCACTTGATACCATTTTTTTCCTTCGCCATTATGGCGGCCATATTGGATTTCAAAATGGCCGCCATCTGGAACACATTGTTTTAAATATTTCTGCTCCATGGTCAGACAGGCTCTCGATTTTAGTGTCTAGATATATGTTTTAATGCATGCTGGGTCTATTTATATGATGTTTGATATATTATATCGAATCAGATCCGAATCTGAGCTAAGTTCCAGTGTATGATATATAAACAGCATATAGCGCAAGTGAAATGCATACCATTATATCTGTTTGAGAGATCTGGGATACATGTGCAAAATTAAAATCAATTCGTGATCGTTTCCTGTTGGTTCCTGCATGGATAACCTGATCACACTAGCTATAAAATATAGATGGCACTGATATAAAAATATGGAGGAATATCTGAGTAATTAATTTCATACAGATGGCGCTTGTCAGGTTAGCCAATGCCGTGCTACAGAACATCAATATACACAGCGTGTTTGGTCCATGTGGTATTGTAAAAGGTCGAGCTATTCGTGCTTCTGCAGAAATGTTGACAAGATAGTTGACACATTTGACGGAAAGGCGAGTTTCCATGCAATGGCAGCCAGTGTATATCAACCAATATGTGTTGGAGAAACCTTCGGAGAGCCACTTGATCTATACGAAGTTTCTGCTGGTGGGCTTGTGGGTGTTCCCAGCACATGCGCTGAGCTTCTGAAATGTGACGTAGAAGGCAGTCGAAAACCCCGGTTCAGTCCGCATTACACATCGTACAAAATGGGTACTTATGTTTAACATTTTGATGGAGCGATGAAGCGTGATCTTTGTTGGATGATGTCAAGGTATTTCAATCGTTGTTCCCAAGCCTTTGTTTCAGAGTCGTCCGTCGTAGCACATCAAACAGTTATCTCTGACGAAGACACAATTCCTGTTGTGAATGTTGTTGCGAATGTTAGTACTGTCTTGTCAGGTGCTGGGCAAGATATGGCTCCAATTACTGACGTATCTGATATGCGCCCCGTATCTGTGGAGCGCAAGTGCCCATCAATTTCAGATGAAGCCTCTTGACAATTGGACCCCCAAGTAGTCTCTTTAGTGTCTGAACATGAGGCGGCATAGAAGTTAGCAGTGTGTACTGCATAAAACAGTCTTTCATCCGCACCTCATTCCATGAATCATTCTTCTTTGACTATTGATAATGCATTTACTCTGCCTATCATCAATGCTTCATCACACGAATGGTCTACTCTGGTTGCCATTCTAGATCAGCTCTGCAAACTGAACAAGTTCATATCTGGCAACAACAAAAAACTTGTTATCACGTTTGACATGGATCTATACAAACGAGTTTAAAAGTTGGAATATTTGGATCTGCGATACAGAGACCAGTTTGTTATATGTTTAGGTGCATTCCGCATATCATTGTATGCTCTCAGATGTTTGGGAAGGGCCATGGAGGGAAGTGGCATTGACGAGGCCTGGGTAGAAGCAGGTATGTTCAGATCTGTGACTTTTAATCAGATTTTCAAGAGGCTTGTGTATCAAAACAGAGGGTTCGGGAATGGCATGCACTCCTATTGGCCACACTCGAGTCACTAAATATAGAGAAACAGCCCAAGAGTTGATGCTAAGCACAACAAATGTCCAATTTTCAAATGAGCGGGAATGTACATGACACAGGTTTTGACTCTGTTGCAATTTCAGCGTACCACTCGTCAAGGTGACTGGTTCCTGTATCTGTCATCCCTTGACATGCTTGAAAAGCTCAGTGTTTATTTCTTTCTGCATATGACAGGCTTGACTATGCACAAAATATTCCATAGTACATTGCAAGAATGTGTCAGCTTCAGACAACTGATCACGAAATCTGGCGTGACTTTCTGTCACGTGAATTTACTGTCAATACTTCCAACCAGATACCGTTCACTCGCATTGGCCTGGATCATGCTCAAGAATCTTAAAGGTCAGGGTGCCGTTGGGGGTATCACCCAGTCTCTCGCTACCCTTCTAAGGTTCTGCGTGTGTGCACCTGAATTGGCATGAATTGCTAATGAAACTGAGGCCATGGCTGACTTGAAAAAGACCAGAACAACGGTGCACCATGAGCTAAATGAGTCAACGACTATCAGACGCAGAAAAGGCTTTAAAAATCTTCTGGCACCATGTGAAATTTCAAGGGTGACGAAACAGAGATGGTCAAGCTTGTCAAGAATGAGATAGTTTCAAAATCTGTGAAGGAAAGCATATTGTCTTGTGAACGTACTGGGAAATCTGCAATGGAAAAATTTGTGGATGAAAGGATATGTGGGGATACAAATCTCTCGGACGAGATGACAAAATGTAAGCCACACTCCTGGAATTCCACAGCCAAGGAAGTCAAACTTCATACAATATCTGACGTTTCAACCGTTCGGCCAACTTCTGGCCTAATGTCTAGACTACTTATTGTAGCACGCTCGTCCCGCGAAGTAGATATGGAGGAGGTGATTGGTAATGATGAATTCACCACAGTAAACTGGACATTTATGAGGTCGGATGGCTGTGTGCACCCAACGTCAGACAAAAGCTCGGTGATAACTGTCTTAGAGAACTTTGCAGGGTCACATCTAGAGGATAGCCAAGGACATCCTGTCTCAGATGTCATGGATGACATGTTGCTCGTGATTCCACTGATTCGCAGCTGTGTCTAGTTAAAGATGGCATGGCCGTTGTACAAGAGATCATGGCTGTATATTCATTTGAAAACTGCAAAGCCCTTGGCAATTGGGCGTACGTTGAGTTCATAGACGTCAAATCACGTAATTACCATCCTGTTTAGGTGATTGTTGACAACTACACCGTCGATGATTCAGCACAGGGGCAGTAGGGCGCAGTCAAAGGACTATAATGTAGAAGATACTACGAAAATTTCAGGTTCGAAATCATTTCTTGGAAGCCCGGCTACCAAAGATTAGTTGACATTATACCTGGCGCAGAAACTTATAGGTCATTCTAAAGCGTGCATGAGAATTGCCACACGTAAACATGTGATGTCCAACCACGCTGGCTGCGTCACTTCCAGTGTGAGCGAACAAGAAGAGGCCGATACGTTGATGTTGCATGCAGTGGAAGCAAGTAAAGCTGGATATACTGTTCATATCTACAGCCAAGATACAGACGTTTTGCTCCTTGCTCAGAGATGCGTGCCCTTTCTTTGTCAGAAATCTGCCATGCTGATGGGCACCGGTGATCGACGACGGCTCCTTTTTCTCCAACCCATTTATGACGATATAGGACCGCGAATAGCAAACGCACTATGCAAATGGCATGCCCTCACTGGATGTGATACCACAGTAATAAGAGGAAAATCCAAAAAGCTTGCTTAGAAGCGTTCCTGAAGGCAGATACCAAGACTGTAGATTCAATAGCTGGTCTTGGATGCGAAACTGAACCTTCCGACGATACCTTAACCACCAACAGGTGGAGCTTGGGTAGAACATATCCGGCGTGCTCACTGGCAAGCTTCTGTCTGGGAGCAGGACCTTGTTTTCCACCCAGTACTTTCTGATCCCCTAAAGCTTGGATGGGTGATAGAAGAAAACAGGCTTGTACCTCTATTATCCAAGGTTGCACCAGCCCCTGCAGCAGTTGTTAGTAAGGTGTACTTGTGGTGCCAGTAACCCAAGCTCAACAAATAACAGCGCATCAGGTAGATTTTCATGTCGATCAAAACATTTGATCTGCACAGAACTATGCCGGTGTGAAGCAGAAGAAAGCATTGCCAAAATCTTAACAGTTACGTTGACCCAGATGATCTCAGAAACTGCACAAAGCCATCCATAAAGATCCAAAGGGAAGGGAGAAGTGGGGCGTCCAACCTGAAGATAATGTTTTTGACAGTGGCGGCCATTTTGAATCTCAATATGACCGCTATAATTTTTAATTAGTATATCTAATCATATTACGTGATTACTGACTAAAACAGTGTGCCACAGAATCCAAAATAGACGTTCATATTTTGTGTGTAGATGAATAACCGGCGATATAGACGGCAAATTTGCTTGGAAATGGCGGCCATTTTGAAAAACAAGATGGCGTCAGTTCAGCCGATAGAAAAAAATGGTATCAAGTGGTTTTGTATATGCTGCTGTCTAAAGAATTATCCCTGAAAGTTACAGCGACTATACCCAAAAATGCATATGGGTTACACAAGCTGACAGACTACTTGGTGGCCATCTTTAATTTAGGCAAAATCATTAATGATCTCTATATCTGATTCCGTTGGAGTGCTCAGTGTAAAATTTGGTATACATCATTGATGCATCAAGAGACTTACGATGAATGACAGATCTGGTTTCTCTGATTGGGCGGAAATCTTGGCGGCCATCTTTAATTTATTCAAAATCTTTAATGATGTTTATCTCTGATACCATTCAAATGTTCTATACGAAACTTGATTTACAGCATCGATGTATGAAGAGACTTGCATTAATGAATAACCACATTAGTTCCTCTGAGTGACGGGAAGGATGGGCAACCATCTTTAATTTATGTAAAATCATTAATGATCTCTGACACTGTTCAAATGCTCAATGTAAAATTTGGTATACATTATCGATGCATCATCTCGGTTGCTTCTACACGATGTGCCTAGGATAAAGTACTATACTATACACAATTTTTTGTAATTCAGCATCGCAGAAAACCATCGATTGCGTTTTCATGGTAAAAGGGTTAGGAAAGAACTAAAAATACACTTCAATGCAGAGTGATTTTGATTGACGCCAGAAATCGCTCAGAACGCTTCTTCGGCGATCTAGACCCCAGGAGCATCTGGGGCCTGGGCGGCCCCTGGATCCTCACCTAAAGTGCAATGATAGTGGCCGTACCACTTTGAATTTGCTTCCGACGCCCCTGTATTAACAGACAGTGTCAACGTACTGTTCCAGCTGTCTCCCGTTCAGTGATTGGTCATTCGACCCCGCCATTTTAAACTAATACGAGCATTTTCATTGGATCACTATTAGATAAGACCCACCCCAATCTTCATACACAACCACGCGACTGTCTCAGTTGACTGATGACATAGCGCGGCCTCGTTTTTGATTTCAAAATCTGCCGTCTAACTGGGAAAATGCTGTTGTTGCTGCATCAGCCGATCATTGGCCCCCTGTAGAAGATACTATAGGCTAATACATGTAGGCTACCATGCCATGAGATGATGCTTGGGATTGCATTTCGCTCACTTGCACCTACAGGTGGCGACAACTGGTGGCAAATTTAAAATTTGTTTTCCGGGCAACAGGTTGATGCCTTCAGCTTCTCGTCAAATTTGGTTTGCAGATAATGCCTTGAGATGTCACTTGGGGATGCTTCTCGGTGCTTCACTGCATGGAAACTATATCACAGAAGCAATCAACTTTCAGTCAATCGTTCTGAGTTGATCTTAAAACTTGGGAAGGCAGAAAGACCCTTCCACATCCAACGCCTATGAAACAGCAGTTGCCTCCCTCATGTATATCCCCTGAGACCAACAATGCTAAAAAATATTGCTGCCATTTCGGCGGGGGACCTAGCATCCTCTGGCTGCTTGTTAATATAGATATAATTAAAATATTTTTTGGAAGCTGACGTTTTAGAACAACAACAACGACCACCGAAAGCCAACAAAAGATTTACCTTCATTGGACCTCTGACGCTTCTGTGAGAAGAAGTTTTTCAAAGTTGCTTGGCGCTTCATGACAATGATTTATAAAATACATGTCAAGTGATATTCGTGGCTCGGTAAAACTTCGCAGCAGACGAAATAACAACCTCCATTCTCCGATCAAATGATTTGCTTCCTTCATGCATCGTGGCATATACAGCTCGCCTGACGCGAGATTCTGGGATTTCGGTAGCCTTCCGCAATACCACCGGCTAACAGCGACCAGCATGATCACGAGGGTTCCCGAATATTTCGAACAATTTACGGCAGATGTTCGAGAAGCGTGGCGTGGACTATTAGGGAAAACATGGCGGAGCTACCTGGAAACGTATAATGCCGACATATTTTGGCAAGTACCATTAAAGTTACTGATATTTTCGAGTGCTGGGCGCATCAGTATTTTTTGCTTTAGTGCTGGGCGGCCGAAGTTAGTCACAGGCGCTTAAAAGTCACAGTTAAGCATACAGCCAAGGGTTCCCGATGGGCATGACAGTGCACTCGAGTCATCAATAAATAATAAATTAATTATAAATCAAATTTTCATCAGAATTCGATCAGCTCAGAACTTGCTGGTAACAATGCCCTTATGCACGTTCTTGCCAAAAATCAAGGTTCTAATGTCAACGCTCCTCCTTATTTTGCCGACGAAAGGATTCGGATGGACTGACTGACTCACTCATTACCGGACAATTTGCGATCTGTAGCCTACTTCGTAGGAATAGATAAATAATAGTTTTTGTTAAAATCAAAGCTGAACTAGCCTTTTCCATTTACTTCTGTGTTAAAATTAGGCTTTTCAGAGGGAGGAAAATCCCCCAGTGACGTCATTGTATCATAGAGAATAAGTTTATTGTTCAATTTGTTTGTAGAGTCTCGTAATTACTACAAAAACAAGTACTATCACTGGCCCTTATACCAAATTTCTTCTCCATGCAATGCCTGATTGGAACTGTGTACGGGTGAATGCATCATTACTTACCACCTCTTCGTTTCGATGGTTGTTGTTCAGCCATTTTGTATGCCGTTGCGACCTTGACATTGACGAAGCGAGACCGACTGTGCACGGTTTCGACGGAATATTCCGGAGACATCCGGATAACTGGAAACTGGTTATTTTCTTCGTCAATCTGATGAATGATGGATTAGCAATCCTTGAAAATGAATTTACGGAACAAATTACCCCAAGACTTGCATCGAAAATTAAGTTTTAGTTAAAAATTATACCATTTTGACGATGTCGGAAAAAGCCGAAGACTGACGATTTGAAAGCAAGAGCGCGCCATATTCGATTTCGAGTTCCCACTTTTTCATCTCATAGTTCATTACCAAGGTATTTATATATTTCACGTGGTTCGCTTCGTGCTGAAGTTTAATTATTCTATGGTCGATATGCCTAAACTGCTACAATGGATTTGTCGAGCCTGACGGTGGACGAAACGGCCGATATTTTGTCACGGGAGCTAGGTCTGCCTGCCCTGGCCGACATGTTCAGAGGTTCGTATCAAGGTTCATTCATAATGGCGTTTTTTTAAGTTTTTATTTTTTGAAAAATTTTTTAGCTAACACAGGAAGAGATAACATCCTAGCCTCAGATTGTGATCGTCTCACATCCTTATAGAGCACAGGGGAATGTTGATTTTAAATTTATGATAAACAAAGGACAGAAACGCGTAACCTGGCCATGAATAGTTCACAATACATACTTAACGTTGGATGACACGCACCTAAAACACAACTTTGATCAGCCAAATTATCCATAGACTTCTGAATAAAACGAGCTGCTTTACAAACAATAAACATTTCTGCTAGTAATGGTCGATTTCCGCCCATTCACGCATACGTCAAAAATATATTGACCTATTTGCGATATGCCCCAAAAAGTTCACACAAACTCCTTGCAGAGACGTTTAAGATTCCGTATATACATGCAAATGAACTCTGATCATAGAAATGTGGTATTAAACAGGCCTAGATGGCAATAAAGAACACCTGAAATATCAACCATGAACATGTCTGAAGTCTTAGATACAATAATGTGACATTCTCATTGTAATCTGGTCAATCTGATTGTAATCTGATGACATCCTAATATCACCATATTAATACCTTGTATTGATATTACATAGTTATTCACAATAATACATTTAGAATACATGTGTAAACTCGGGGTTTCTACGCCGGTCGAGAGATGACTCGAAAGATGAGTTCTATTTACAAATGTACATCATTTATTCACGATATGTACAGGCGTTGGGGAGAACGATGAATGCATACATAATATAGAGGGTAGCGGTTTCACGCTAAAACAAATAGAAACAAACTGAATTTAGTAAACAAGCCACCCATAAACAAAATCAGAACAATCATGAAATATTGCCATACCATATCTGGACACCCTACAGGTGTCTTGCCAAATTTAGAACAAATACACTTCATTCCATTTACTAATGCAAATAATCTTGCTGACTACATGTACACACTAGCATGTTCAATTTAGTCTATTTCAGACTGAATCTTCCAATTAACCTTTTCTAATTAACTATGGCAGAATATAGTTTCCAACAATAATCATAACATCAATGAATATATATAAATGTAGACATACCTGACAAATGACGGTTCTCGCCAAAATGCATGATAAAATCTGGACAGATGAAATGTGTCCTCCCCAACTAAATGACCAACAAAGACTGCACCTAAAACTAGTTCTGCAAGTAAAACATCACCTTCCCCAGTCTACAGGAAATAGTACTATAGTACATTTCAATTTAGGAGGTGCCAACTCACCTGTTATAACCTGGACAATTTACTTAGGCTCAGATAAACTGTAGTGACAGACTATAGCCTATTACACACTTCCCCTCTCCGGAAAAATGTTGCCCTCAACATTTCACTTAGTTTTCTTACCATAATCTACCTTGCAAACACTAACTGGCGACAAATAAGAAACATATATAAAACTATGAAGGACTGTCAAAAAAATAAATCAACCATACTTAAGGATTTCTGTCAGGGAGTTAAGAGCTGAATTTGATGCGACACTCGGGTTCGTCCCAACAGCGGAGAGAAGATATTCTGACTTCATGGCCCAGCCAGGTTTAACAGAAACCGTATCCATGGCTAGCTGTGGAAATTCATACACACCCGACGTCATCCAGCCCGGCTGTCGCCGACTCCGTAGTGATCTCCTGGGCAATGGAACAGGTGGCGCTTCCGCAACATCCGTCACCAATCCCTCAACTATGGGTGGCTCCGAATCAACATCAGTCGGATGCAATGGGAGAACTTGTTCAGCTCCCTCATTACCCGCATCAGTATCCCCGTCCATCGGCTCCACCACCCTGGTCACGGGTATCTGGGAAGGATCCTCCCCATAGGCTTTCTCTGCCTCCGAAATTGGGCATGGACCATCAGCCAGTACATCTCTGCGAGCGCCATCATATCCTGAGGGACCAATACTTCTGTCAGTTGAGTCCTCACTTCTACCACCAGAAACTACAGGCTGTTCTGTTTCAATGACGGCAAAAACCATATCGTCGGCATCCTCAGATCCCACTTCCTCACAGGCTTCGGATTCCTCTATGCCATCTCCCACCAGGTCATCTCCAGCTACTGACCCTAGACCATCCGAAGGTCTAGGTAATTCTACCTCAGTGCCGTCGAGCTCATTACTGATCTTGGTCTCAGGGTTACTCAGCGGCAATGGGAACAACATATTCCTGTTAAGCGTCCTTCTCCTCCCACCCCCTTTTGGGCACACCGTGAACACTGGAATAGAAGGATCCGGCTGGAGCTCGACCATGTATACAGGTCCTTCCCATTTTTCGCTTAATTTATCATTACAGTGAAGGTTTGTTTTTCTAACCATTACCTCATCTCAAGGTCTGACCGAATTTCCTCGGACCTTCAAGTCATAACACTTTTTCTGTTGCTTTTGAGTCCGATCGCGAGCAGATGATGCCAATTCAAATGCGCTCTTCATGTGTTTCTGTAAGTTGGCAACATATTCTGAGTAGGTGTCTTCCTCACCATTTGCCTCGTCCAGACCAAACTGCACATCTATTGGTAACCTTGCCTCGCGATCAAACAACAGGGAGTGTGGTGAAAAACCATTGACTGCATGCTTCGTGCAATTGTACGCATGAACTACGGTGGCTATGTGGTCCTTCCGGGCGGTCTTTTTCTCCAGTTGCAGGGTTCCCAGCATGTTCAACAAGGTTCTGTTGAACCGCTCACAAACTTCATTTCCTTGCGGGTGATACGGACTGGTGCAAGATTTCTCCATTCCTAGAATGACACACAGTTCTCGAATAACAGTGGATTCAAAATTCCTCCCCTGAACCGTCGCACCTCTCCACTTTCTTCCCGAAGTGCCCTCTGGGATGGCCTGACTTTCCGCCGAACAAAGTGAAGCACACGACCAACATTACGGTCAGCCGCCTGTTTCCCAGCAACGTCTACCACCGCCGGACCCTGTCCCATCAACCCTGCATCTTTCAAAAGTCAAAATGATTGGTCTAGGCACCAACAGTGATTGACGCAAAGACGGCACAATTTCTGGCAACAGGATCGAGTCTTCTCCCGGATTTGTATACAGTATCCTCGACATAGCGTCAGCATCGATATCCTCCTTGCCGGCTCGGTAGGAAATGCCAAAATCGTATGTGGACAGATCAGCTAACCATCTATGACCTGTGGCATCGAGTTTCGCTGATGTCAACACGTAGGTCAAGGGATTGTTGTCTGTGCGAACTTCAAATCGGTGTCCGGCACCCAATCCGTCCAGACTCGCATCGGTATGTAGAATGAATGGCTTATCATAATTGGCATAGGCCAAAACTGGGGCCGATGACAACAACTCCTTGATTTTATCAAACGCTACCTGCTGTGACGCACCCCATTTTAAGGTCATCTTCCGCTTGTCAGAATACTTCTTGGCTTCCTTCACTCCGGGGTTATCTCCAAGCAAATCGCACAAAGGTCTCACCAATTTGGCGTAATCCTTGACGAATCTTCTATAAAATCCCGTGAACCCGAGGAACTTTCTAACCTCTGCCACATTCCTCGGTACCGACCAGGTATTAAGAGCTGCTGTCTTTTCCGGGTCAGTTTCCACCCCCTTTTCGGAGATAATGTGCCCCAAGTACCGCACCTTGTCCTTGAAGAAATGACACTTCGAAGGTTTGAGTTTTAATTTAGCCTCTCAGAGACGTTGGAACACCAGTTTTAGCCGTCTGAGCTGCTCCTCCGCAGTAGTGGAATGGACAACTATATCGTCCAAATAGATTAGAAGAGCGTCTGGCTTAAGATCACCCATACTCTTCTCCATGAGGCGCTGAAACGTCGACGGAGCATTTGTGAGCCCAAAAGGCATGGAATTGCACTCAAATAGACCCAACGGTCCAGCCGTAAATGCTGTTCGCTCCTTGTCGGACTCTTCCATCTCCACCTGCCAGTAGCCGGATTTCAAATCCAGACAACTAAACCAAGTCGCTCTGCCAGCGAGTCCATCGTTTCTTCCATACGGGGTAAGTAATACGCGTCTCGCACGATGCGCTTGTTTATTTACCTGAAGTCTATACATACCCTTAAAGAATTGTCGTTCTTACGAACCAAAATCAATGGCGAGGCCCACGGACTTTTCGATTCGCGAATAACTACCGAATGCAACATGTCAGCCAAATGTTGTCGCAACTCTTCATACATGCCGGGTGGCACTCGTCTGAATCTTTGCTTTATTGGCGTCTCATCAGTGAGGACGATCTTATGTTTAACCAGATCTGTGTGACCGAGTTCAAGGTCATCTTTGGCTAAGACGTCATTGGACTCCACTAACAATTTTGTGAAAGACTGGAACTGCTCGGTAGTTAACTTCTTCCATAGAGTCTCAAGATCAAATAGTTTAAAGTAAGTATCATCTGGCAACTCTGACGAGTCTTCCGCCTCCGCGGTATTCACGACAGTAACAGATGGCGGAAGTTGACATAGGTTGGTGTTGGCAGGGATAGTTATCTCTCTATCGGAGACATTCCTCATCTCAAACTCCACCTCAGACCTATACTTACCAGATTGCAATTGTACCAGGCATGGAACAACCGTAAGACCACCAGGTAGAACCATTTTCGCTGGCTCAGTCACCACCACAACTGCTCGCTGAAAATTAACATGGGACACAATACCAGTGACAATCTTCTTGGTGTTCGCTGGCATAATAATGGATTCACCAGAACTGACCGCTCGCACCTCCTGTCCCATTGCCAGACTCTCAAAAGCAACTCCCCAGGGACCCTGTGGTGGAGTCATTCTAGTTGAAGGATCATCGTTCTTCTGGAACACAGCGTAGCGCATATTGATGACATTAGTTCCAATCAGCAATGGGACTTCCTGGTTGTAAAGTGTGTCAGGCACCACCAATGCCAGCACATCGTACTTACCATCAACTCCATAAGCACTTTCAGGAAACTTCACACCAACTTCAATAAAGCCTAGATATGGCAATGACTGGCCACAAGCGCTTTTTATCTCCAACAGGTTGTCTAATGGTTTCAATGTGGTATGAGAGAGGTGTTGTTCATAGAAATTATGACCAGTGGTCGTTACCATAGACCCTGTGTCGATCAATGCCCGACAGGGCATTCCGTCTATTACAACATCCGTCTCATTCGCCGCACCGACCAACCGGTCTAAAGTCACATTGGTAGTGTGACTGGAGATTTTAGCACCACCAGCTGCACCGGACGACCCTCGATTATGCGTCTTCCCCTTCTGGTACCATCCAGTTTTCTTGGATTTATCTGGACAGTTATAAATGTAAGGGCTTGGATCCCCACAACCATAACATGTACCCTTTGGAAAAGATGGTGGTTTGTTAAGACTCGGATTGGCCTGCTCCGAAGTAGACAGCCGGTCCTGTGCTTGTTCCAACTTTTGGATTCTCTCATCCAAAGTTCGTAACTGGCCTATTAACTGATCTAATTTCTGATGTACAAGGAAATCAGAACCAGATAACTGCTGAATACTTTTTGGAGTTTCAGTGGGCTTCATTTCCGTCTGTTCATGCTCCACAGCCCTGGCGGCTACCAGCAATTCATCGTAGGCGGACCCGGAGTCGAATCGATGACGTATGGCCGATTTTACGCGCTCTAAAAACAAACCGCTCCAAAATTTCGTTCGCAACATTTCCTTCAAAGCACTTAAGTACAGAGAACCCCTTCCCCTAGCCCTTGTCAAGATATCCTCCAACCTACAACCCCACATGGCAACAGTCTCTGTTTTCTTCTGTCTGGCCATGTAAAAATCCTCCAACAACTGTTCCATGGACACTGCAACACCGAAAACCGCATCAAACTTCTCCAAAACTCCCTGAATATTAACGCCACTGCCTAAATTCAACAAAATATCTGCAGCCATACCCTTTAGCGACCTTCTTACCGTTTGTAACACTGAAGAACTGGTATGCGCAGGGTCGTTTGCCAAACACTGCAATTCATATTTCCAGAGAGCGTAGTTGGCATCTCCTTCCCCTGTGTCACCTGAAAAGAATGGCAATCTGGGGGTATCTATACGTACATAGCTAGTACCTGTACTTCTCGGCTGATCAGGAACTGAGGAATCTGACCCATGTGTGCTAGTGGACGTATTAGCATTGTTTGACTTTGGGCGAGCACCCTGTAAAACTTGCATAATTTCCTCTTTTTGTTCTACACTAAGACCACTAAGCAGTTTTATTATATGTGCAGAATCCCCACACGCTTCAACAGGCCCCCTCCATCAAGCTTATATGACTTTAGCAGCTTCATGGTTAACTTATTCCCTTCAAACAACTTACCACTATACTGCTTTGTAACTTGATTTGCATCTTCTATGGTATCATAACCTAAAACTACACCATCATCGATAATTGATACTGTCGGTCGCAGCCCACCCTTACTAAAATAGTCTTTCAACTCTTGTTCAGTTACAGAACATGGCAAGCCAGCAACAGCCACTTTAGCAGTATCCATGACGAGTAGTCAAGTATCTTGAATACTCGATAATAAAGACATTTCGAAAAGAAAAACAATCAAAATGTCCATTTTTTCTTTTAATAATTTGAAATTTTTCTGAAAAATAAAAAAAAAATAAAAAATTCAAAAAAAAAATCCAAAAAAAATTCAAAAAAAAAATTCAATTTTTTTTTAAAATTCAAATCAAATTATCTTTAAAATAATTCAAGATGGAAGAAAAAAAAGTAAAAAAAAAATTCAAGTTGAAATATAAAAAATTCAAAAACAGTAATTTGAAAACTTCTTTAAATTTTCAAAACATTTAAGCAAGTCAAAAAATTAAACCGAATTTTGAAAAATTCAGCCACAAAATAGATTTGAACAAAAACAATCCCAAAAAACTTTTTCAACTTCAAGATTGTTTTTTCAAAAAATTCAACTGCAAAATATTATCCTCAAAATCAAATAACAAGGAATAGAGAACAGCAGACAGCTACCACAATTACAGTTAGACTCGAAAGTCAACAAAAATAACCCACAGCCCTCTATTCTTACTCAAACAAACGTGCAAGAATGTTATTGTTGACAACTGTTGTCAAGAGTTGTTGTTGTTTTTGTTAACTGTTGTTGTAACCACATGTAAACATCAACCTTTGATCCCATACCAATGGACAATATTATTGCAGCCATTTTTTTTCTGGCAAATCAATCTTAAAAATTGTATAAGATGCAACCAAATATCAATGTTTATCTCTGTAATATTGAATGTATGATGATTATATGAAGGTCCTAAAGTCAGTATTTTATCCTTCAGTGTCCAAAAGTCCAAATTAATCTCAAGTCCACAGGCAGTCACTATATCAGTAAATCAGCACTTCTCCTGTAAGCATATTCAGCTCCAATAAGCGTTATATGGTGACAACACAAGACTCAATATAAAAAAACTTGCTGTTATTTTATGATAATCGAGCAGTGAAAAATTTATCACAACCAACCTCTGAACCGTTACTGCATATCCAGGTACCTTGCACCAATGTTCATCAATAGTTCTTCAAAGTTCTGAATGTTTTTGTTTTCCTGATATTTCACACACTTGAGAAGATCATGTAAAGTCTGGATATTCTTCACAACCTTGGAATGCACTCTCCACACCAAGAATTCACTGTCTACATTGAATGGCTCAAGAACAAAAGTGTACTCTCCACATCAAGGACATTTCGCCCGCTACTGATGGCTCATCAATGGAAATGCACTATCCGCAGCAAGGATTTTCCACCCACACGATGCAGACCGGACACTTTCCACGATACAGACATTTCACTGACGATTAACCACCTCCCATACAAAGATATTCGTCTCCACTCAGTACTGTGCAGTAATTCTCCGGTAATAAATAGCACCATTCCTTATAGGGATCCTCCAAGAATAGACTCCCGGGACATCCACCAGCTACCCTCTATATATGCATGATGACGATGAATGAATTAAATCAGATGTAATACTGGAGGCTCCAAGGTAAACTCGGGGTTTCTACGCCGGTCGAGAGATGACTCGAAAGATGAGTTCTATTTACAATGTACATCATTTATTCACGATATGTACAGGCGTTGGGGAGAACGATGAATGCATACATAATATAGAGGGTAGCGGTTTCACGCTAAAACAAATAGAAACAAACTGAATTTAGTAAACAAGCCACCCATAAACAAAATAGGAACAAATCATGAATTGGAGCTGCGAGCAGCATCGAGCCGGGGACCAGGTCTACACAGGGCCTAGTATCCAGGCCTATGCCGGAATGTGGCCGCCAAACCGTTCAGCTAATCGACAGTATTTTTCATTCAGTGCAACAGACCATTGCATTCACAATATATCTCATCTTCCTTGTAATCTGTACCTATCAAAGTTGAAGAGAACAAACGCTTGCAATATGGATAAGGTTTATCACAAAATCCGGGTGTTCATATTACAACAATTTTGATAGGTCGATGGCGGCCATCTTTTTCAACCAATGAACTTTTTCAATCTAAGAACAAGAGAACTTGATCCAGTGATCATGTGTACCAAGTTTTACAACGATCGGCTTGGCAGTTTCCGAGGAGACGATCGCTGAATGTTTCACCTAAATCCAATATGGCCGCCAAACCGTTCAGCCAATCGAAAATATTTGCTTTCAGTGCAACAGACCATGGCCTTCGCGATATATCGCAGTGACCTAGAAATCCGTATCTGTCCGGGTTCAAGAGAATAAGCCGTTGCAAAATTGACAAAGTTTTTCACAGAATTCAATATGGCGGCCAAACCACGTGACCTATGAGCAAAATTCGTGATCGCCATGTCCTATAACATACATTTCATAACTTTTCCGGTCAAAATCCGTTACTTGAAAATCCGACCATTTTGATTGGTCGATGGTGGCCATCTTTTTTAACGGATGAACTTTATAAGTCATAATATTGGAGAACTCTGTCCATTGATCATGTGTACCAAGTTTCACAATGATCGAAGAAGCGGTTTCAGAAGAGAAGATCGTTGAAGGTTTGGCGCTAAATCCAATATGGCCGCCAAACCATTCAGCCAATCGAAAATATTTGCTTTCAGTGCAACAGACCATGGCCTTCCCAATATATCGCAGTGACCTAGAAATCCATATCTATCAGGGTTCAAAAGAATAAGCCGTTGCAAAATTGGCAAAGTTTTTCACAGAATTCAAGATGGCGGCCAAACCACGTGACCTAGGAGCAAAATGTTTGCATATTCGTAATCGCCATGTCCTATAACATATATTTCATAACTTTTTCGGTCAAAATCCGTTACTTGAAAATCCAACCATTTTGATTGGTCGACGACGGCCATCTTTTTTAACGGACGAACTTTATAAGTCATAATATGGGAGAACTCTGTCCATTGATCATGTGTATCAAGTTTCATAGCGATCGGTTCAGCGGTTTTAGAGTAGAAGATCGTTGAAGGTTTTAAGCCTAATCCAACATGGCCGCCAAGGCATCTGACCAATCAGAATCAACTTAGTATATGCATTAGATCTCATCCCCCAGAACAGATCCTGTAAGTTTGGTCTTAATCCACCGCATCGTTCTTGAGATATCTGTGGTGCAAAATCATGTGGAATAATAATAATAATAAGAAGAATCCGAACGATTTCAATAGGGGACCTAGGTCCTCCGGACCTGGTCCCCTAAATATTGCCATACTATATCTGGACACCCTAGGGTGTCTTACCAAATTTAGAACAAATACACTTCATTCCATTTACTAATGCAAATAATCTTGCTGACTACATGTACACACTAGCATGTTCAATTTAGTCTATTTCAGACTGAATCTTCCAATTAACTTTTTCTAATTAATTATGGCAGAATATAGTTTCCAACAATAATCATAACATCAATGAATATATATAAATGTAGATATACCTGACAAATGACGGTTCTCGCCAAAATGCATGATAAAATCTGAACAGATGAAATGTGTCCTCCCCAACTAAATGACCAACAAAGACTGCACCTAAAACTAGTTCTGCAAGTAAAACATCACCTTCCCCAGTCTACAGGAAATCATGCTTGGACAGGTCTATTTTACACTGGAAGAACACATTATGGCCCACCAGCACACAAAGGGTCAACCCACCAGCCCGATTCTCCATGCCAGCACAAGCACCAACTATAGTACATTTCAATTTAGGAGGTGCCAACTCACCTGTTATAACCTGGATAATTTACTTAGGCTCAGATAAACTGTAGTGACAGACTATAGCCTATTACACATGTAGTACCAGATCAGATGTTCAGCACCAAATACACGGTGGGTAAGGGATTTTCCATACACATCGATTGGAGGCACCTAATTCCATACACGGGCGGTTGAACGTCCACACTTGTATGGTCGATTTGAGGCCCCCGGCTACCAAAACATAAATATTTAGCATGGAAAACGACAGGTAAGACGTGGTTTCTATAGCCTATCACGTAACTAAGATAGTAAGGAAGAAGTAAACCTTTAAACTTGCCGTTAAAGCGGTCTAGATGTTCCTAACGAAGCCACACAAATTGACAGGTGCTCCCGGATTCAGCTTTCTACAGTCTCGCAGGCTCATGAAAACATTGTTTAAGTGTGTGCAAGAGTAATTTGAAACCTCTCATGAAGTATAATTACGAGCAAAATGAAGGTATTTTACATTGCAATATCGCTTGGTATCCATTTAACGCATAAAAACGCGCTGTGTACAAAACATTCGCACAGGTCCATACACGTGAGGTGGTCCGGCCATACACGGGCGTTGTCAATGTTCACTCGCTGTCAACGTATAGCTAAACTCATACAGTAACACACGAATTATTAATAATTCCAGCCTTGCGTGTTATGCTTGTCGTGTGCAAATGCATGTTACATATAGGGCAAAATTTCAGATATTCGCGGGTTTTGCTAGGCTACAATAAACCTCGATTGAGGGCGAGTGTGTTTAGCCCCCTTCCCCCTTCCCGCACATTTGAACATTTTTCTCTCGATACAGTTCAGTTTATTCCTTCAGTTTATAGCGAGAAAAATATATTTTAACATCGTTAGGCATAGCCGTCCACCATAGGCAATGAGTGTGGATTTCAGGTCATCACCATTTATTGGTGATAGCCACCCATCGCCAATAAATGGCGACGGTTATCACCATAACACGGCAATAGCTATTGCCATTTATTGGCGACGATGGGATATGGTGATGGCTCTAACTGATCACCATTTTTTGGTGATGCTGTCATCGCCTTTTTTGGTGATGGGCATCACCACTTTTCTGACTGTTTCGCGAGGACACACACTTCCGCGCTACTAAATGATAGACGGACGGGCTGACAAAGAAATTGCAAAAGGCATGGGTTACATATGAGGAGGCTGCCGAACAGAATGGCATCAATAGAAGCTCCCCTTCGACCCGCGAAGTGTTGTCTGCTCCTCACCCCTCCCCCCTCCCCCCCAACTAGTTCTCCCTACACGCGCCATGTGAGCAAGGGCAGATGTGAGCTGTGACAAAGAAACACACGGAGATTTCAGAGACCCTAGGGCGAATGCCTGGTCCCAGGGATGTCGTTTAGTGAAAACCCTTTGTCAATCACCCCACTGGTCCTCCCTGTCATCTGGTGTGCGTGCGCACTCGACACCATGCATGCGCAGTCTGCCCATTCTACTCTAGGACAAATGGCCTCTCATTTTGTGAAAATCCCATGCGTATCGCCTCATTGGTTGTTCGTATCTGACTGCATGCCTGGTATGCATGAGCATTCGATCCCGCGCATGCGCAGTCTGTCCATTCTACTCAGGGCGAATGCCTGGTCCAAGGAATGTCGTTTGGTGAAATCCCCATGTCTTTTCACGATAAGTTAGTATTACAAATTGAATAGTAAGACTGAGACGTTACGACTGAATTATAGGATAAAACAAAGATGTCTGCTAATTTGTTAAAGATATGTGATGAAAACAATTGGATTCAGTTTAATTCTATAGGTATTGAATTTGCACTTTACTCAAACACGTTAACGCTATCTAAATATAGCTATTATTTAGCAATCATTGTCTGTGTAAGGCACTTAGAATCTTGCGCTAGGAAGGGGTCAACTTCTCGTCCTTTCACAATACGAATCATTTACAACGCCCGTGTATGGCCGGACCACCTCACGTTTATGGACATGTGCGAATGTTTTGTACACAGCGCGTTTTTATGCGTTAAATGGATACCAAGCGATATTGTAATGTAAAATACCTTCATTATGCTCGTAATTATACTTCATGAGAGGTTTCAAATAACTTGCACACACTTAAACAATGTTTTCATGAGTCGGCGAGACTATAGAAAGCTGAATCCGGGAGCACCTGTCAGTTTGTGTGGCTTCTTTGGGAACATCTAGACCGCTTCAATGACAAATTTAAAGGTTTACTTCTTCCTTACTATCATAGTTACTTAATAGGCTATAGAAACCACGTCTTACCGGTCGTTTTCCATGCTAAATATTTATGTTTTGGTAGCCGGGGGCCTCAAATCGACCATACAAGTGACGTTCAACCGCCCGTGTATGGAATTAGGTGCCTCCAATCGCCGTGTATGGAAAATCCCTTACCCACCGTGAAATAATGGATAGTTTTTGTTGTTGCTATCGTATTGCCGGTATTGGCCTGGTCATCGCCCTCGTCGCATAATCACGTATACCTAACATATGTTAGAGAGAGTATCGAACTTACATACGTGGTTATGTGTGTGACGTGGTTATGCGACGATGGGTAATCGCGTTTACGCACACATACTTTTAGCGCGAGTATTTTCAAATTCTCCCAGCTGTCAAGCTGTGTCAGGATGTGAGACAACATAAATTTTCTAACAGATTGTCCTCTTTGTTAAAAGCTCTAAATTATTATTTCAGAGGAGGATGTTTGATGGCAGCGTTCTGTTGCGTCTGGAAATTGCAACCATAAGACAGTTCCGGCCCTTCGTCACTATGGGCCAGTGTATTAAGTTGTTCGACCGGCTAAAAGCATACCAGGAACAGCAGGAGTCTGCTAGTGCATCCACACCTGCTCGACCTGAGATGTCCAGCAGACCAGTTGATGAAGATGGTGGAATATCACCACTGGAATCTGCCACCACCCCTGTGAGACGTCCATCTCCAGGACTTACATCAAGGAATCCATCACCACCTCCTGCCCATACCTCACCAAGACCAAGATCACCTGCCATACCTGCCGAAGTAATGACGACCAACTTGGAATCCCCGAGTACTGGAACCAAGAACAGTCCTGGCAAGCCTTTACCGAAAGAATTTTCCATTGAAAAGCTCATAGTCGCAGCAGCAGGGATGCAGATGATTAATACTGGGGAAGTGACGATAAGTGGGAAAACATCCGTCAGCAATGCTGTTGTTGCGCTGATGCAGCAATATTCCGCATCTACTAGGTGAGTATCTTCTCGACCTTGACATTATGGGAGAATAGCACAAGTGAGGCCAAAATTTAAAAAAAGGTTGATCTTCGGTGAATCAGGACACTCGAAAAATGTTGGGTTGGTACAGGTCACATGTAGGTCGCATTTTTTTTTTTTTTCCTTTTTGCATTATTTTATAAATATTCAGATCCCAGACTTTAGGGTATGTACTTTATCGATTCTCCCTGTGGAAATTGTCTTTCTAGTTTGTCCGGACTTTCTCTGATTGTTATGTCGCATCAGACTGGCTGCCCGGAGACTGGATATGGTAAATTTCCTAATAGTTGGCGAACCGGAAGTGAAACTTGCCACTCCAAAAGATGTGCCACTCTATAACGAATATTATGGATTAAGAATACTGATCAGCGATACGGATTTGATATTTCTGGAACATCATGATGTCTTGCCGGCATCATTGAAAACTGTTGACCGCTTCTCTCTTGCAGGAAACAAGCCTATGTTTATGTATACTATGATTTGTCTTTTTGAATTTGGTGCTAATACTGTTATGTGGAAAATGGAATAGGTCTTTGGATTATGGACGCGGATATTCTCTAATGGACGACGGCTGGAGTATGAATGACGGACTAGACGCTTGTAATTTCCAATTATTTGGCGTGACCATTTCATGAAAGCGGGCGTTTTTCAATTATTTGTATTTGCGGTCTTGAATCTTGAGCATCTCAGCATATTAAAATGACTGCATTTTCCATTTATTAGGATGGGGAAAATGACAGCCGAGAAAAAAAAATCACCGTTTTCCAATTTAGTTAGGGCGGCCAATTATTAGGGAATTTACCGTATATAGCAACTAGTGAAGTCTGGTTTGATGTGATGTCAGAAAGGAACATCAAACATGGCCAGATAAGCTATGCAGAGATATCCATATCTGAATCCAATAGCATGATTAGGCAAAGTGAAAAAGCTGTTAAAGTAATAAATCACTGATCTGTAGTTTTCAATCCTTTCAGTTATGTGGACAGACAACTGAAACGCATGGCTGCAACAGCACTTGTACACAAGTATCCAACGATGAAAATGGGGATGAATATATATGAACACTGCAGTGGTATGAACTTGTTTTTTAATCTTATGAAATTGTATTCAATCAAATTAATGCTCTCCTATTGTATACATATTTACGGTAACCCGATCACTTAAAAACTCACTTTAGAAGCCAATTCCAGAAAATAGTCTGCCTGCATTCAGCTCTAATTGTTCACAGCTGTTCACAATTGGATTGCTCTACAATATGTTGGCAAAATAATATATCCTTCAATCTAAATTTTTGATTTACTGGAGTTTAAATGTGGTGTAAAAGTGATTGAATTATTGGAGACCTTACTGTACATATTGATATAGGATCTTAGCCATGTTAACATGCATGTCTGCCAATCATAACTGCCCTTTCATTGAAAATGGGCTCTTTTAAGCAACTTGTGAGAATACCGCTGGAAATTGACCAGGTGCTGCATTTATGAGAACATTTGTATTTATGCTGTACTCTGCTTTCTTATCGTTGTGAATGTTAACTCTAATTGTAAACCGTGTAACTCTGAGATAATATCAATTACCTATCGTTTATGTTACAGGACGTTTGGCACAGGATTTTCTCAACGAAATTGACCAATTTAAGGAAGCGTGGAAAGGTCGACGATCCCATGATGGCGGAAATGCGTGCAAAATACCAAAGAAAACCAGAGACGGAAAATAATGAGAGACAGAAGAGCAGGAAAAAACTTTGGCACATGCAATACCAGTGTTAAATGAAGAGGATATTGAAGAGCAGGAGCATCTGAAACAGGTATGGTATTGATGGGTAGTCACAACATTTGTGTGACTAGTCCTTTTAAATAAATATTCTAGATTGTGTAATTTGACCATGCCACAACTGACAACACAGGTGTGTTGAGCAATCATATTGGTTAATCTGACCAGTTTGAATTTATGTTATTGACTGTTAAACATTCAACCTCTCCACAGAGCACATGCTCCATTTCGCAGGCTCATTATACAATGCCACCATTAGCATGTGTCCGCTCCTGGATTTATTTCTTCAAATAGGCCCAAAGATTCGGGTCAAATCCACAACAAATCACAAGCTCTAAATGTCCTCATGTGAAGTCCATATTTGCTCGATTGACGTGTAATCCGTATCCTTGGACAAGAATCCAGCTCAACAAATCTGACTGGTAGCTGGGGTATTATTAGACCGCATTGAGGTGGTTGATAAACATTTAGATTGACTGATAGTTTGAATTTGCGCATTCCAGAATCTGGAGATGGAGATGTCCAAACCCAACAAGAATAGAAACCTACGACTGATGGATCTGGAGATGGTCAAAACCTTCCTTCTGCGAAGGAGAAGCATTTTAACAGAAGCTCCCCATGTGAAAGACGTGATCAGGGAATGGCCATCTTTAAAAGTATTATTCATCTGCAAGCCTTTAAAGCATACCCACATAAATGTATTGACAACTGAATTTGTACAAGACCTGGATTTACTGTGCAATACTGTGCATTGATCAGAATCTTAAAACATCTTTTGAACATCATAGGAGTATATGTATTGACACATTCATTTCGTTTTCAGATGCTAAAAGAATTATCACTGGTGAATCCAGAGGTGGAAGGTTTCAGTGCGTTCAACGCCAAATTGGAAGCGATCCTTGCACAGTTTATCGATGAGGCAAGATTGAAGGCAACAACTTATACAAAGGGTAATCCATTGTCAAAGATAGTGAGCGCTATCCCATGGATTGAAAATACCCACCCTGATTTCGATACTGGTAAGTTCAGGCTCCCCACCCCATCATTCCCACCAGTAGTGTGCACCAACAATTTATTCGAAAGATCAAACTGACGCGATGTCATATCTTGGGAATCGGCCATCAGTAAATGATAGTTGGAGTTACGACCCTTTCCGTAGATTTATGTGTCCGAGTCGCATAAGTTCGCTGCATGGAAGCATGGGGACTTCATTATGTGCGTGTTGGTCGATAAATGTTAACTTCAACCACAGTCGGCAAGGGTTCCGATATTTGTTAACCTATCAAGCCAGAAACTTTCCACGATGTCCTTTGTAGGATGTCCTGATGTTGGATGATGAAGTCTCATTCAGTAAACAAATCCTCCATTAAACAAACTGCTCTGAGATATGTCAGTCCTTAAATACTCAATTTATGCATTGTAACTATTCAGCGTCCACATCATTATTATATTTTAGACCTGAACATCATTGGTGCCTTGGCTGGTCTTTCATACCTTCTGCCGACGACGACATAGAAAAACGGGGATGTTCACAGATATGTGGTTGATGTTTGCGGAGCGCACACAACCTCCGAGGAGACCCGGGATGCTCTTCCTGACCATAATCAGCCATACGTGATGGTGCATGGCAGTTTGAAGGACATAGCAAAGATGGTGGTCTTTGTTGACAAGGTACCAGTGACCATATGTTCGAGCAAGTCGAAGGCAGTGTATGTGATGTTGGCCTACTATTATGTGTTGAATGTGGAGTATTCAGCACATGTTAACTCGGTGCTCGAATTCCTGCAAATGGTCTGTCTTGGTCTGCCCTCAAGGCGGTCACAAACGCGAGTCCGGGAGCTTGTGAGGAAGCTAAACATAGTGTGTTAATAATCCTGAAATCGACTATTGTGAGCAAGACAGGATTTTCTGATGTTCGTTTCTGTGATTGAAGAACTGTGACAGATTTGTGGGGAACCTGGAGGATCAGATTTGTGAAATCTGACGTGTGCATATATTTGTTGTGCTTTTCATATTTTTGTCCTCCGCCACGAAGTGGTGGGAGGACTTGGAAATGCTAGCCGTCCGTCCGTCCTGCCGTCCGTTCCGCATCTTGTGAACGCGATATCTTGAGAACAATTCAACCAATCGACTTCAAACTTGTGAAGGTGCTTCACATCAGTTAGATAGCCATTGGTATTGATTTTCACTCAGGTACGTAATCCAAGATGGCTGCCATCGACCATATTGGATTCCATCCTTCCCACATCTTGTGAACGCGTTATCTCGAGAACAAATTTACCAATCGACTTCAAACTTGGGAAGGTTCTTCACATCAGTTAGACAACCGATGGTATTAATTTTCACTGAGGTACGTAATCCAAGATGGCTGCCATTGACCATATTGGATTCCATCCGTCTCGCATCTTGTGAACGCAATATCTCGAGAACAATTCGACAAATCGACTTCAAACTCGAGAAGGTGCTTTACATCAGTTAGACGGACATTGGTATTGATTTTCATTGAGGTAGTATGTAATTCAAGATGGTTGCCATTGACCATCTTGGATTTCACTCACCCATATTGTACCCATCTGCGATATCTTGATCTATTCCACCCATCGATTTATGAAACTCACCATCCACAAATCCATACACAACTACAGACTTACATTCCTGTGCTACACTACCCATTACTGCTTCCCAAACCTCCTCAAATTGTCTCAAGAATTCCAGATACACGTCTATTTCCACAAACACATATCCACTTTCCAAGTTATAGTTAAGGAGATATTGGAAGCATATATGCTGTAAGCTCTCAAGCAGGCCACTTAGCGGAGGACCAGCAGCTACTCAGCTTGTTTTAACATTGTGCTTAAAATGCTTTTGCGTTGAAACTGAAATGAATACTCGAAGCTATCTTCACATGATATGTGATTAGGATGTGATATATGTACAGCAACAATTTGCCAAACTTTTTAAAACTTTTTTAAAACTGTGATTTTTAAAACTTTGATGGATTGTGCTTGGATTATTTTTGGAAGGAGATGGAGCAGATTTTTAAGATTGTTATATTGAGTTGTGCATTTTATTGTGGCTTAAATAATCTGGAGAATATATATATTTATCATTGCATATGCAATTGTTGTTATGATTTGGGGACAATTCTGACCACTTGAGCGCTTATTTCTAGGTTACTCACTGATCACTCTATTGGCCAACCACGTGTTTCTTGGTTGCCTCCCACGTGCTTCTTGGATGCCTCCCACAAGTGTCATGGTCTAACTTGCTGAAAACCAACTGAAAACAACCAAAACCTATTCGTGGCTCAGCCTTATGGCACCAGTACAGATCTTACATACATGTACCAAATATTATTTAGTCTTATTCGACCAAATAATACGAGGTTCCACCACAACCAGACAAAATGGTGTCGCTCCGACCAGGCTAAATGTGGTCGCTCCGAACAGGCTAAATGTGGTCGCTCCGACCAGGCTAAATGTGGTCGCTCCGAACAGGCTAAATGTGGTCGCTCCGAACAGGCTAAATGTGGTCGCCCTGACCAGGCTAAATGTGGTTGCTTCGACCAGGCTAAATGTGGTCGCTCCGACCAGGCTAAATGTGGTCGAGTGAGCGACCATGAAATATGTGGTATGTCACGAATGTGCCAGGATTTATGTGGTCGAAAGCGACCACATTTGTTTTTATCGAACCGACCATCTTGTTCTAACAGTGCATGGAATACACCTTGTGGCTGGTTCCTTTTTCAGTAAATGTTCGTGAGTTAATCGGGTACGGCAGATTCTACATTCTGCTTGAATGTGGCTTGATCGAAACGTTTCTTGCTATTCTACAGTTTTTTTAAACTCATGAAGTTTGTTATTTCACAGCATCCCATAAATACTGAAACGGCTTTCTCACAAACGCACAGAAAAAGGGTCTGAAATCGGTCTATGGGATTCCAAAAGGATCAACCTCATTATCTACGGCTGCCTTAGCCATTTCAGTATTTCCTTTTATGCCAACGTGGCTAAGCAACCAACAAAACACAACAGTGAATCTGAGAATATGACTTATTTTCCTCCTATAGTAGACCTTATACCTTCTAAAGCTAAAAGTATAGATTTGGCTTCGGCAGTGAAAATCGAACTTTTACTTGGAGGTCGGTTTTAGTTTCGGAACTAAAGATAGTAGCACATGCTACTCTCTCACCATCTTTAAAACCATCTGTATAAATGGCTTGAGGCGATCTGTATTTTTCTCTCAATAGATTAAATTCGTGTGTATACACGAGATGGCTCGTGTATGCCTTTTATATTTCGTTATTGTAAGATATACTACTGGTCTGGCTAACTGCCATGGTGAAACTGGTAAGAGCGTGTTACGCACAATTTGACTAAGCTTAATACCAGCTGCTACAACGTGTCGTTCATACGAATTCCAGGTGGAATAATGGAGCGATTCTTTAAGTACAAATCTACGTATTGAGGGTTGAAAATACTGTTATATGCACAGTTAAAGATCGAAATAATAGACTAAGTTTGTAACATGCCGAATCCAGCATAGTGACCCAACATCAATCAGTTCTTCGAGATACATGTGTTGAAGGGATCATTTAAGACACCGGAGAAAGGACTACTGTAACATTTTGCGAAAGCGCAATAAATAACCTCAACAGACTGAGTTATACAATAATCATTATATCCGGCGCTCGCAAATCTTGGACAGCTTTGAAGGAAAAAATCTTGAAAAGTTTATCACAAAGCTGATTGATCACCGGACGTATCGTGTGATAGGGAATACGGGAAACAGAAGTGCAGCAACCGCTCCATATAAGAATACCCTTTAGTTATTGGTCGATTCTCAGTCACTGTTAATCATCTTGGGAAGATGTTTGGAAAAGATCTTGAAACGTGAATAAGCAGCTTAACCCTAGCCTGATTTATCACCACAGGTATCGAATAGGAGGAAGTATCATGAATTTCACGATAAGAGAAAATGACAAAACTGTCCGCAAACACAAGAAGCCTTTCATTATTGGCTTTAATCTCATCAGAGCGCTTGGTTTTCATCTGAGTCAAGGATATCCAGGTAGATTACACATGTTATACTGAAAATGATGTTTTAGACTGAGTGTGCGTCATTACGTTTATCGTCGGACGTTCTCCGTAATTGCTTTCAAGCCGGAACTGCTTGAAAGTCGTGATATTCGACTAGCCACTTAGTCAGTGGCATGTGGTTTGATGCTCTGTATTAATATTGAAAGCAAACATACAACTGAGTAGTATCATAGAGACGGGATATTCGCATTTCTAGACGACCTGTTATAGTACGCAAGTTAGCTGTTAGTAATTAGCTATGGCAATACAGATCCAGGCCGAAATTTGACTTCCATATAACGCAATTTCTTTCCTTTTTTCAAGCAAGTTCTTGCCACCAGGGTTTGTTCTGTCGCAGATAACATGACATTTATTATTTCTTCAACTCGGTATATATATATGTATCGGTTCTGTTCCGTATGGAAGACGGTAGCGGCCACTCGCCTTCTCGCATACTCGCCCTGCATTTTGCTGACACGAGAAGTCGAGAAGTCGAGAACGCCAGGCGAGAAGTCGAGAACGCGAGGCGAGAAGTCGAGAAGTCGAGGTGAGAAGTCGAGAACGCGAGGCGAGAAGTCGAGATTGCGAGGCGAGAAGTCGAGATCTTTCTCGACTTCTCGCCTTCTCGTCTTTGCTTTGTGGCAAAAAGGCGAGAAGGCGAGCATGCGAGAATGGACGGATTCTCGCGTTCGCGACTTCTCGCGTTCTCGCCCTTTTCAGATTAGGCGAGAAGGCGAGAAGGCGAGAACATTCTCGACTTCTTGCCTTCCGGTCTCTTCGATCATGCGTATAAGAGACCGGAAGGCGAGAAGTCGAGAATGTTCTCGCCTTCTCGCCTTATCGCCTTCTCGCCCTTTAATATCTTATAAAAGTGGACACTCGATTAAAAAATGGTATTCATTACCAACCGTTGTCATAGTACATTTGGTACTTAAAAGTTCGGTTTGAGTCACATTTCTAAATCTACGAGTAACAACAGGAAGTCTATGGTTGCCAGTCCTAAACCAACATAATGCTACAGCTTTACTGAAAGGAAATTTGAGCATATAATCGTCCAGAAGCTTCTTTGGTGTAAACTGTATTGGCCAACCACGTGTTTCTTGGTTGCCTCCCACGTGCTTCTTGGATGCCTCCCACAAGTGTCATGGTCTAACTTGCTGAAAACCAACTGAAAACAACCAAAACCTATTCGTGGCTCAGCCTTATGGCACCAGTACAGATCTTACATACATGTACCAAATATTATTTAGTCTTATTCGACCAAATAATACGAGGTTCCACCACAACCAGACAAAATGGTGTCGCTCCGACCAGGCTAAATGTGGTCGCTCCGAACAGGCTAAATGTGGTCGCTCCGACCAGGCTAAATGTGGTCGCTCCGAACAGGCTAAATGTGGTCGCTCCGAACAGGCTAAATGTGGTCGCCCTGACCAGGCTAAATGTGGTTGCTTCGACCAGGCTAAATGTGGTCGCTCCGACCAGGCTAAATGTGGTCGAGTGAGCGACCATGAAATATGTGGTATGTCACGAATGTGCCAGGATTTATGTGGTCGAAAGCGACCACATTTGTTTTTATCGAACCGACCATCTTGTTCTAACAGTGCATGGAATACACCTTGTGGCTGGTTCCTTTTTCAGTAAATGTTCGTGAGTTAATCGGGTACGGCAGATTCTACATTCTGCTTGAATGTGGCTTGATCGAAACGTTTCTTGCTATTCTACAGTTTTTTTAAACTCATGAAGTTTGTTATTTCACAGCATCCCATAAATACTGAAACGGCTTTCTCACAAACGCACAGAAAAAGGGTCTGAAATCGGTCTATGGGATTCCAAAAGGATCAACCTCATTATCTACGGCTGCCTTAGCCATTTCAGTATTTCCTTTTATGCCAACGTGGCTAAGCAACCAACAAAACACAACAGTGAATCTGAGAATATGACTTATTTTCCTCCTATAGTAGACCTTATACCTTCTAAAGCTAAAAGTATAGATTTGGCTTCGGCAGTGAAAATCGAACTTTTACTTGGAGGTCGGTTTTAGTTTCGGAACTAAAGATAGTAGCACATGCTACTCTCTCACCATCTTTAAAACCATCTGTATAAATGGCTTGAGGCGATCTGTATTTTTCTCTCAATAGATTAAATTAGTGTGTATACACGAGATGGCTCGTGTATGCCTTTTATATTTCGTTATTGTAAGATATACTACTGGTCTGGCTAACTGCCATGGTGAAACTGGTAAGAGCGTGTTACGCACAATTTGACTAAGCTTAATACCAGCTGCTACAACGTGTCGTTCATACGAATTCCAGGTGGAATAATGGAGCGATTCTTTAAGTACAAATCTACGTATTGAGGGTTGAAAATACTGTTATATGCACAGTTAAAGATCGAAATAATAGACTAAGTTTGTAACATGCCGAATCCAGCATAGTGACCCAACATCAATCAGTTCTTCGAGATACATGTGTTGAAGGGATCATTTAAGACACCGGAGAAAGGACTACTGTAACATTTTGCGAAAGCGCAATAAATAACCTCAACAGACTGAGTTATACAATAATCATTATATCCGGCGCTCGCAAATCTTGGACAGCTTTGAAGGAAAAAATCTTGAAAAGTTTATCACAAAGCTGATTGATCACCGGACGTATCGTGTGATAGGGAATACGGGAAACAGAAGTGCAGCAACCGCTCCATATAAGAATACCCTTTAGTTATTGGTCGATTCTCAGTCACTGTTAATCATCTTGGGAAGATGTTTGGAAAAGATCTTGAAACGTGAATAAGCAGCTTAACCCTAGCCTGATTTATCACCACAGGTATCGAATAGGAGGAAGTATCATGAATTTCACGATAAGAGAAAATGACAAAACTGTCCGCAAACACAAGAAGCCTTTCATTATTGGCTTTAATCTCATCAGAGCGCTTGGTTTTCATCTGAGTCAAGGATATCCAGGTAGATTACACATGTTATACTGAAAATGATGTTTTAGACTGAGTGTGCGTCATTACGTTTATCGTCGGACGTTCTCCGTAATTGCTTTCAAGCCGGAACTGCTTGAAAGTCGTGATATTCGACTAGCCACTTAGTCAGTGCATGTGGTTTGATGCTCTGTATTAATATTGAAAGCAAACATACAACTGAGTAGTATCATAGAGACGGGATATTCGCATTTCTAGACGACCTTTTATAGTACGCAAGTTAGCTGTTAGTAATTAGCTATGGCAATACAGATCCAGGCCGAAATTTGACTTCCATATAACGCAATTTCTTTCCTTTTTTCAAGCAAGTTCTTGCCACCAGGGTTTGTTCTGTCGCAGATAACATGACATTTATTATTTCTTCAACTCGATATATATATATGTATCGGTTCTGTTCCGTATGGAAGACGGTAGCGGCCACTCGCCTTCTCGCATACTCGCCCTGCATTTTGCTGACACGAGAAGTCGAGAAGTCGAGAACGCCAGGCGAGAAGTCGAGAACGCGAGGCGAGAAGTCGAGAAGTCGAGGTGAGAAGTCGAGAACGCGAGGCGAGAAGTCGAGATTGCGAGGCGAGAAGTCGAGATCTTTCTCGACTTCTCGCCTTCTCGTCTTTGCTTTGTGGCAAAAAGGCGAGAAGGCGAGCATGCGAGAATGGACGGATTCTCGCGTTCGCGACTTCTCGCGTTCTCGCCCTTTTCAGATTAGGCGAGAAGGCGAGAAGGCGAGAACATTCTCGACTTCTTGCCTTCCGGTCTCTTCGATCATGCGTATAAGAGACCGGAAGGCGAGAAGTCGAGAATGTTCTCGCCTTCTCGCCTTATCGCCTTCTCGCCCTTTAATATCTTATAAAAGTGGACACTCGATTAAAAAATGGTATTCATTACCAACCGTTGTCATAGTACATTTGGTACTTAAAAGTTCGGTTTGAGTCACATTTCTAAATCTACGAGTAACAACAGGAAGTCTATGGTTGCCAGTCCTAAACCAACATAATGCTACAGCTTTACTGAAAGGAAATTTGAGCATATAATCGTCCAGAAGCTTCTTTGGTGTAAACTGTTTGTACAATACATAAACTGAGCTCTCAGATAGTGTAGTCTCCCATTTCTGAGAATGTCGATCAGTCAGTCTTTGCTTGACAGTATCATTCAACCAATTCAAACTTCTAAAGTTTTGATTAAGCCAAATGTAATTCAGCCCACAGGATTCAAATATTGCTTTAACAATAACCATTTGGAAGAAAAGACATCTGAATTATGAAAATGAAACAGAGCCTTATATATAGCGCTGGAGTACTTAGCGTGTGTGTCTAATAAGAGGGTACCCCCGAATTTAACCATACGCAGATTAATTTTAATACTAAGAGAGGATTTGCCGAATTCACCGAATATCTGTGCAATAGGCGTGCGAGTACGCCACATAAATACAACAAAATGGGTATAATCATACACTCAAAAAGATTTAATTGAACATCAATTGCCAGATCTAGACATCTAGTTCTTTTTATGATAGCAAACATAGCCTTTCTAGCTTGTTCAAACAGGTATTTCCAACATTGATGGGAGTTACCATTGTAAAAACAACAAAATGCTAAGATATTTGTAACTGTCAACAATTTGGAGCTGCTCGTTATCAAGGTGAAATGAAAAGTTTACGCTTGCTGAAGATAACTATCTTAGGGTTTTGACAGTTTATTTGCAACTTCCAGGTTTCACGAAAACCTAACAAATTGTTCAGTGCGGATTGAAGGTCTTCCGCATTGACCCCTATTAACACTGTATCGTCTGCATACAAGAAAAGTAATAACTTGATGTAAGAAGTCCCCTTGTTGGACCACCATCCTTGACAACACATGATTTAATGCTATGATACATCTTAAAAATAACACGTAAAATTTTCCCATCAATTCCACTTTTAAGAAGTTTCACAAAAAGCCCTGGACACCGTACAGTATCGAAGGTTTTTTTATAGTCGATTAAAGCACAGAAAAATTATTTCCCTTGACTAATTACAAGCGTCTAGTCCGTCATTCATAATCCAGCCGTCGTCCATTAGAGAATATCCGCGTCCATAATCCAAAGACCTATTCCATTTTCCGCATAACAGTATTAGCACCAAATTCAAAAAGACAATCATAGTATACATAAACATAGGCTTGTTTCCTGCAAGAGAGAAGCGGTCAACAGTTTTCAATGATGCCGGCAAGACATCATGATGTTCCAAAAAATATCAAATCCGTATCGCTGATCAGTATTCTTAATCCATAATATTCGTTATAGAGTCGTCATCTAAAAAAAAGATGTATCTCAGTCACGCTTTGATTGTGACTGTTCATATGAGTACCATGAGGATCTTGAAGTACATGGGTTCATAAGGCACAGATCTATAACAGACTTACTAAGAAGACATGGTCTGACGTACGGTACTGTGTTTTTTCTGTTGTTTTTTTTTGTTTTGTTTTTTGCAGCGGTTCTGAACAGGAAACTGATCATGCGTATAAGTGACCGGAAGGCGAGAAGTCGAGAATGTTCTCGCCTTCTCGCCTAATCTGAAAAGGGCGAGAAGACGAGAAGTCGAGAACGCGAGAATCCGTCCATTCTCGCATGCTCGCCTTCTCGACTTCTCGCCTTTTTCAAAAGGGCGAGAAGGCGAGAACGCGAGAATCCGTCCATTCTCGCATGCTCGCCTTCTCGATTTCTCGCCTTTTTTAAAAGGGCGAGAAGGCGAGAAGTCGCGAACGCGAGAATCCGTCCATTCTCGCATGCTCGCCTTCTTGACTTCTCGCCTTTTTTAAAAGGGCAAGAACGCGAGAACGCGAGAATCCGTCCATTCTCGCATGCTCGCCTTCTCGCCCTTTTTTTTAAAGGGCGAGAACGCGAGAACGCGAGAATCCGTCCATTCTCGCATGCTCGCCTTCACGCCTTCTCGCCCTTTTTTTTAAAGGGCGAGAAGGCGAGAAGTCGAGAACGCGAGAATCCGTCCATTCTCGCATGCTCGCCTTCTCGACTTCTCGCCTTTTTGCTACAAAGATCTCGCCTTTTCGCCTCGCAATCTCGACTTCTCGCCTCGCAATCTCGACTTCTCGCCTTCTCGCCTCGCGTTCTCGACTTCTCGCCTCGCAATCTCGACTTCTCGCCTCGCGTTCTCGACTTCTCGACTTCTCGTGTCAGCAAATTACAGGGCGAGTATGCGAGAAGGCGAGTGGCCGCTACCGTCTTCCATAGTTCCGAATAGTTGATTGGTAAATTCAAATCTAACCACTAGGTAATACGCAATGTTACCTTGAGGTGTAATCGATTCGCAATCCGGACTGTCTTTATAACAATTACAAATACCCAAATACTGCGAGTTATCTATAAACGTTCTACGCGTAACAGACCTCTGTTACACGTGGTGAGAGAATCCTCTTGTCAATAGGCAGCTCTACCAACACTAGCTTCCCCCCATCGGATTACCTGCTCTCAGTACTCCAGTAGCTGAGAGTCCAACACCTTAAGCTAACCTGGGACCTGTAAATCTATGACATATACCACACTGTCAAGTGGCACAAGACAGACGACCCAGTTTATAACCTCAGGCCTAAGTGTACATTAAAGTCTGTCAACTTCGACGAGACAGAGACCGCATGAACCGTTTCTTGCAACATAAGACCAAGGAACATGGTAATGTTGCACAGGCTTGTGTTCCTACTGCATCCCACAGCTGGTCAAATGCTTGCTGATTTTGAAACACAAACGGACCCAGTGACGTTGCATACGACCGCCACTATGACACCACAGCCTGAGGGGCTGGAAGTCGGTCTACAGACAATGTCGTCGAGTGTCACTGTGGGGACCCACACTTCGCTCGAATTCCAGATACCGCAAACCGGTCTCTCTGGTGTTTCGCCTGATAGGTAAATTTGCACGCAGATCATCTCCAGCAAACACGAGCAATCGCAGCAACAACATCCGGCAGCCGCAACCATACCAGGCGAATGATAAGCGACTATTGCATCAAAGACCCGGCAATGCTGTTGAGAAAGTTTTACGGTGCAGAATTAAACATTCTGGTGGTCACGCAGAATACTTGATAAAGTGGTCAGAGCGAGCCATAGTACAATACATAAGTCCCTGAAAACGACTTGGATTATGGCATCAAAATCTGTCTTGCCTAATTTTTGGGATATTCCTGGACTATTTACATAGATTTATGAAAAACAGACTATAATTTATTTATTTCGATATTTTGATTTTGTCTTTTATGTGCTTTCGTATTGCAGGCGCGGCGGAGCGACTTGAATATTGGGGGGGGGGCGAACGGGGGTGGGACAGGGAGGGGGTGTTCCCCCTCCCTCAGACCGGGGGTGCGGGGTCCTCCCCCTGGATTTTTTTTTAAATTTACACTTGATTTAACGCACTTTGGCGCTTCTCAGAACTTTGAAAGGGATAGCATATCTCGCAATAAAACCGACTCCTAAAAGTAAAAAAAAAAAAAAATCAAATCGGCGTTCTTCAATGAAATTTTCCCCACGTTGCTTCGAAAATAATTCGCCGATGATATTTGTCAACTATACCCACCCACCCAAGTGAAAAGTTACAGTATGAACACAACTTTAGACCATTGTAAATATTCAACGAATAAGGGTATAGTGTTCTGGCATACTGGTAGTATACACACAACAAGGAGGTCACCTTATTTTTTTTTATTTTCCGCAAGGCGTAGATACTTTTATGCCTGGAGACTGCAGTGCCCGGTGCTCAGTAAACGTTATTTGTCGGCGAAATAGGCGGAGAGCTTTATAAACGCAAATTATTGATGGACATTGTGCTGTTCGTTGATTAGACAGAACGAACTTCATGGATAAGTTGAGACATGATCGCATATTCCAGTGTTTCAAATGTAAACTTGTGGAGCTTGTGTAGATGGGATCGGGGGGACGGGTGTACTCCCCCGGAAAATTTTGGAATTTCAGACGGTTTTCTTCACATATCTGACCCATTTCAAGGCACGTCAGTTAAAATTATTGGGGGGGCCAAAGTGGTCCTTGGCCCCCTCTCTTTTCATATTGGGGGGGGGGGGCCCGCCCCCCCCGGGACCGCCGCGCCTGTATTGGTTCAATTGGCATTTTATTTTATATCAATTTTCAAAGAGAGTTACGACTGTTACAATTTGTCTTTCCTTTATACTAGGAGGCATCCTGTTCATCGGGACAGGGGTGTAATTGTCTTAACGATATACCATATATAGGAATTCATAACTATAATACATTTCTATTCGATACCTTCACCCAGTGTATTAATAATACAGCCGCTGTAAAAAAATATCCCTTAGAGGTCCGATCATTATCTGATTATAGGTTAGGTTTACCAAATTGATTGTTTAACTTAATCTCCATGTCATGGAGTAGCGCCGAACATGCTGTGATTTGTAACATGTTTAGTCTGTTCATTTGGTCTTTGTATATTTATTGCTCTGTCTCAACTAGAATCTGTTGTTAGTAAATACAAGTTCAGTCATGAATATCCAAATACTATGGATATCTAAATCTACGGACATTGTGTTTTAAAGTTTCTGGAATCCCACTTTAAGTATCCGGAATTCCTGTATGTTTCCATGTTTCACTGTGAGTGATATATAAACGTTCTTCAAGTTCTATGCGTGACTTCGCATTTCAATTATTTACTGTCACAGACCTCTATCGCAAAGACATACATGGATCCATGAATAATAAATCACCCCAATGTAAACATGAAAATTAAATTTCATCTATTTTTTTTTTTAAATTCAAAGGTAGAATTTATGAATAAGATTTGACTGTCGAATTATCGCGAGCCGAAAGTCATACCCCCCGCCCGCCACATACTGCCAAAATGTCGGGCCGAAATATCGCCTGCCGAATTTGACTGAAACCGGGACAGCTAACAAGTACGAGCAACATATTGAATTAAACTAGGCAAGAACCAATCACTAATCGTCACCTCCGACTTGTGTACTCATGAATCGGCGTGGTGATATTACAAGCGTCTAGTCCGTCATTCATAATCCAGCCGTCGTCCATTAGAGAATATCCGCGTCCTTAGTATAATAAATACTGGTCCTATGGGGCCACACCTGCAATAACACTGGTGAAAACCCAGACTCCTACTTGCCCGTTTTGTTTTTCTAGGTAATACCTAGTATTCATTGTTTAGTATCTGCGGGTGCAAGTTTCGGGTTATTTATGGTCGAAAATTCTTATTTCTGACCAGCGAAACCCTCATCAGGGAGCCTACGCATTGACCGTTATGGTCAGATTTTTTACTGCATACTGCATACTGCATACGTCTGCATACAAGAAAAGTAATAACTTGATGTAAGAAGTCCCCTTGTTGGACCACCATCCTTGACAACACATGATTTAATGCTATGATACATCTTAAAAATAACACGTAAAATTTTCCCATCAATTCCACTTTTAAGAAGTTTCACAAAAAGCCCTGGACACCGTACAGTATCGAAGGTTTTTTTTATAGTCGATTAAAGCACAGAAAAATTATTTCCCTTGACTAAGGCACAGATCTATAACAGACTTACTAAGAAGACATGGTCTGACGTACGGTACTGTGTTTTTTCTGTTGTTTTTGTTTGTTTGTTTTTTTGCAGCGGTTCTGAACAGGAAATTGATCATGCGTATAAGTGACCGGAAGGCGAGAAGTCGAGAATGTTCTCGCCTTCTCGCCTAATCTGAAAAGGGCGAGAAGACGAGAAGTCGAGAACGCGAGAATCCGTCCATTCTCGCATGCTCGCCTTCTCGACTTCTCGCCTTTTTTAAAAGGGCGAGAAGGCGAGAACGCGAGAATCCGTCCATTCTCGCATGCTCGCCTTCTCGCCTTCTCGCCTTTTTTAAAAGGGCGAGAAGGCGAGAAGTCGCGAACGCGAGAATCCGTCCATTCTCGCATGCTCGCCTTCTTGACTTCTCTCCTTTTTTAAAAGGGCAAGAACGCGAGAACGCGAGAATCCGTCCATTCTCGCATGCTCGGCTTCTCGCCCTTTTTTTAAAGGGCGAGAACGCGAGAACGCGAGAATCCGTTCATTCTCGCATGCTCGCCTTCTCGCCTTCTTGCCCTTTGTTTTAAAGGGCGAGAAGGCGAGAAGTCGAGAACGCGAGAATCCGTCCATTCTCGCATGCTCGCCTTCTCGCCTTTTTGCTACAAAGCAAAGACGAGAAGGCGAGAAGTCGAGAAAGATCTCGCCTTCTCGCCTCGCAATCTCGACTTCTCGCCTCGCGTTCTCGACTTCTGGCCTCGCAATCTCGACTTCTCGGCCTTCTCGCCTCGCGTTCTCGACTTCTCGCCTCGCGTTCTCGACTTCTCGCCTCGCGTTCTCGACTTCTCGACTTCTCGTGTCAGCAAATTACAGGGCGAGTATGCGAGAAGGCGAGTGGCCGCTACCGTCTTCCATAGTTCCGAATAGTCGATTGGTAAATTCAAATCTAACCACTAGGTAATACGCAATGTTACCTTGTGGTGTAATCGATTCGCAATCCGGACTGTCTTTATAACAATTACAAATACCCAAATACTGCGAGTTATCTATAAACGTTCTACGCGTAACAGACCTCTGTTACACGTGGTGAGAGAATCCTCTTGTCAATAGGCAGCTCTACCAACACTAGCTTCCCCCCATCGGATTACCTGCTCTCAGTACTCCAGTAGCTGAGAGTCCAACACCTTAAGCTAACCTGGGACCTGTAAATCTATGGCATATACCACACTGTCAAGTGGCACAAGACAGACGACCCAGTTTATAACCTCAGGCCTAAGTGTACATTAAAGTCTGTCAACTTCGACGAGACGGAGACCGCATGAACCGTTTCTTGCAACATAAGACCAAGGAACATGGTAATGTTGCACAGGCTTGTGTTCCTACTGCATCCCACAGCTGGTCAAATGCTTGCCCTTACCAAAAAATCCTATAGGATCCAATAGGACAGATGATCTGTCCTATAGGATCCAATGGGACAGATGATCTGTCCTATAGGATCCAATGGGACAGATGAGCTGTCCTATAGGATCCGATAGGACAGTTACTTCTGTCCCTTATGATCCTATAGGATAGATAATTCTGTCCTATAGGATTCTAAGGGATAGATAAATCTGTCCTATAGGATGGATTATTCTATGCTATAGAACATGTATGTGTCCTATAGGACAGCCATTCTATCCATTAAGAATTTTTTTTGTCCTTCACATGTGACAGAGTGTGAGGAACCAAACACATTTTACATGCATACATTGTAAAGAAAAGCACATAATAGGTGGAAAATGTGAAAAATCTCATAAAAGCAATGTTTTTTTTATTATTTTTTTCTGCATGATACATATTTACAAATATTGAACATAAGGCAAGAAATCAAAGTATTTTGTCTGTTATCATTCGCAAATATTAGCACGAGTATGTAAGCTTATTTGCATGTAATGATATATGATCCAACTGATACAATGCTTCATTGATTAATTTATTGGAAAATATGAATTTAATCCAATTTCTGATACACAAATTAAAACCCAATTTAAAATGTAAATTCTACATTCGGAATTTCTGAAGACTTTTAATTACATCAATCGAGGCATCGAGGCAGTAAATCCTAATAGATTAAACAGATTCTGTTTTTTAAATCTCTGTAAAATGGGGTCTTCGATGGAATTTTTTTTAACTGTGGAAATGGAATTAAAAATCAGAAAAAGGAGCATGTTAGCGCATTACCTCGATTTCAGTATTTGTTAGTCCACGGCAGGGATCAGCAAATGTACTATACAATGACATAATAATGCAATTCGTAAATACAGATTCAGAATATGCATATATATACAAATACTAACATGGTAAACAATCTTCTTGAAAACCAAACTTTACATTCGCTTTACTCCAAAGGAGACAAAAAACATCTAAAGTGATTCATTACAAAATGTTAGTTGACCATGTAATCATTTTAGATGTATATGGTTCTTAGCTATTCATAGTTAAGACCGCAAATAGGAAGTGTCCATACTGTTGTAAACCATCTGATTGTTCAATAAGCTTATTGAGATCAAAATTAATCTCCATTTTTGGACAATCGATCAAGTAAATTTGAACAGTTCATCAAATCTAGAAAATAAAGTATAAGCTTACTATCCGCAGAATTTAATAATTGGGAATTTTCACCTTATAGTTCAATTGTTTATTGACACAAAATCAATTTCTTCCAATGAATAAAAAAATATCCCCTCATGGTGGCAACAGATTTCCAGCAGATAAGGCAGCAGATGTAGAAATGTACTTTTTTTGATTGATTGAAATTGTAGTTTAAGGGCCACTTCCCATACGGATTTCGCGGCCCATCAATTCAATGTTTTATTTAAATTTCACGGTACATTTCTTCGTTAATTTAAGATCTTTTGCAGCGCTAGATATTAAAATAAATAATTAAATAATGAATAACAATAACAATGAGGAAACATAAATACTAGTACTTTTTTCTTCATCTCCTCTGGTTTTATAGCATTTCCAAAAGAGAAACAGCTTGATACAATGTGTGTGTATCGCAACAAAGAATTTTGGGTTTCAGTGGACGACAGAGGAGGCCTAAATAAGCCTGCGTCGCAGCGAATATAAATAAATAATTTACAAGAGTTGAATGTTGGAAAACAGGGGGTAGTCTTCCACATTGTCTAATGCGTTAATTTCCCGATCAAAGATAAAGTTGGCTTATTCTACCGGTACGGTACTGCATTAAACTGGTCTGAAATACCATTTCTGCTCGCGCTGTTTCAAATAGGTAATGCTACCATTGTTTACAGATGCCGTTAAGACTTCCGCCCGTCATGTTATGACTTTTCCCAGTGAACCAAACTCCCCCCACAGTGCAATATGATCTTTTACCGGTTCGCCCTGATTAACCTGAATGAGCAAAAAGTTATATACCGGCTGTCCTATCAACGGAAATATAGTACATATGGTCACATTATGTGTTAAAATCGGGGCTGAAATATCCTGAGTTTTCCCCCATATAATTCTGTGTTAATTAATACCTCCCCATTTTGGTAGATACAATGACGTCACTGGGGGATTTTCCTCCCTCTGAAAAGCTTAATTTTAACACAGAAGTATATGGAAAAAACTTCAAAAAAGTATAGTTCAGAATCCATTTTAGCATGATAATTTGAAGAGATGTACTATCTTTCTCTTCACCAAGTTGTAGAAATTTATCTCAAGTTTGAGCTAATACGCTCCATTGAGGCCTAGGTTAAAAATCCATCAGTTGCGCGGGTGGCAATTACGGCACCGTAATTGATAGAACAGCCGATCTTTGTTAAGAGCTGCTGTTACTTCCGTTGTATCTAAAATCGGGGCTGAAATCAGAGTTTTCCCCCATATAATTGTGTGTTAATTAATACCTCCCCATTTTGTTAGATACAATGATGTCACTGGGGATTTTCTTGTTGAATTTAGATTTTATAATAAAATTAATAAGTTTAATAAATAATTAATTAATAATCAGTCCAATCCGAAGATTTTATAATAAAATTGGACATAATGAAGAAAATAATTTTAGAAGAATACACCAGTTCTAACATGATTTTCAAGAAAAAAAATGCCCATTAATGAATACTCTACCCTCTTCATTATCACCAATTATATACAGATAATATTATTCTATTTTCCTGGTAGTCTATTACATTAGCAATTGACTTGATGGTATTAATTCAACAATTTGAGGAGAGTTATCTCCCCTGTACCGGTATATTTTAATTGGCTACTGGTGGCGCCACCATGCTGTCATATGAGAATAACAACAACAGCAGGAAAACAAAGTTGATTTGTTCATGTTAAGCTGGAACTATTGAGGTTTAGAGACCTGTATTGCAGATGGTGATGAGTGAAGCTACATGTAGTGATGGTAAATAAGTTATAAATATAATTATAATGTTATAACTTAATTGGCAAAACAATTCTAATTTCTAGTTAATCTCAGACTGTTGTAATGTGGACCCTCTATGAGCTTTAACTATCAACAAGTTTCTCTTCATATACTTGGCATATTAAACAATTGATAATCTTCTCCGTAACTATTTTTGATTGTGACCGGATTTCGCGGCCCATCAACTCAATGTTTTATTTGAATTTCGCGGTACATTACTTTGTTTATTGAATATCTTTTCCAGCGCTAAATATATAAATAAATAAATAAATAAATAATAAATAACAATGAGAGATTAGTAGGAGATATAAATAGAAGTAAATAAGAATCGCTATATGTACAAGTTCGTAAGTCTCTTTTTGGTTTTTGGTTAAGTTATACTGGTAAATATGAGTTCACTGTAATCGCGTGTATGATTCCTTTGTCTTGGTACCCCTTTGTACGCACAAAGCCATCCAGAAAAAACTGGGAGAACCATGGCCGTCTTCAGGATTTTTCGGATCGACTTCACTAACGACGCCCTTGGGAACAGGGTGGGTTCTTCCAGAAATCTGTGCCTGTAACAATTGCTTGGAGTGTGTATTGGGGCACAGGACGGCAGGTCTACGTCCTATATTGCGTGAAAGTCAAAGGATCATATTCTGTGTTAAGGCGTCAGTTCGGTGTCATCTATGGGGTAGCGTGTCGGTGTGGTTTAGGATGTGATGTTCTGGTTCTGGAGGTTTCTTGTTGTGCGGCGATGTTGGTATTCTTGTGATCGTCATCCGACTTCTGTTTTTAGTCTTGTCCAGCCCGTCTTTGGTCTTCGGTGTGCCGTGAGGTGCTGTTTAATAATTCTTGTCGTCATTAGTGTTCTGTTTGATGTCTGGTCTTGTTCGTCTGTGGTCTTCAGTGTGCTGTGCTGTGCTGTGTTGTGGCGCTAGTTCGGTGACATCTATGGGGTAGCGTGTCTGGCGTGGTATAGGGTCGAGTATTCTGGTTCTGGACGTTCTTATGGACCGACGATGATGACCTTCATCGTGTTCATCTCCATTTCTGAAAGTATAAGTGTCCTATAGGACTGTCCTATAGGACTGTCCTATAGGACTGTCCTATTAGATCCTATAGGACTGTCCTATAAGATCCTATAGGACTGTCCTATAAGATCCTATAGGACTGTCCTATAGGACAATCCTATAGGAGTGTCCTACAGGCAAAATCCTATGGGATCGTATAGGACATTTTCTTATAGGAATCCTATAGGATTTTTTGGTAAGGGTGCTGATTTTGAAACACAAACGGACCCAGTGACGTTGCATACGACCGCCACTATGACACCACATCCTGAGGGGCTGGAAGTCGGTCTACAGACAATGTCGTCGAGTGTCACTGTGGGGACCCACACTTCGCTCGAATTCCAGATACCGCAAACCGGTCTCTCTGGTGTTTCGCCTGATAGGTAAATTTGCACGCAGATCATCTCCAGCAAACACGAGCAATCGCAGCAACAACATCCGGCAGCCGCAACCATACCAGGCGAATGATAAGCGACTATTGCATCAAAGACCCGGCAATGCTGTTGAGAAAGTTTTACGGTGCAGAATTAAACATTCTGGTGGTCACGCAGAATACTTGATAAAGTGGTCAGAGCGAGCCATAGTACAATACATAAGTCCCTGAAAACGACTTGGATTATGGCATCAAAATCTGTCTTGCCTAATTTTTGGGATATTCCTGGACTATTTACATAGATTTATGAAAAACAGACTATAATTTATTTATTTCGATATTTTGATTTTGTCTTTTATGTGCTTTCGTATTGCAGGCGCGGCGGAGCGACTTGAATATTGGGGGGGGGGGGCGAACGGGGGTGTGACAGGGAGGGGGTGTTCCCCCTCCCTCAGACCGGGGGTGCGGGGTCCTCCCCCGGGATTTTTTTTTAAATTTACAGTTGATTTAACGCACTTTGGCGCTTCTCAGAACTTTGAAAGGGATAGCATATCTCGCAATAAAACCGACTCCTAAAAGTAAAAAAAAAAAAAAATCAAATCGGCGTTCTTCAATGAAATTTTCCCCACGTTGCTTCGAAAATAATTCGCCGATGATATTTGTCAACTATACCAACCCACCCAAGTGAAAAGTTACAGTATGAACACAACTTTAGACCATTGTAAATATTCAACGAATAAGGGTATAGTGTTCTGGCATACTGGTAGTATACACACAACAAGGAGGTCATCTTCGCACAATTATTTTTTTTTATTTTCCGCAAGGCGTAGATACTTTTATGCCTGGAGACTGCAGTGCCCGGTGCTCAGTAAACGTTATTTGTCGGCGAAATAGGCGGAGAGCTTTATAAACGCAAATTATTGATGGACATTGTGCTGTTCGTTGATTAGACAGAACGAACTTCATGGATAAGTTGAGACATGATCGCATATTCCAGTGTTTCAAATGTAAACTTGTGGAGCTTGTGTAGATGGGATCGGGGGGACGGGTGTACTCCCCCGGAAAATTTTGGAATTTCAGACGGTTTTCTTCACATATCTGACCCATTTCAAGGCACGTCAGTTAAAATTATTGGGGGGGCCAAAGTGGTCCTTGGCCCCCTCTCTTTTCATATTGGGGGGGGGGGGCCCGCCCCCCCCGGGACCGCCGCGCCTGTATTGGTTCAATTGGCATTTTATTTTATATCAATTTTCAAAGAGAGTTACGACTGTTACAATTTGTCTTTCCTTTATACTAGGAGGCATCCTGTTCATCGGGACAGGGGTGTAATTGTCTTAACGATATACCATATATAGGAATTCATAACTATAATACATTTCTATTCGATACCTTCACCCAGTGTATTAATAATACAGCCGCTGTAAAAAAATATCCCTTAGAGGTCCGATCATTATCTGATTATAGGTTAGGTTTACCAAATTGACTGTTTAACTTAATCTCCATGTCATGGAGTAGCGCCGAACATGCTGTGATTTGTAACATGTTTAGTCTGTTCATTTGGTCTTTGTATATTTATTGCTCTGTCTCAACTAGAATCTGTTGTTAGTAAGTTCAGTCATGAATATCCAAATACTATGGATATCTAAATCTACGGACATTGTGTTTTAAAGTTTCTGGAATCCCACTTTAATTATCCGAAATTCCTGTATGTTTCCATGTTTCACTGTGAGTGATATATAAACGTTCTTCAAGTTCTATGCGTGACTTCGCATTTCAATTATTTACTGCAACAGACCTCTATCGCAAAGACATACATGGATCCATGAATAATAAATCACCCCAATGTAAACATGAAAATTAAATTTCATGTATTTTTTTTATTTAAATTCAAAGGTAGAATTTATGAATAAGATTTGACTGTCGAATTATCGCGAGCCGAAAGTCACACCCCACGCCCCCCCCCCGCCCGCCACATACTGCCAAAATGTCGGGCCGAAATATCGCCTGCCGAATTTGACTGAAACCGGGACAGCTAACAAGTACGAGCAACATATTGAATTAAACTAGGCAAGAACCAATCACTAATCGTCACCTCCGACTTGTGTACTCATGAATCGGCGTGGTGATATTACAAGGGCCTAGTCCGTCATTCATAATCCAGCCGTCGTCCATTAGAGAATATCCGCGTCCTCAGTATAATAAATACTGGTCCTATGGGGCCACACCTGCAATAACACTGGTGAAAACCCAGACTCCTACTTGCCCGTTTTGTTTTTCTAGGTAATACCTAGTATTCATTGTTTAGTATCTGCGGGTGCAAGTTTCGGGTTATTTATGGTCGAAAATTCTTATTTCTGACCAGCGAAACCCTCATCAGGGAGCCTACGCATTGACCGTTATGGTCAGATTTTTTACTTTTTCAGTATTTCACTGATGCTTTTACCCCGCCTATAGCATAATTGTGGCTGGCTGGTAAAGTTTACGGCATGTTTGTTCGTGATCCAGTATTTCTTCAAGATCCTTTTCAGCCATTTCGTGTATGGATTGAAAGTCGTTATGTAACGCATACGTCGTTTCAGTACAGACTTATTCTGTATGCCCTCGTTCCTCTTGAGGTATTTGTTTCTGTGAGTAATTTCCGAGGTAGAGTATCCTCTCCTTTTAAGCTTTTGCTTGAAGTATTCTGACTAGTCTATGTAGTCTGCAGTATTATTGCATTTTCGTATATATATTTTCAATTATCCCGTAATGTGCTGATTTACTGTGTAGGTATCAGTTGGCTTTGTTTAGCATTTCACATCAAGTATTGAGTCAGTCGAATATCTTTTCCCCTTGAAAACGGCAACGTCTAGATAATTCGCCTCGTTTTCAGATATTTCATACGTGAATTTCAATAGAGGATGTGCGTTATTAGCCATCTCAAAGAAACTCTCAGCTACGGCATTATTTGCCTGTAGTAGTATGAAGCCATCACCCCGAAAAGTTTGTGTAATATAATCATTTCTTTGTGTGGGAATGTGGCAATTAGCTGATTGATATGCTTGTATATCGCTATATCACACAGTTCCAGGGAAGGGACTGCTCCCCGTGATGCTCCGACAATATGTCTGAAGTGTTAGTTCTGAAACCTGAATTCATTCTTTTCAAGAATCAATCGTGCTATTTCAAGCAACAGATCGATGGGAGGTTTTTGGATATAATAATCCATGTTTTCGTAGATAGTCAGATCACTTCTGATTGCTTCTAGGATTTCATTGAATCCGAGGTTCGTGTATAACGAGGTAATGTCATACGTAATAAGCAACGTATCAGTTGCTATTCGACGTTTTTCAATCTAATTGATGAATTCTGCCGTATCGGCTGAGTAGGTTTCTCGTTCCCACACTATGGGGATAAGAAGAAATCCAGGTAGCGCCCTAGTTTTTCAGTAGGGGCCCCGCATTGAGGTAGCTCAGGTTTTACAGGATAAAGTTTTTTAATTGCCTCTTCTACCTTATGTATTATTGGTAGGAGATATGGTGTAGGCTTCCAGGTCGAAACTTTCAGCAGAAAATTCAGTCTTCTGACTAAGAACTCCACTAGCATTCAACCTAGTGACTGTCTGTAGTTTCGTACTATATTCATGGTGTTTTCCATATTCATGGATTTTATTTCGGTATAATGTATACCATGGTTCAGCTGTCTTTGCGCTTCCACTATGTAGTCCTTTTATAAGAATTACGGTGGTATTGTTTTTATCAGCTCGTCCTTCTGTGTACAAGATTATATTCTTTGTGTTTGAGAAAGCGAGAAAAATGACGGCTGGTTTTAGCCTTCTTCTTTAGTTTCCGTCTAGCCATATTGTTTATGAGCAGTGAATATCTCTCCGTGGCTTTGTGCCGTGTAAAGAGATGGCGGGGCATTGGCAAATGTATCGGTTATATACCTATGCAGGTGTTCTCTGATAGGCGCTGAGTGGTCCACTCCTTGGTGAATTTCATTGGATGTATTCTGGCGTTTCTATTGGTTAATTTTGGCGCTCACACAGGGCTGCATTGTTTGCTGCAATCCCCTCTTTTTGCTCAAGCTCGGGTCAGTTTACCCATGATTGTGGCACAGCCAGTGTATAGGCTGATTGAGACGGAGATAAATATGTTTTCTCGGTTTGACGAGCCTGTGTTAAAGGCGCAGCTGTCTGTTCAGTACAGTGCAGGCGAATGAGTATATATCGCACCTCTCAGAATGTAATAAAATAAACATGTATAATGTGGTATTCAGACTGACACAGTACAATTAACTTGTATGTCAGACTCATACTGCATTAGCTGCATTGATTTCTTTCGTCCTTCTGTGCACAAGATTATATTCTTTGTGTTTGAGAAAACGAGAAATATGACGGCTGGTTTTAGCCTTCTCCGGTTTCCGTCTAGCCATATTGTCTATGGGTAGTGAATATCTCTTCGTGGCTTTGTGCCGTGTAAGGAGATGATATTATATTGGCCCATTGTATGGCACAATAGCAAAATGCCTGCTGGTTGTTTAGCACATGCAGATATACCGGAAATATGACAATGGAGGCAAGTCAAACAGGACAGTAATATTAGTCTTCTGTTTTGACTGGAGGTATAGTTCACCACGGGCAATCATGGTCGGGTCTGGGTAATTCCACAGAAATTACCGCAAGGATCAAAGAAGACCAAAGGTCAACTTCAATACACGTGTTGAACCAGCGAGACACGAAGTCAAGTCATATAGTATAATAAATACTGGTCCTAGGGGGCCACACCTGCAATAACACTGGTGAAAACCCAGACTCCTACTTGCCCGTTTTGTTTTTCTAGGTAATACCTAGTATTCATTGTTTAGTATCTGCGGGTGCAAGTTTCGGGTTATTTATGGTCGAAAATTCTTATTTCTGACCAGCGAAACCCTCATCAGGGAGCCTACGCATTGACCGTTATGGTCAGATTTTTTACTTTTTCAGTATTTCACTGATGCTTTTACCCCGCCTATAGCATAATTGTGGCTGGCTGGTAAAGTTTACGGCATGTTTGTTCGTGATCCAGTATTTCTTCAAGATCCTTTTCAGCCATTTCGTGTATGGATTGAAAGTCGTTATGTAACGCATACGTCGTTTCAGTACAGACTTATTCTGTATGCCCTCGTTCCTCTTGAGGTATTTGTTTCTGTGAGTAATTTCCGAGGTAGAGTATCCTCTCTTTTTAAGCTTTTGCTTGAAGTATTCTGACTAGTCTATGTAGTCTGCAGTATTATTGCAGTTTCGTATATATATTTTCAATTATCCCGTAATGTGCTGATTTACTGTGTAGGTATCAGTTAGCTTTATTTAGCATTTCACATCAAGTATTGAGTCAGTCGAATATCTTTTCCCCTTGAAAACGGCAACGTCTAGATAATTCGCCTCGTTTTCAGATATTTCATACGTGAATTTCAATAGAGGATGTGCGTTATTAGCCATCTCAAAGAAGCTCTCAGCTACGGCATTATTTGCCTGTAGTAGTATGAAGCCATCATCCCGAAAAGTTTGTGTAATATAATCATTTCATTGTGTGGGAATGTGGCAATTAGCTGATTGATATGCTTGTATATCGCTATGTCACACAGTTCCAGGGAAGGGACTGCTCCCCGTGATGCTCCGACAATATGTCTGAAGTGTTAGTCCTGAAACCTGAATTCATTCTTTTCAAGAATCAATCGTGCTATTTCAAGCAACAGCTCGATGGGAGGTTTTTGGATATAATAATCCATGTTTTCGTAGATAGTCAGATCACTTCTGATTGCTTCTAGGATTTCATTGAATCCGAGGTTCGTGTATAACGAGGTAATGTCATACGTAATAAGCAACGTATCAGTTGGTATTCGACGTTTTTCAATCTAATTGATGAATTCTGCCGTATCGGCTGAGTAGGTTTCTCGTTCCCACACTATGGGGATAAGAAGAAATCCAGGTAGCGCCCTAGTTTTTCAGTAGGGGCCCCGCATTGAGGTAGCTCAGGTTTTACAGGATCAAGTTTTTTAATTGCCTCTTCTATCTTATGTATTATTGGTAGGAGATATGGTGTAGGCTTCCTGGTCGAAACTTTCAGCACAAAATTCAAAGTCTTCTGACTAAGAACTCCACTAGCATTCAACCTAGTGACTGTCTGTAGTTCCGTACTATTTTCATGGTGTTTTCCATATTCATGAATTTTATTTCGGTATAATGTATACATTTTTCAAAAGTGGAAGGCACGGGCACAGGGATTTATAAATCTCTTATCTTAAAAATGTTCCTAGAGACAAGTTTCGTATAGAGTTCAAATATGGCCGCTATATATTAGCTTTTGCCATGTAGGATTCCACGTGATAATGATCACGATATGGGATGAAGTTTACTCCTTACCAATAAATCGCGTAAGCTCCGATTTTTTTAGTACGCTATGATAGGTCTCAGATTAAATGGCAAGCGGAGTTTTGTTTGGAGTGTTTCGTATTCCTCCTTCAGTATACGGGCCGCTTCAACATTCCTACGGCTATATTGGAGAACGAAGGGAATAAACTCTTTGTTAGCAACTTTACCTGGGTCTATGTTCATACCAAAGGGTTGCCGTGTTTGAAGTGTTTTGATCCAAAAGGATTCACGAAATGCGCGGTGATTGTCAGTTTCTTCCTGTGTTGGAAATGTAGGAATTCTTTCTATTGGCATAATTTGAAAATGGTGCTGAAATGAATATTCCGGTAGATTAAAATGCTCATTGACCGGGCCTTCATTGTCTAGACTGATGTCTGATTTATGTCTGTTGGCACGATATCGAAGTTTATTCTTAGTTTCGCCCACGTACTGTTTCAGGCATTTTCGGCACGTAATTAAATAAATTACATTCTCCGTATCACAGTTTAGTTGATCCTTAAGTACTATTTTCATGGTGTTTTCCATATTCATGAATTTTATTTCGGTATAATGTATACATGGTACAGCTGTCTTTGCGCTTCCACTATGTAGTCCTTTTATAAGAATTACGGTGGTATTGTTTTTATCAGCTCGTCCTTCTGTGTACAAGATTATATTCTTTGTGTTTGAGAAAGCGAGAAAAATGACGGCTGGTTTTAGCCTTCTTCTTTAGTTTCCGTCTAGCCATATTGTCTATGAGCAGTGAATATCTCTCCGTGGCTTTGTGCTGTGTAAAGAGATGGCGGGGCATTGGCAAATGTATCGGTTACATACCTATGCAGGTGTTCTCTGACAGGCGCTGAGTGGTCCACTCCTTGGTGAATCTCATTGGATGTATTCTGGCGTTTCTATTGGTTAATTTTGGCGCTCACACAGGGCTGCATTGTTTGCTGCAATCCCCTCTTTTTGCTCAAGCTCGGGTCAGTTTACCCATGATTGTGGCACAGCCAGTGTATAGGCTGATTGAGACGGAGATAAATATGTTTTCTCGGTTTGACGAGCCTGTGTTAAAGGCGCAGCTGTCTGTTCAGTACAGTGCAGGCGAATGAGTATATATCGCACCTCTCAGAATGTAATAAAATAAACATGTATAATGTGGTATTCAGACTGACACAGTACAATTAACTTGTATGTCAGACTCATACTGCATTAGCTGCATTGATTTCTTTCGTCCTTCTGTGCACAAGATTATATTCTTTGTGTTTGAGAAAACAAGAAATATGACGGCTGGTTTTAGCCTTCTCCGGTTTCCGTCTAGCCATATTGTCTATGGGTAGTGAATATCTCTCCTTGGCTTTGTGCCGTGTAAGGAGATGATATTATAATTGCCCATTGTATGGCACAATTGCAAAATACCTGCTGGTTGTTTAGCACATGCAGATATACCGGAAATATGACAATGGAGGCAAGTCAAACAGGACAGTAATATTAGTCTTCTGTTTTGACTGGAGGTATAGTTCACCACGGGCAATCATGGTCGGGTCTGGGTAATTCCACAGAAATTACCGCAAGGATCAAAGAAGACCAAATGTCAACTTCAATACACGTGTTGAACCAGCGAGACACGAAGTCAAGTCATATAGTATAATAAATACTGGTCCTAGGGGGCCACACCTGCAATAACACTGGTGAAAACCCAGACTCCTACTTGCCCGTTTTGTTTTTCTAGGTAAAACCTAGTATTCATTGTTTAGTATCTGCGGGTGCAAGTTTCGGGTTATTTATGGTCGAAAATTCTTATTTCTGACCAGCGAAACCCTCATCAGGGAGCCTACGCATTGACCGTTATGGTCAGATTTTTTACTTTTTCAGTATTTCACTGATGCTTTTACCCCGCCTATAGCATAATTGTGGCTGGCTGGTAAAGTTTACGGCATGTTTGTTCGTGATCCAGTATTTCTTCAAGATCCTTTTCAGCCATTTCGTGTATGGATTGAAAGTCGTTATGTAACGCACACGTCGTTTCAGTACAGACTTATTCTGTATGCCCTCGTTCCTCTTGAGGTATTTGTTTCTGTGAGTAATTTCCGAGGTAGAGTATCCTCTCTTTTTAAGCTTTTGCTGATTTACTGTGTAGGTATCAGTTACATCTGCCAATGCTCGGCCATCTCTTTATACGGCACTAAGCCACGGAGAGATAATCACTACCCATAGACAATATGGCTAGACGGAAACTGAAGAAGAAGGCTAAAACCAGCCGTCATATTTCTCGTTTTCTCAAACACAAAGAATATAATCTTGTGCACAGAAGGACGAAAGAAATCAATGCAGCTAAGCTCTATATCAGAAATTTGTCAGATCTGAAACTATCAGATGATGACATACTATTACTATCGAGGGGGTTAAAGTTTGTCCCATCTCCGAAAATCGAGATCAAGGACCTTATCACTGACTTCCGCTCATTAGAGCACAGTGCCCGGTGCAATGCATATTTCTTCCCGGAAAATGAACCGGTGAAAAGACACATTGCCCCGTTCAAACTGAAATCCTCATGTACACCCCCTCTGGCGGATAACCTAACCGAGGACTACCTCTACGCTACCAAGCTGCATCTCTCTAGCAAACATTACCGCACTGCAGGGATAAAAAATCTGACGCCAGGTGAAATCGCCTCTCTTCACAAACTCAAATCAAATGACAGCCAGTACATCATCACTAAAGTTGACAAAAACAATACCACCGTAATTCTGAATAAAAAGGACTACATAGCGGAAGCGCATAGACAGCTGTACGATGGTATACATTATACCGAAATTAAATCCATGAATATGGAAAACACTAAGAAAATGGTACTACAGACAGTCGCTAGGCTGAATGCTAGTGGAGTTCTTAGTCAGAAGACTTTGAAATTTCTGCTGAAAGTTTCAACAAGGAAGCCTACATTATATCTCCTGCCAAAAATACATAAGGTAGAAGAGGCAATTAAAAATCTTCATCCGGTAAAACCTGAGCTACCGGTCGACCTGGAAATTCCAGGAAGACCGATCATCTCTCAATGCGGGGCCCCTACTGAAAAACTAGGGCGCTATCTGGATTTCTTCTTAATCCCCATAGTGAGGAGACAAGAAACCTACTTAGCCGATACCTCAGAATTCATCAATGAGATTGAAAAACGCCAAATACCAACTGATACGTTGCTTATTACGTATGACATTACCTCGTTATACACGAACCTCGGATTCAATGAAATCCTACAAGCACTCAGAAATGATCTGACTACTTACGAAAACATGGATTATAATATCCCAAAACCTCCCATCGATCTGTTGCTTGAAATAGCACGATTGATTCTTGAAAAGAATGAATTCAGGTTTCACGACAAACACTTCAGACAAATTGTCGGAGCACCTCAGGGAGCAGTCCCTTCCCCAGAACTGTGTGACATAGCTATATACAAGCATATCAATCAGCTAATTGCCGCATTCCCACACAAAGAAAGAATTATATTACACAAGCGTTTTCGGGATGATGGCTTCATACTACTACAGGCAAATAAAGCCGTAGCTGAGAGTTTCTTTGAGATGGCTAATAACGCACATCCTCTATTGAAATTCACGTATGAAATATCTGAAAACGAGGCGAATTATCTAGACGTTATCGTTTTCAAGGGGAAAAGATATTCGGCTGACTCAATACTTGATGTGAAATGCTACACAAAGCCAACTGAAACCTATCAATACCTACACAGAAAATCAGCATACCCTGAGGCGTGCTTCAAATCTTTCATTACGGGAGAATTGAAAAGATATATACGAAACTGCAATAATACTGCAGACTACATAAACAAGTCAGAATTCTTCAAGCAAAAGCTTAAAAAGAGAGGATATTCTACCTCGGAAATTGACTCGTGCTTTCGTTCAGTAAATTTTGCTGACAGAAACAAATACCTCAAGAAGAACGAGGGCATACAAAATAAGCCTGTACTTAAACGACGCATGCGGTACATAACGACTTTCAATCCATACACGAAATGGCTAAAAGGGATCTTGAAGAAATACTGGATCACAAACAAACATGCCGTAAACTTTACCAACCAGCCACAATTATGCTGTAAGGCGGGATAAAAACATCAGTGAAATACTGAAAAAGGCAAAAATCTGACCATATCGGTCAATGCGTAGGCTCCCTGACGAGGGTTTCGCTGGTCAGAAATAAGAATTTTCGACCGAAACTTGCACCCGCAAATACTAAACAATGAATACTAGGGATAACCTAGAAAAACAAAAACGGGCAAGTAGGAGTCTGGGTTTTCACCAGTGTTATTGTAGGTGTGGCTCCCTAGGACCAGTATTTATTATACTATATGACTTGACTTCGTGTCTCGCTGGTTCAACACGCGTATCGAAGTTGACCTTTGGTCTTCTTTGATCCTTGCAGTAATTTCTGTGGAATTACCCAGACCCGACCATGATTGCCCGTGGTGAACTATACCTCCTGTCAAAACAGAAGACTATATTACTGTCCTGTTTGACTTGCCTCCATTGTCATATTTCCGGTATATCTGCATGTGCTAAACATACCAGCAGATACTTAGCTATTGTGCCATATCATGGGCCAATCAAGCCACATGTACCGTTGTCTTGATAAGAGACATCGGCCTTCATTGTCATATTCCCGGTTTATCTGCATGTGCTAAACAAACCAGCAGGTATTTTGCTATTGTGCCATATAATGGGCCAATTAAGCCGCAAGTACCGTTGTCTTATTAGAGACCTCGGCGCATAAGTGTGAACACACACTGAGTGTGACAACTGCTACTCAGTTACTTATCTATCTATATTTGGGTATAAATAACCCCGGGTTTCGACATGTTTTCATATCATGCCGAAGTGCCCAAACATTCACATTAGCGAACTTTTCAAGCAATCTACAAATATGACAACAAATCCTGATACCGCTTCTACTGACGGTCAATCAGAAGACCTGCTCAAACCATTTGAGTACAGCCTAAGCGTGAGCAATACTACCCACCAAGAGGCCAGCACTTCGTCAGAAAACGATTACATGGCTATCGCTAAGAATGCGCTTGGAGAAATCAAAGAGATCGGGGACAGGCGACAACCGATCCGTACGCTGATCGGGACCATAATCAAGGCGAAGGACCAGCCAGAAGGCCCAGGTTATCTTAGACTATTCTTCACCCCGGGCCTGGGACACTCCGACTATACCAAGGGGATCCTAGCACCGAAGATGGAGGCGATTAGATTACGCCACATCAAGGAAATTCGTGAAGAAGCACAGAAGGAGGCTGATGAATATGTCAAATCCGAAACGGATAAAATGAACTTAATTCATCAGAGTACCCTGGGAAAACTCCCCATCAGCAGTAAGGAAGCTGGATTGGCTAAGAAGTACTTCCTCAGTCAAGTACGGGAATATAATGAAGAACAAGATCTGGCACTGGCATCCTTCATGAACACTACCCGCAGATCCAGGCTCAGACCTGCACATACAGCTGAAAATCACCGTGCCCCATTACCCAGAGCCAAAAGACACCTCGATCGTCATACCGACGACTCCAAAACTAAGTGATCGAAGCCATGCCGATAAATCATTTGGACATTTGGACTATTCTGATTGAAATGTTGAACCCGTTTAAATTCGGTTCACTTTCATAGTGCTGATATGACATGTATACTTATATATATATGATATACCCTATGATATGTGCTAAATCACTATACGTGCTCTCCATGAGTCTGACATAAAGCTAATAAAATACTGTGTCAGTCTGAATTTTACACTTGAAGTTTGTTTATTTCATTTGTTACGGATAAATAACAGAGGTGCGATATATACCCATTCGCCTGCACTGTACTGAACAGACAGCTGCGCTTTATACAGGCTTGTCTAATCGAGAAAAATTAATTAATATATATTTATCTCCGTGTCTACCAGCCAAAACACTGGCTGTGCAACTACCATGGGTAAACTGACCCGAGCTTGAGCAAAAAGAGGGGATTGCAGCAAACAATCGCGCCCTCCGTGAGCGCCTAAACTAACCAATAGAAACGCCAGAATACATCCAATGAGATTCGCCTAGGAGCGGACCACTCAGCGCACACCGGAAATATTTTGTCCTATCAGAGAACACCTGCATAGGTATATAACCGATACATCTGCCAATGCTCGGCCATCTCTTTACACGGCACTAAGCCACGGAGAGATATTCACTACCCATAGACAATATGGCTAGACGGAAACTGAAGAAGAGGGTAAAACCAGCCGTCATATTTCTCGTTTTCTCAAACACAAAGAATATAATCTTGTGCACAGAAGGACGAAAGAAATCAATGCAGCTAAGCTCTATATCAGAAACTTGTCAGATCTGAAACTATCAGATTGACATACTATTACTATCGAGGGGGTTAAAGTTTGTCCCATCTCCGAAAATCGAGATCAAGGACCTTATCACTGACTTCCGCTCATTAGAGCACAGTGCCCGGTGCAATGCATATTTCTTCCCGGAAAATGAACCGGTGAAAAGACACATTGCTCCGTTCAAACTGAAATCCTCATTTACACCCCCTCTGGCGGATAACCTAACCGAGGACTACCTCTACGCTACCAAGCTGCATCTCTCTAGCAAAAATTACCGCACTGCAGGGATAAAAAATCTGACGCCAGGTGAAATCGCCTCTCTTCACAAACTCAAATCAAATGACAGCCAGTACATCATCACTAAAGCTGACAAAAACAATACCACCGTAATTCTGAATAAAAAGGACTACATAGTGGAAGCGCATAGACAGCTGTACGATGGTATACATTATACCGAAATTAAATCCATGAATATGGAAAACACTAAGAAAATGGTACTACAGACAGTCGCTAGGCTGAATGCTAGTGGAGTTCTTAGTCAGAAGACTTTGAAATTTCTGCTGAAAGTTTCAACAAGGAAGCCTACATTATATCTCCTGCCAAAAATACATAAGGTAGAAGAGGCAATTAAAAATCTTCATCCGGTAAAACCTGAGCTACCGGTCGACCTGAAAATGCCAGGAAGACCGATCATCTCTCAATGCGGGGCCCCTACTGAAAAACTAGGGCGCTACCTGGATTTCTTCTTAATCCCCATAGTGAGGAAACAAGAAACCTACTTAGCCGATACCTCAGAATTCATCAATGAGATTGAAAAACGCCAAATACCAACTGATACGTTGCTTATTACGTATGACATTACCTCGTTATACACGAACCTCGGATTCAATGAAATCCTACAAGCACTCAGAAATGATCTGACTACTTACGAAAACATGGATTATAATATCCCAAAACCTCCCATCGATCTGTTGCTTGAAATAGCACGATTGATTCTTGAAAAGAATGAATTCAGGTTTCACGACAAACACTTCAGACAAATTGTCGGAGCACCTCAGGGAGCAGTCCCTTCCCCAGAACTGTGTGATATAGCTATACACAAGCATATCAATCAGCTAATTGCCGCATTCCCACACAAAGAAAGAATTATATTACACAAGCGTTTTCGGGATGATGGCTTCATACTACCACAGGCAAATAAAGCCGTAGCTGAGAGTTTCTTTGAGATGGCTAATAACGCACATCCTCTATTGAAATTCACGAATGAAATATCTGAAAACGAGGCGAATTATCTAGACGTTACCGTTTTCAAGGGGAAAAGATATTCGGCTGACTCAATACTTGATGTGAAATGCTACACAAAGCCAACTGAAACCTATCAATACCTACACAGAAAATCAGCACACCCTGAGGCGTGCTTCAAATCTTTCATTACGGGAGAATTGAAAAGATATATACGAAACTGCAATAATACTGCAGACTACATAAACAAGTCAGAATTCTTCAAGCAAAAGCTTAAAAAGAGAGGATATTCTACCTCGGAAATTGACTCGTGCTTTCGTTCAGTAAATTTTGCTGACAGAAACAAATACCTCAAGAAGAACGAGGGCATACAAAATAAGCCTGTACTTAAACGACGCATGCGGTACATAACGACTTTCAATCCATACACGAAATGGCTAAAAGGGATCTTGAAGAAATACTGGATCACAAACAAACATGCCGTAAACTTTACCAACCAGCCACAATTATGCTATAGGCGGGGTAAAAACATCAGTGAAATACTGAAAAAGGCAAAAATCTGACCATATCGGTCAATGCGTAGGCTCCCTGACGAGGGTTTGGCTGGTCAGAAATAAGAATTTTCGACCTAAAATAACCCGAAACTTGCACCCGCAAATACTAAACAATGAATACTAGGGATAACCTAGAAAAACAAAAACGGGCAAGTAGGAGTCTGGGTTTTCACCAGTGTTATTGTAGGTGTGGCCCCCTAGGACCAGTATTTATTATACTATATTTCCGCAAGGCGTAGATACTTTTATGCCTGGAGACTGCAGCGCCCGGTGCTCAGTAAACGTTATTTGTCGGCGAAATAGGCGGAGAGCTTTATAAACGCAAATTATTGATGGACATTGTGCTGTTCGTTGATTAGACAGAACGAACTTCATGGATAAGTTGAGACATGATCGCATATTCCAGTGTTTCAAATGTAAACTTGTGGGGCTTGTGTAGATGTGATCAGGGGGGACGGGGGTACTCCCCCGGAAAATTTTGGAATTTCAGACGGTTTTCTTCACATATCTGACCCATTTCAAGGCACGTCAGTTAAAATTATTGGGGGGGGCCAAAGTGGTCCTTGGCCCCCTCTCTTTTCATATTGGGGGGGGGGGCGCTGGCCCCCCCGGCTCCGCCGCGCCTGTATTGGTTCAATTGGCATTTTATTTTATATCAATTTTCAAAGAGAGTTACGACTGTTACAATTTGTCTTTCCTTTATACTAGGAGGCATCCTGTTCATCGGGACAGGGGTGTAATTGTCTTAACGATATACCATATGTAGGAATTCATAACTATAATACATTTCTATTCGATACCTTCACCCAGTGTATTAATAATACAGCCGCTGTAAAAAAATATCCCTTAGAGGTCCGATCATTATCTGATTATAGGTTAGGTTCACCAGATTGATTGTTTAACTTAATCTCCATGTCATGGAGTAGCGCCGAACATGCTGTGATTTGTAACATGTTTAGTCTGTTCATTTGGTCTTTGTATATTTATTGCTCTGTCTCAACTAGAATCTGTTGTTAGTAAATACAAGTTCAGTCATGAATATCCAAATACTATGGATATCTAAATCTACGGACATTGTGTTTTAAAGTTTCTGGAATCCCACTTTAATTATCCGGAATTCCTGTATGTTTCCATGTTTCACTGTAAGTGATATATAAACGTTCTTCAAGTTCTATGCGTGACTTCGCATTTCAATTATTTACTGTCACAGACCTCTATCGCAAAGACATACATGGATCCATGAATAATAAATCACCCCAATGTAAACATGAAAATTAAATTTCATCTATTTTTTTTTTTAAATTCAAAGGTAGAATTTATGAATAAGATTTGACTGTCGAATTATCGCGAGCCGAAAGTCATACCCCCCGCCCGCCACATACTGCCAAAATGTCGGGCCGAAATATCGCCTGCCGAATTTGACTGAAACCGGGACAGCTAACAAGTACGAGCAACATATTGAATTAAACTAGGCAAGAACCAATCACTAATCGTCACCTCCGACTTGTGTACTCATGAATCGGCGTGGTGATATTACAAGCGTCTAGTCCGTCATTCATAACCCAGCCGTCGTCCATTAGAGAATATCCGCGTCCTTAATCCAAATTACAAGCGTCTAGTCCGTCATTCATAATCCAGCCGTCGTCCATTAGAGAATATCCGCGTCCATAATCCAAAGATCTATTCCATTTTCCACACAACAGTATTAGCACCAAATTCAAAAAGACAATCATAGTATACATAAACATAGGCTTGTTTCCTGCAAGAGAGAAGCGGTCAACAGTTTTCAATGATGCCGGCAAGACATCATGATGTTCAAAAATATCAAATCCGTATCGCTGATCAGTATTCTTAATCCATAATATTCGTTAAAGTCGTCATCTAAAGAATGATGTATCTCAGTCACGCTTTGATTGTGACTGTTCATATGATTACCATGAGGATCTTAAAGTACATGGGTTCATACGGCCCCTAGCCCCGGGTTAAGCGGAATTAGACACAAGTTACGAAACGTAGCGCCATAGATCTTGCACGCTACGTTCGTATTTTGCTATCAGCATGCGATATGTATCGCCAAATTTGAGAAACTTTGAGTGGAGGCGCTTGGTGGAATAGCCCTGTTTTATAAGTTTCTGCAACAATGTTTTGTGACGTTGATTCCATATTCCACATAACAGTATTAGCACCAAATTCAAAAAGACAATCATAATATACATAAACATAGGCTTGTTTCCTGCAAGAGAGAAGCGGTCAACAGTTTTCAATGATGCCGGCAAGACATCATGATGTTCCAAAAATATCAAATCCGTACCGCCGACCAGCACTCCCAATCCACAAGCTGTTTTTTATTCGCTTTATATTAAAATATATTTTCTCATAGAAAGTTGCCCAAATGTCCGGGCGCCGGAGGTGACGATTAGTGATTGGCCCTTGCCTTTTAATTCAAAATTCGGCCCGACATTTCAGCAGTATGTGGCGGGCGGGGGTGGATTTTCTTATCGAACAGGGTTGAAGAAATTTCACATTTCCCAAGTTGGGGTAACACTGACTTCAGGGAGAGAGAGAGAATTTAGGTTTAACGTCGCGTTCAGCAATATTTCAGGTATATAGCGATGATCAAACAGGAATCTAAATATGCCAACAAAAACAAGTCAACAACCCAGCAATCCAGAAGTAATACACAAAACATGTACATACATTAAAACTCACGCAACAAACCGATTTCTTTCAAATAAAATAAAATACTGTCTTCTTTTATTCGTACGAGAGTAAATAAATGCCTTTATGGATGAGAAAAAATGTCACAAAGTGCCCACGTGAACAACATTTAACAGTTACACTTGTCATCTATGGATGCGATATAGGGGTGTTTTAGACATGAACTTCATTATCTCCATACGTAGGCAAGATAAGTGCCTTATTTTGATGACAAATATGCGGAATACAGCTGCATATACAGGCTGAGTAAAAAATGTCCACATTTTACGCACTATATATGCTTATATGGCGGCGTCAAAAGAAAGGAGACTGTGCAAAAACAATAATACTTTCGTGTGATGCAGCCTTAGATGTGTGTATAGTGCAGATATGAACTGCTCTTTCACGAGTTATATTTTAGATGAATAAAAAAAACCCATCACAGCTGGACATTTGCTTTACCCACCCTGTATATTAATTCGCCTTCCCACTTTTTTTTGAAAATGTGATGAAAATCACAAAACAAATAAAATTTTCCTCCAGAAGTCAGCAGCTTTGAACATCTAGACGTGTATATTCGGATTCAGCCAAATACCTTGTTGGTAGCTGGCATGTGATTCACACTGCCCTAACGCTTGGACTACAGGGCATATAGTAAACGAAACCGAGACTCCAGAAAGGTATAGTTGGCGGGCGGCTGTATTTAGGAAAAGTCACATAGCATAGACTTTTTGATCGACACATTTTCTCGTTTTCTTAGACGGCAGGTGTTTATGCCATCGAATCGTTTAATCTCGCCTCGAGATGACAGTTCGGATGATTTATGATAGATGGTATAATCGTCAGACAGCTCGACATACATATTAGATTATGGCGTTTTGTCTTATAACTTTTTCTCACGATTTCCCCAGAGATGTTATATTGTATAGAATCCATGCATAAAATTTGTCAGATCTCATGAGTATAGTTTGGTATTCAAGCAGTTCTCCTGGGTAATATATAATTCAGTCTCGTCGACTGATGTATTCTGAAGAACTAGCATTTACTAATATCTTCTCCGTTTGGGCTGATTATTTAGTCTAACAGTCGCATAGTTCATCTATCTCAGATGACTTGATGGGGCTATAACATCCCATATTGATCTGTGGGTTCATAGGAGTTCTTGTCAGTACGTCGACATCGTTTCCTACCACATTGCATACTGCGTTTAATTTAATATATTTCTTTCGGATTTACCCCAAAAAATCCTGTTTTGGCCATTATATTACATTTTCTATAAGCCGCCCCCAGATGGGTTTTCTCCTCAGACATGTCTTCCATTGTTCACATTATGACACAAAGTAGTGAATTGTACGATATTTGAACTATCGACTATACAGATTTTAGTTCTGAGGATATCCTGGGATCCAAGATATTATTAGGACTTCTAGCATAGAGTGTTTACCCAGACAAGGTGGATACCAAAGCAATGGTCTTGATGGCATGACTGACCAACATTTGAGGCAAGCAGTAATGTCTGTGACTTTAGCGCGGTATCGGAGTCGAGGAATAAATTAATGATTTTGTTTGTAAAGATCTGGATATTAACTTATCATTTTCCTCTTTGCAGATATTGCACATGATTACGTACATGCACAACAGTTTGTACTATTTGACCATTTTTGGGGAAACAAAGAAAGTCACCCTTCCACTGTTTATACCTTCTAACGTTTCTGAGTTTATCTTAACGTCCCGACAGAATGAACATCGGTTTAAAGAATGAATACACGACAGTGATTGGAATTGACCATTAATTCATCAAATTATTACACCCACTCCATGGTACTACATGTATATTGGAAATGTGTATAATATTTTGCTGTGGCGACATAGAAATGTCTTTTGTACAGACGTTTAATGTATGAATCTTAGTTCTAACCCTGAATCAGTGTAGTGCCTTCCTCAAGTAAAAATTATTAACAGTTCGATAGTTTCGCTTAATTTTATTTTCATGTTTGTTCAATTATATCATATTTAGCTTATTGCTCTCGTTTGCGGCAGCGTTATCGAGCAAGACTTCTTCCAAGTGTCAGTCTTCCATCTTCTGATCTGGCAACATCATTTTGCAGTCTTGACACACGGTCCTCCATTTTTAATTTCTTAGTCCAGTAAACTAAAGGTGTATAAAGGACTATAAACTTTACTCATCCATCAATATAGGTAAAAAGTTGACGTTTTCCAGTGCTCTGTGGAACGGGCAAACCAGTTTTCAATATGTCGTCTATCAATGTAACGTAATACTTGACTTTTGGTGCCAATGCTGTTATTTGAAATATGGAATATATCTTTAGATTATGGACCCGGTCGACGACTGAATATTGTAATAGGGACTGGACGCTTGTAATCGGAAGTTGCACGTTCTGTGGCTTGTCAGTTCAATAACAGGCAATAGCACGCAATTTTGTTTTCAGAGTGAACAAGCTGAGTAGCTAGCAGGTCCTCCGCCAAGTAGCCTGTTTGAGAGCATACAGCATATACGCTTCCAATATCTCCTTAAATATAACTTGGAAAGTTGATATGTGTATGTGGAAAGAGACGTTCATCTGGAATTGTTGAGACAATTTGAGGAGGTTTGGGAAGCAGTAATGGGTAGTGTAACACTGGAATGTAAGTCTGTAGTTGTATATGGATTTGTGGATGGTGAAGTTTATAAATCGATGAGTGGAATAGATCAAGATATCGCGTTCACAACACAGATGGGTACAATATGGGGGAGTGAAATCCAAGATGGCAGCCATCTTGGATTACATACTACCTCAATGAAAATCAATACCAATCACTGTCTAACTGATGTGAAGCACCGTCTCGAGTTTGAAGTTGATTGGTCAAATTGTTGTCGAGATATCACGTTCACAAGATCCGAGACGGATGGAATCCAATATCGTCAATGGCAGCCATCTTGGATTTGTACCTCAGTAAAAATCAATACCAATGGCCGTCTAATTGATGTGAAGCACATTCTCAAGTTTGAAGTCGATTGGTCGAACTGTTCTTGAGATATCGCGTTCACAAGATGTGGGATGGACAGAATCCAATATGGTCAATGGCAGTCATCTTGGATTATGTACCTCAGTGAAAATCAATACCAATGGCCGTCTAACTGATGTGAAAAACCTTCCCTAGTTTGAAGTCGATTGGTTGATTTGTTTTTGAGATATCGTGTTAACAAGATGTGGAACGGACTGAATCCAATATGGTCCATGGCAGCCATCTTGGATTACGTATCTCAGTGAAAATCAAAACCAATGGCCGTTTAACTGATGCGAAGCACATTCTCAAGTTTGAAGTGGATTGGTGGAAATGTTCTTGAGATATCGCGTTCACAAGATGTGGGACGAACAGAATCCAATATGGTCGATGGCGGCCATCTTGGATTACGTACTTCAGTGAAAATCAATACCAATGGCCGTCTAACTGATGTGAAGCACCTTCTCAAGTTTGAAGTCAATCGGTCAAATTGTTCTTGAGATATCGCGTTCACAAGATGTGGGACGGACAGAATCCAATATGGTCGATGGCGGCCATCTTGGATTACGTACCTCAGTGAAAATCAATACCAATGGCCGTCTAACTGATGTGAAGCACCTTCTCAAGTTTGAAGTCGATTGGTCGAATTGTTCTCAAGATATCGCGTTCACAAGATGTGGGACGGACGGACGGACGGACGGACGGAAGGACGGACGGAAGGATGGACGGAGGGACGGACGGAAGGACGGACGGAAGGACGGACGGCTAGCATTTCCAAGTCCTCCCACCACTTCGTGGCGGAGGACAATAAGTGAATAGGATGTAACGTCGCTTTCAACAGTATTTCAGTATTTCGCGACGAACAACCTAACCACCACCCAGCCAAGTTGCGTTCCTGCTGCTTCAAAGAAGAAATCTTTGAAGCAACATGGAGCCAGACACCCTCCATTCACCCTTGATTCTGTTTTCATCGACAGGTGGATCCGCTTATGGATAACTTATTTAATGCTGTGTTCTTCGCAGTGGACACGTCAACATCTGGAGCAGAAAAATGCACGATCCGTCAAGGGAAAATACTCCTTAGTTTGTATCCACAAGACAGATATAAGTTAGGACAAGTTGCTTGTCCCATTCTATCCAAGGGAGTACGTTATTTATCTGGCAAAAATAATCATCCTGGATGGACACAATTTTTGTAAGTTTATAGCTGGCAATGCTCTTCCCCATGATACTAAGGAGACAGAATATTGGTGCTCCGGTAAAAGGAGATTTAGTTATTCCGAAATGATAATCCATTTGATTACAAGCGTCTGGTCCGTCATTCATAATTCAACCATCGTCCATTAGAGAATATCCGCATCCATAATCCAAAGACCTATTCCATATTCCATATAACAGTATTAGCACCAAATTCAAAAAGACAATCATAGTATACATAAACATAGGCTTGTTTCCTGCAAGAGAGAAGCGGTCAACAGTTTTCAATGATGCCGACAAGACATGATGTTCCAAAAATATAAAATCCGTATCGCTGATCAGTATTCTTAATCCATAATATTCGTTGTGAAGTCGTCATCTAAAGAATGATGTATCTCAGTCACGCTTTGATTGTGACTGTTCATATGAGTACCATGAGGATCTTGAAGTACATGGGTTCATACGGCCCCTAGCCCCGGGTTAAGCGGAATTAGACACAAGTTAAGAAACGTAACGCCATAGATCTTGCACGCTACGCTCGTATTTTGCTATCAGCATGCGATATGTATCGCCAAATTTGAGAAACTTTGAGTGGAGGCGCTTGGTGGTGTATCCCTGTTTCATAAGTTTCTGCAATAATGTTTTGTGATGTTGATTAAAATCGTCACATTTAACACAGGATCCAGCAAATGCTACTAGGCGTGATATGTATACGCCACATGCAGGTCCCACTGGAATATTACTGTCCAGAAAGGGATAGTTTGCGATGTCGAAATTGTAATCATCTCTTTTGTCATACAGTCGACGAGAGAGGGCCCGCCTCATTTTTATAGAGATACATGTATAGGTATAAATATGATGTGCCTGTAGGGTTATCTGTAGTTTCCTTCAAATTCAGTGAAGGTGGATATATATCCTTCACTGCGTCATTTATATAGCGATTATCCATAGTGAGAAGATCGTCTATATAGCGTTTGGTGAATGAGAAGGAACGAGCTTTGAATGTATCGGTTTTTGAAAGCGCCTGCATATAGTCATATTCATAAGAGAACAGATATAGGTCAGCCAATAGGGGTGGACAATTAGTACACATTGGGATACCTATATGCTGGTGATATGTTGTGATGTCATTTATCCTAACTAGCTTTTCGCCCACGCTACTTTAGAATGGTTGTATTCCTCATAAAAAAACGACGCTGGAAAGTAGAATGAAATTCCCATCGCTGATATACCTTTCACATCCGTGAAATTCCCATTGCTGATATACCTTTCACATCCGTGAAATTCCCATCGCTGATATACCTTTCACATCCGAGAAATTCCTATCGCTGTAGCTTTCACATCCGAGAAATTCCCATCGCTGATATACCATTCACATCCATCTTAGCATACTAAGTAACTTAATTGGACTCAGTCCAATGGGAAAAGACATCTGCTTTTCAAGTAACATGTTTTTACCGATATGTTCTTTTGAGTTACCACGGTAACAAATTGATACGGATTATTTTTATTTTTATTTTTCGTACAATCTGGAATCGAGGTCGAATAGACTTCACCAGGTTGTATAGCCTTCATCAACGACTCAATGGATATATTGATTTTTGTTTTCGAGCAAGAAAGATTGATAGGCTATAATACGGGGATGTCAGACGGCCCCGGGACACATATTCTCCTATTAGTATGGTGGTAAATGAAATGAGACTCGTTCTGCCTTGGCTGTGTCACAAGAGAAATCAACTGATGAACTGATTGCGCCAAGGAACATTATTTCACACTTTCATTTAGGCGAAAAGCATCATTGGACGATAGCAATGTGGCATGAGAATTGTTCTGACTCGTTTTCAACGTGGCTTCACAGGAAAACTCTGACAAGTCCGTGCAATGCAGCTCTCAGCTTATCGGTGTTGTCTAGAAAGGCCATAATAATGGATGGGTTTGCAGGGTAACCCATTGGTACTGAGCGGAACGATTCATGTCATTGCTGTAAAGTTATTAACTCTATTGGGTCTGGAAGATTTGGGGTGTACCATGTGTTGTGTGTGTGTGTGGGGGGGGGGAGGGGTGATTTCGCCCCACTCTCTCACCCAATAAATATATTCGTTATCCCTAAGGCTTGGGGCGGAACCTCTCCACACTATATCTTTGGATAAACCTCTGCCGGAAAATGTAAAACATTTGTTCTGCGAATTTGAGACATTTTACGTGCTCAGTATGTTAGAAAGGATTATTGTACGCGAAATAAACTACTTTGAAACGGCGAATAGACTAATATATTGCTTTTTTTAGGCCGACGCCAACCAATCTCTTGATTATCCATCTTGTTAACTGCAATCAAAATGATTTGTACAGAAAGCATCCACCAATCCACCATCTGAATGTCGTCATACGAAGGTTTACAAATAACGCAACATACACTGGTTGTGGAACAAGATGCCGACTTATAGACACAAAGTCATATGATCCCAGGGGACAATATTCATAATGCAGTCTGAAGACCAAGAATGATTCCTGTAAGGATTTAACACCGATCTCTTCATCATGAAAATGAATATGCTGGTAATCATTGTAAAACTTCCTAGTGTCCATGCACCCATGATGTAAAAGTGTGATATTATTGTTTTGGCATTGGTAGATCTTCTCATCGAACAGGGTTGAAGCAATTTCACAAGTTGGAGTTGTACTGACTTCAGTAGATAATTCTCAAGTCATATTTAATCAGCGTTTAACACAAAAAACTATTACAGCTTGCAATATGAAAAAAGAAAAGTTTGAATATAAGAGAATCTTATACCAAAGAGCTGTGAGTGAGTTTGCCTGTCTTCAATAGTTGTCATAATGTTACAAATTAAGTTGCATCACGGTATCAACTTAACTCTTTCAAGACACACGCAATGCGAAGAATGTGATAGGCAGAGGTGCGTTTATACACGGTAAGAGCTTATATTGAAATCGTTCGGACGACACATTGATGAGAGTAAGAGATTGTATATGAATGACTCGGCTAAGAATAATAGTGACAAAGGATCCATTGACGGCCAATTGAGTTAATTCTTGTGATATCGATGAATATTTTACATTTGAAATAAGATTTAGTGGTAAGATCGGTCATGTCGTAATTCTCCTGTGACCAATTTGAAGTCCATTGTCCTATTATCTACGACATCGTGATTGACAGGATGACCTAGAAATATAATTTCTACGCCGGCACACATCAAATTGATCCAATAGTCCTAGATAGTTTCTCAGTCTAACTGAATTTCACTATTCACCGTGTCAGATTGATAGATGCACTTCAGTACTTCCTATAGACGAAGATGACCTTCGATAGGACATTGAATATTTTGGCCAGTTAGGCCACCTTAATTATTTTATATATATTGGATCTACCGAAGCTTTTGCAATCGGACTTCAAATACAATTCAATTCTGTACATTTCGGTATTGATAGAACCACCATCACCAGAGAGCTGATCCCGAGTCAATCGGTAAATAACTAATGGGAATGTGTTGCAGATCTTCATTTTACCTCTGCGATACATGTATGTTTCGCTCTCCTTCTCGACATATGTAGTATCGCTTAATTTACAAATGTTTTTCATTTCCGATGTCTGTGGATGCGAAACAGCTACCAAATTACCACAGTAATTTCTTTTTTGCGATCTGTTCGCTGTCCAGAAAAGTCGAGATACTGTTGAGACAGAATAATGTGCCGATTCGCTCTTTTTGCCGGGACCGGAATAAAAAACGACGACGAACATCACGATGATATGGTTAGATGAATCTCCTTTGGAACAAAGAATTAAACTAGCGCCGCAATATATCACAAGATTGCAATTTAATCGCCGAAATCCTGCATATAACTGTTTTCAACCCTCAATGCGTAGATTTGTATTTAAAGAAACTCTGCATTTTTCTACCTCTTGCAATTCGTATGAAACAACACATTGTAACAGCTTTTATTAAGCTTTAATAGTCAAATTGTACCTAACAAGCTCTTACCAGTTTTGCCATGGCAGTTAGCCAGACCAGAAGTAGATATTATAATGACGAAATATAAAAAGGCAAACCCGAGCCAGCTCGTGTATACACAAGAATTTGGTCTATTGAGAGAAAAACACAGATCGCATCAAGCTATTCATACAGATAGCAGTACATGCTACTCTCATCTTTAGCACTATCTTTAGTTTCGAAACTAAAACCTGTCGACTTCCAGGTAAAAGTTCGCTTTTCACTGCCGTAGCCAAAACTGTATTGTTAGCTTTAGGGTCCGGCTTATAGCGTTGGACACCCGGTTCTCGTCGGATCACCTAAGTTCAGCAACGTTAAGCTCGGTCAATACTTGGATGGATGACCGTGTGCTGTACTGGCTCGGTTGATCAGTGTCCAGGAACTGTGAGCACTCTCGTGTTCTGGCACATGTAGGCACCGTCGTGATATGACTGAAACAATGTTGAAAACGACGTTAAACCCTACTACTCACTCTTGTTAGCTTTAAATAGTATTGGGTCTGCTATAGGAGGAAAATGTCATATTCTCAAATTCACTATCATGCTTTCAAGCGATTGAGAGTGAATCTTTAAACCATTTTGAACATTGCACAATTATATGATCATAAATTTCATCTACAGATTGATGTTGTGCTTTGTTGGTTGCCCAGCCAAGTTGGCATCAACCTAAATTCCGATCTTCTCTTTTCGATCACTTATCTAGCTACTTGTCATCTCTTCAGTGAGTGGTGTACCAGCGCCCTATATTCTGGTGGGAGATATGTTTCGTCCGCCCATGTAACACACCACGCTATTTCGGTCTTGTTGACCTGAATCTCCGCAGATTTGATTTCCTGCTAATCTTCGATCTATTGCTTTGCTTTAAATCGTGTGATTTTCAGTTGAATATTATGCTCGCAATTATACAATATGTATACAAATTAACACTGATCTTTGGCTATTGGCTATTGCCTGATCAAAGAAAATAAAATATAAAATAAGAAATAAAGAACGTACTATACTGTATTATCGCTACTATACAGTGTAATGTTAATCATTTCTTTGATAGGCATTTAGAAGTCGGCGTATATAACACAAGGCTATTCTATGGATAACAACTTCTTTATTGCTGTGGAGCTGACGTTTCGTTGGAGATACTTCCAACTTTTTCAAAGCTAATGAAAAAAAATACACATTAGCTTTGAAAAAGTTGGAAGTATCCCCAACGAAACGTCAGCTCCACAGCAATAAAGAAGTTGTTATCCATAGAATAGCCTTGTGTTAATGTTAATCAGTCGGTTGGTCTGCTATCACCTATCATATCGGTCAAAAAGACACCGACTATTTGTATTCCTTCCATTGATCGGATGGTATACTGGGAGGGAGAGGGAAGGAAGGTGGTGATTAAAGGAAAATTCGATACATTAGCAAGTTATCCTAATTTTATTACTTTCTATATACCAATAGTTATTAATAATCATTATTTGTATTATTCTGTCTTATTTCCAACAGTTTTAACTTTCACAGGTTGCCCAAAATGCAATCAACATGTAAAATTACCGCTTTATTCTGATATCATGACATTTTGCCTGTTATACAATGGATGACATGCTTAACGGTGAGAGCGTTCCTTCAAATTCATTGTCTTTATTACCGTTTTTTATGAAGATGAAATGGAATCTCCCACTAACCCCTCGTTAAACACTGATCCTGATAAATACTTGGAAGATTTGAAAATATGTGCTTCAACCCCTTGGATTTGAACAGGGATGATAATAACATTTATGTAACTGAGGACAATCAATATGAGGCATCTCACTGGAATGAAACCGATATTCATCAATTTAAGTACTACATCGAAGATAGTTTCACGTCGTACGTTCAGTCAAACAATATTGTTGACAACGAATCATTTTCTGTGATACATTTTAATGCCAGAAGTTCGAAGAAACATTATTCTGAAATCTTAGGCCTTTGCTGTAATCTCAATTTTGATATTTTTGTTATTGGAATTTCTGAAAGCTGGCTTAATCCTTCGCCCGAGCAGCTATTTGACATTCCCGGCTATCGGCCATTTTGCTGTTTCAGATCTTCAAAAAGAGGTGGGGGTTTGGTGTTGTACGTGAACAAAACCATAACAGACTGTTCTATCATTGAAAATCTCTCATATCAAGGAACTAACGGAGAATATGAGTCACTTGTTGTTAGTATTAATGTTAATGATCAATCTTATACAATAGGGATAATATATTGACCACCCGATAAAAATGTAGTAAATTTTAATGAAAACTTACAAACAATTATGAACGTTCTCAAACCTGAAAGAAAGAAATGTATGATAATGTGGGGGACTTTCACATTGATTTATTTAAAACTGACAGACATTTTCCTGCTAAAGACATTTTAGAAATAGTGAAGTCTAATTACTTATTTCCAAAAATTACAAAACCAACTAGGGTTAAATCTCGGTCGGCGACTTTGACTGACAATGTTTTTCAAAATTTTCACGAAGACTGTTTGATGTCTGACATTTTACTCTCTGACATAACTGATCACTTCCCAGTCTTTCATATAAACAAAGCACTACTCCTTGAAAAACTGGCAGATCGTACATTTACCTACAGAATTATAAATCAGAAGCAAAAAAATATTTTCGAAGGAAAAATTAAAAATACTGATTGGGGCGATGTCGCTAATGAAATGAATGATGTTAACAACGCATTTGAATTATTTTCCAACAAATTTAATTGTGTATATAAGGAGTCCTTTCCTGTTACATCTACGTCTTTTTCAAAGGTCAAAATAAAAAAGCCATGGATAACATACGATATTTCTGGAAATTCTGGAAAGAATACTTTTTAGACAGCACACAAAAGGCAATAATGCGAACGACACACAGAAATACAAGCAATATAGGAATAAATTGAATCACATCTTAAAATTGGCAAAGAGACTATAGTACGAAACTAAATTCAATCAGTGTAACAATGATATTAAAGGTACTTGGAAAGTATTAAATCAACTCATGAACCGCAAAAAAATTCCAACTTACCAAATACTTTTGAAATTAATGAACGTGATAGTTCGGACCCTTCTATTATTGCAAACGGTTTTAACGATTACTTAGATCTGTAGCTACAAAGCTAGCAGATGCAATTCCTCAGTCACTTAATGATTCCAAAGAGTTTATAAACACTAATAATGAGTTTCATATGGAACCTTGCACTACAAAGGAAATAAGTGCATTTCTAGATTTGTCAAAAGCATTTGACACCGTCAACCATGAAATCCTTCTATATAAATTATCCCATTAGGGGTTTCGAGGAAGTTCGAACGACTGGTTTCGTAGTTATTTGTCATCTCGCATCCAATGCACACAATATAATAATACTCTATCAACATTTAAGTCTATACAATGTGGAGTCCCACAGGGGTTAATTTTGGGTCCCGTCCTTTTTCTCATTTATATCAATGACATAACAGTTGTTAGCCAAGTTTTAGAAACCATTCTTTTTGCAGATGATACATCGGTCAGTCTTTCTAATGATGATCCTTATATTCTGTTCCAAACTATGTCTTTGGAACTTGGTAAGTTGCTCAACTGGTTTTCCAGTAACAAAGTTTCGTTGAACCTAAAAAACTAAGTTCATGCTCATAAAACCCTTCAAAAGATGTAAACCCCCAAAACATACCCGATTATCCATTTCTGGACATTACATTGATCAGGTGGACAACTTTAAATTTCTTGGAGTATATTTTAATGACAGACTTAACTGGTTAACGCATATTGAAGTAATAAGAAAAAAACTTAGCAGGTATATAGGCATAATACGACATATTAGAGATTGTTTAAATAAAAAGACGCTTTACATTCTATACTATTCCCTAATCTATCCATATTTGTCATATTGCAATGTTCTCTGGGGTAACACATATATTCGACCCATCTGAAACCGCTAATTACTCTGCAGAAAAAAGCTATACGACTAATTACATTTTCATCTAGATATGAACACACCACGCCCCTGTTCCTTAAATTGCAATTATTATCTCTGGAACAGTTGAATGACTATGTAGTTTTTCTTTTTGTTGATAAATTTTGCAACCATTCGGATTTATTGCCAATCGCTTTTCGATCATATTTTACGAAATTATCTAAAATCCATAGTTATCTAACAAGCAAGTCCTAATTTATATCGTCAGTTTTATTCACCAGACCTCTCATTTTTTAGTACAAAAATTAAAGGCCCTAAAATATGGAATAAACTACCTTCTCAATTAAAAGCATGTACCTCCATTTTCGTATTTAAATCCCGTGTGGAGTCATATCTTTTAAAAGGAACATAGCTCTCTAGCTCCTGTTTCACCTTGATGTAAAAAGGAGTAGCCTGTGAAAGTTGTTGTGGGTTCTTTTAAAATTTTTGTCTTTTTTTTATTTTATCTATAAACAGATCTATTTCTGATGATACTTCTATGTTCCACCTTCTAGTGTACTATCTACAACCTTGCATGGGGTTTTCATCCCGCCACCTCGATAATTTGTATATTAAGCTATTTTATTGTCTGGTGAAATAAAAATCAAATAAACAAAATCAAAGGAAATACTGAATCTTATGAATTGGCGAAGACAGCCCTAGATAATGAAGTTGGTCCTTCTGGAATCTCATATAGCTATTTCAGACCCTCTATATGTGCTTATGTGAGAAAGCCGTTTCAATCTTTATGGGATGTTGTAGATAATAACAAACTTCACGAGTTAAAAAAACTGTAGAATATATTCATCCGAGTAACCAAAATCGTTCCGATCAAGTCATGATAGGGCGATGTAGAATCGGCCATACCCGATTGACTCACGATTTCCTAAAAAAGGAACAAGCCCCAAGGTGTATTCCGTGCCACGAAGATCTCACAGTGGATCATAATTATTCTGATGGACTGTATAGATTTTAAGATTGTAAGAGATTCTGTTACATTCTAAATTGTTTGCAATATGTGACCCGGACACATAAAACGACAGATAGCAGGTATCTCTGTTACAATAGGCAATGTTATACACGTCTGGTGGCTATAGTTGTGATTGAGAATCGGCGAACTTTATCTTTAACCACGCAAGCATGTTGTAACTGATAACCTTGATGTAGTGAGTAATGAGACAGAGAGAGAGAGAATTTAGGTTTAACGTCGCATTCAGCAATATTTCAGCTATATAGCGACGATCAAACAAAATTCTAAGTATTCAAGTTATAACTCAGTGAATTAATGCATTAAAAATAATGTCATGTAAAACATCAAAATTTATTCAACACACCGAGGTCTCTCAAAAATACCTAAAATCTCTCTTTATGAAGCGATCTAGATATAGAGATCCAAGAAGATTAAACCTGAATGGCGACCAAAATATTGTCCTCGCTGCACTGGATGCGTACGTTATTGAGTGGTCAAAGCGAGAAAATGCTACAGTACTCACTGCATGGCTGGACCTCACCCAGAACATGGTCGTTGAAACAATCCGCCATATTGACAGTAGTTCCATTCCCCAAGCAAAACAATTACTGGGGAACCTCAGTTCGCTTGAAGTTCTAGCAAGTCTCCTGCGTAAATTCGTCCTAGTCCTAGAAGAAAAAGTCCCAAACAATATAATATTCATATGTAAATATTACATGTCCCACAGGGCAGTATTTTGTCTACTACTCTGTTTAGTATCAAGATCAACAGCATAGCTGCTGTCTTGAATACATCAGTTGATGGTCCAATCTTTGTAGACGATTTCGACATATCATGTAGTGGGAAAAATATACACAATATCGAGAGAACATTACAACTTTGTCTAAATAGAATTCAGAAATGGTGTATAGAAAATTGCTTCAAATTCTCCAGAGCTAAGTAAGGGCTATCGGATATTGGACATTTACTGGGACTGTGTACAACTGAGCAGTTTTGGATTACCATTATACAGAAGAGTGAATTGTGCGGGTCAACAAGGACTGTAGAGTGTACACCGGTAGCATTGAACAGTAAGACTTTATTTCAAACATTTATTTGTTGTATTAACTTTACTTAAATTGTATATGATTTTAGTATTATAAATAAATATTTGATTGTTAATCCTTGACTTCACACGTCTTTCTGTCACGATAAAGCTGACGTAACAGAAATTGGGGACCTGGCGTCCGGGAAGTTTGTTTACATTATTGATCAGCTGGCAGCTTTGCCACATAGTTCTAAATTGATACAGATTTACAACATTGTCTAAATTTGTGAAGTCAGGGAGTACACTATCAGCATGTCATTTGACCCAGCACAGTTTGCCTTACCGCATAGTCAGGAGGTATTTTACGAACTATGCAAAGAGGATTTGTTCGCGCTGTGAAAATTCCTACAAACTAAAGTTAAGACATCTTTGAGAAAGCAAGAAATTAAGAAACTCATTATTAATCATTTTGTTAGCAAACAAATTTGGGATGAAAGTGATTCTGATTTAACTGAGGAAACAGTTGATAATTCGGAAATAAGAAAATTAGAATTGCAAAATCAGCCGGAATTAAAGAAATTAGAATTAGAAAACGAAGAGAGAGAAAGGGAGAAAGAAAGATAGTTTCAGTTAGAGAGAGAAAAGTTAGAAAAAGGCAATGGGAAGAAAGGCAGTTTCAGTTAGAAATGAAGCATATGGAATTACAGTCGCAAACAAGCCCTCCTGCACATGCACCTGTACAATCACAGTCAAAATTTGATGCGGCTCGTCAAATACGTCTCGTTCCACCATTTCAGGAAAAAGAAGTTGATAAATTGGAGTTTAATTCTTCAAAGTGTTTTGATCGGAAAGGCAAGGGACATTAACACTCAACTGACGGCGGAGCAAGCATCAGATTATGATACAGTGAAGGATTTGGTCCTTAAAGGGTTTGAATTAGTTCCTGAAGCCTATAGACAAAAGTTTCGTAGTTGTGAAAAAGAAAACTCTCAGACTCATGTAGAATTTGCTCGTTCCAAAGAACAGTTATTTGATAGGTAGTGTGCTTCGGTTAAAATTGACAACCAATTTGAAAGCCTTAGACAGCTTATGCTGGTAGAGGAATTTAAAAGGTGTATCCATGGTGATATTAGAACATTTCTTGATGAAACGAATGCCAACACTTTAGATCAGGCAGCACGTTTTGCTGACGAATACGCTCTGACATACAAATTATCATTTGTCAGTGCTGTTAAGCCAAGTTCATTCCAGTCTAATCTCTCAGGTCACAAACCCATTTTTTCTCAGGGTCTAAAACTTTTAACCCCAGTTACAAGGGTCAGAGGTCAAACACAAAGTCTCAGTCACCCACTTTTAACACTCAGAATAAGTCTCCCGTTTGCCATTATTGTATAAAGAAAGGCCACTTATTGGTCCATTACCAAAAACAAAGTCAGGCAGTCAATACATGTTAACAGTCATGTGTGCTTCAACCAGGTTCCCTGAGGCCATTTCGTTACGGAATATTAAGGCAAAAACTATTGTTAAGGCCTTAGTTAAATTTTTCACACTTGTCGGCCTACCCCAGTCCGTTCAGTCTGATCAGGGATCTAATTTCATGTCAGGAATTTTTCAACAAGTCATGCATGAATTGTGAATAAAGCAGTACAAATCATCTGCATACCACCCAGAATTACAACACATATAAGGGAAGTGGGAAGAGGTGCCGACATACTGACAGAGTCACATGGCTTCACAGTATAGTCTTCTGGTTAACCTATTCTAAAGCACATACCAAAAATCTAATGATTCGTGATATGTGTTGTATCTCAGGTACGTTTTTATTATACCTGTTCATGTGGCAACTTGGATGACATGACCACACGGCCCCTAGCACCGGCATAAGCTGTATTAGATACAAATCTAGAGAGCTATGATGGAAATGCTCTGACAACTCGTAAATTGGTAACTGGTGAGCTGTGTCGCTGTGACAGCTCGTACACTGGAAATCGATGAGCTGTATCGTCGTCAGATGAAAACGACGGCATTTAACACAAAAGACTAATCTGTAAAGCCCGATGTCGACCAAGCATCAACTTCCCACAAATGCCAACATATATCAAAGACCAAAAGGTCTGTACAGGGGGCGGGCCTCGGGGACGAAACGTCCACCAGCAGAATCTCGCCATATACAGGTAAAACTTACAACACATATAAGGGAAGTGGAAAGAGGTGCCGACATACTGACAGTCACATGGCTTCACAGTATAGTCTTCTGGTTAAACTATTCTAAAGCACATACCAAGAATCTAACGATTCGTGATATGTGTTGTATCTCAGGTACGCTTTTAGTGTACCTGATGATGTGGCAACTTGGATGACATGACCACACGGCCCCTAGCACCGGCATAAGCGGTATTAGATACAAATCTAGAGAGCTATGACGGAAATGCTCTGACAACTCGTATATTGGTAATGGGTGAGCCGTGTCTCTGTGACAACTCGTACACTGGGTATTGGTGAGCTGTATCGTCGTAAGATGAAAATGACGGCATTTAATGTCAAATTGTTGTAGAATTCCATGAAGGATTCACCCGGAAAAGTGTAATAACGCCACAGCATGATTACCTGAATGCCTTGGTCTGGCCGTCATACCTGTATGTTCATGGCAGTATTGTACTCTAGGGTGCATGCAAACAGCAATTCTCTATTTCCAGGTAATATGCAGAAAAGGGGGATGACTTTCAATGATCCAATATTCAGGATCACTTGCAGTTGCTCTGGCTCTCTCATATACAGTAAAAGTCGAGCTAAAATGAACAGAACTTCACTAGTGAGTACATCCATTGACATGCTGAGCACCAGTCGTAAATATGACGTCTTAATATTCAAATATTGGCGAAAACATACATTCTTGTTCGCCTCTCCCTTACCAAAAAATCCTATAGGATCCAATGGGACAGATGAGCTGTCCTATAGGATCCGATAGGACAGTTACTTCTACCCCTTAGGATCCTATAGGACAGATAATTCTGTCCTATAGGATCCTAAGGGATAGATAAATCTGTCCTATAGGATGGATTATTCTATGCTATAGAACATGTATGTGTCCTATAGGACAGCCATTCTATCCATTAAGAATTGTTTTTGTCCTTCACATGTGACAGAGTGTGAGGAACCAAACACATTTTACATGCATACATTGTAAAGAAAAGCACATAATAGGTGGAAAATGTGAAAAATCTCATAAAAGCAATGTTTTTTTTATTATTTTTTTCTGCATGATACATATTTACAAATATTGAACATAAGGCAAGAAATCAAAGTATTTTGTCTGTTATCATTCGCAAATATTAGCACGAGTATGTAAGCTTATATGCATGTAATGATATATGATCCAACTGATACAATGCTTCATTGATTAATTTATTGGAAGATATGAATTTAATCCAATTTCTGATACACAAATTAAAACCAATTTAAACATGTAAATTCTACATTCGGAATTTCTGAAGACTTTTAATTACATCAATCGAGGCATCGAGGCAGTAAATCCTAATAGATTAAACAGATTCTGTTTTTTAAATCTCTGTAAAATTTAAAAATTTCCATCAGTCTTCGATGGAATTTTTTTTAACTGTGGAAATGGAATTAAAAATCAGAAAAAGGAACATGTTAGCGCATTACCTCGATTTCAGTATTTGTTAGTCCACGGCAGGGATCAGCAAATGTACTATACAATGACATAATAATGCAATTCGTAAATACAGATTCAGAATATGCATATATATACAAATACTAACATGGTAAACAATCTTCTTGAAAACCAAACTTTACATTCGCTTTACTCCAAAGGAGACAAAAAACATCTAAAGTGATTCATTACAAAATGTTAGTTGACCATGTAATCATTTTAGATGTATATGGTTCTTAACTATTCATAGTTAAGACCGCAAATAGGAAGTGTCCATACTGTTGTAAACCATCTGATTGTTCAATAAGCTTATTGAGATCAAAATTAATCTCCATTTTTGGACAATCGATCAAGTAAATTTGAACAGTTCATCAAATCTAGAAAATAAAGTATAAGCTTACTATCCGCAGAATTTAATAATTGGGAATTTTCACCTTATAGTTCAATTGTTTATTGACACAAAATCAATTTCTTCCAATGAATAAAAAAATATCCCCTCATGGTGGCAACAGATTTCCAGCAGATAAGGCAGCAGATGTAGAAATGTACTTTTTTTGATTGATTGAAATTGTAGTTTAAGGGCCACTTCCCATACGGATTTCGCGGCCCATCAATTCAATGTTTTATTTAAATTTCACGGTACATTTCTTCGTTAATTTAATATCTTTTGCAGCGCTAGATATTAAAATAAATAATTAAATAATGAATAACAATAACAATGAGGAAACATAAGTACTAGTACCTTTTTCTTCATCTCCTCTGGTTTTATAGCATTTCCAAAAGAGAAACAGCTTGATACAATGTGTGTGTATCGCAACAAAGAATTTTGGGTTTCAGTGGACGACAGAGGAGGCCTAAATAAGCCTGCGTCGCAGCGAATATAAATAAATAATTTACAAGAGTTGAATGTTGGAAAACAGGGGGTAGTCTTCCACATGTCTAATGCGTTAATTTCCCGATCAAAGATAAAGTGGGCTTATTCTACCGGTACGGTACTGCATTAAACTGGTCTGAAATACCATTTCTGCTCGCGCTGTTTCAAACAGTTAATGCTACCATTGTTTACAGATACCGTTAAGACTTCCGCCCATCATGTTATGACTTTTCCCAGTGAACCAAACTCCCCCCACAGTGCAATATGATCTTTTACCGGTTCGCCCTGATTAACCTGAATGAGCAAAAAGTTATATACCGGCTGTCCTATCAACGGAAATATAGTACATATGGTCACATTATGTGTTAAAATCGGGGCTGAAATATCCTGAGTTTTCCCCCATATAATTGTGTGTTAGTTAATACCTCCCCATTTTGGTAGATACAATGACGTCACTGGGGGATTTTCCTTAAGATTTTCCTTAAAAGCTTAATTTTAACACAGAAGTATATGGAAAAAACTTCAAAAAAGTATAGTTCAGAATCCATTTTAGCATGATAATTTGAAGAGATGTACTATCTTTCTCTTCACCAAGTTGTAGAAATTTATCTCAAGTTTGAGCTAAGATTTTTAGTAAAAACCTGCTACGCTCCATTGAGGCCTAGGTTAAAACTCCATCAGTTGCGCGGGTGGCAATTATGGCACCGTAATTGATAGAACAGCCGATCTTTGTTAAGAGCTGCTGTTACTTCCGTTGTATCTAAAATCAGGGCTGAAATCAGAGTTTTCCCCCATATAATTGTGTGTTAATTAATACCTCCCCATTTTGTTAGATACAATGATGTCACTGGGGGATTTTCTTGTTGAATTTAGATTTTATAATAAAATTAATAAGTTTAATAAATAATTAATTAATAATCAGTCCAATCCGAAGATTTTATAATAAAATTGGACATAATGAAGAAAATAATTTTAGAAGAATACACCAGTTCTAACATGATTTTCAAGAAAAAAAATGCCCATTCATGAATACTCTACCCTCTTCATTATCACCAATTATATACAGATAATATTATTCTATTTTCCTGGTAGTCTATTACATTTACTTGATGGTATTAATTCAACAATTTGAGGAGAGTTATCTCCCCTGTACCGGTATATTTTAATTGGCCACTGGTGGCGCCACCATGCTGTCATATGAGAATAACAACAACAGCAGGAAAACAAAGTTGATTTGTTCATGTTAAGCTGGAACTATTGAGGTTTAGAGAACTGTATTGCAGATGGTGATGAGTGAAGCTACATGTAGTGATGGTAAGTAAGTTATAAATATAATTATAATGTTATAACTTAATTGGCAAAACAATTCTAATTTCTAGTTAATCTCAGACTGTTGTAATGTGGACCCTCTATGAGCTTTAACTATCAACAAGTTTCTCTTCATATACTTGGCATATTAAACAATTGATAATCTTCTCAGTAACTACTGCAGCACTTAACCTTATATTTGCAGTCAAAATTAATGAAATAAATCAGTTAGCCTCATTTAGCCTGGAATTCACAAAGAAATATCCATAACTCAATCTGTCTCAAAATTCCTTTCAGATCTACCCAGGTTCATCCAGGCAGTGTGAATTGCCATTGTTGCATTGTCAGCTGGAAAAGCCCAGGCTTGGGGACCTCATGTGAAGATTGGCCATGCACCCCTGAAGGAAATACCCCGGAGGGTGAGATAAATAGGTTATATCAAACCACTGCTTGTGTATTTCCTGTTCATGTCAAACCGTAGGATTTAACTTGCTAGGAAGTTTGAGGGGGGGGGCATGTTAGCTCTCAATAAATCAGTTGACATCCTCACTTGTTGTTTAGAAATGTTTATCGTTTCCTGCTTATATTTCCAGAAGATTTGAGAATATTTCCATACCAAAGTTCTGATAAAATCGCAAAGGAATATTTATTAAAATAAATTGATAACAAATACACTGTTGGCATAACCGATATTTGCTATGATAAAAATGTGACCAGGAAAAGCAGGATAAATTATTATCAGATTTCCTATAACCATGATAACAGGCTATATTTTAATTGTCTATTTATTGCACTATTCTTGATCAAGGCTAAGGATTGCTGCATAATTCAATTGTACATCTGTACCCACATCTTGAAAATGAGAACATTTCATGCAACCAATCGGACTTGTTCGAGGCACACATTTCATCGACTCGGAGCAGACATGTGATCATGGAAATCATGCAGCGTCTATTGTTGAATTACTTCTTCGCCAAAGAGGAAATAGCATCAGGCAATATTACATGACCAATACAACTGGATGACGAACATTGTTAAAATCATATTAGTGTACATTCTCAATATTTTTTCCAATTGTGATTGCGTTTTCATTTAGCGTTGATCCATTGCAATATTATTTAATGACGATATGCAATATAAATTCAAATAACAAATATATCTAAGCAACAATGTTACAATGGATTAAATTTATTTAACTTTTCAGACGAAGAAGACCACTATTCACACTGGTGGTTTTAAATCCAGGTTGGACCATATTATGGGGCAGAGCAGATATAAGGTAGCTATTGATTTATTGATTTTTGATACCGAGTTTGTGTCTTGGATTGAATGTAAATTTTATAAGGCCAATTCTCGTAAAGCAAGTAATTACTTGTATTCTACAAGTTGCTGCTACAAGTCACACTGTGCGAATGGGGCTGTAAACAGAGATGATTCTTAACTAATTGATATATCATGTATTTTGTAGAAGACTCTGCCAGTTATAGAAGACGACAGTGATGAGGAAGGAGGTTCGTTTGCCGAAACATCAGAAACATATGCTAATGTAAGTATAAATTACATTATTGACAGTGCACCACATAATGTAACCATACTATTAGTCCGGCAGCCAAATCGCAAAAAGGGGTCTAAATAAGGTTTTCGTAGCAACCCCCGCGTAGATTTAGTTTGGCAACTGTTTATCAACGAGTATCATCTCCTGGTCAGTTCTAGACCTGATGTAAGCATCTACGGTGGTGCCTAAGGTGGCAGCATGCATTTCTTCACCGCTGTCTGAACAAGCAATACTTAACTCTAAGATGGGGGTAGGGGTATTTATGAACGTATATCTTTTTTATTCTTGCACTAAACTTTCTGTAACTTCCCATACCTGCCCTCTGAATAATGTTCTATTAGATAACGTAATCCAAGTTACGCCTTTTACGTTTTTTTACGTCATGATGACGTCATAACTTGGAGGATATATTTTTCCTCGATTTTTTTAGAAATGAGACTCGATTTTTTGTTTTGCAATTGCAAAAACTCTTTTTGTATTCTGCCTGATTAGTATTTGTGAAAGATAATCCTCTCTTCTTTAATTCTAGACCTGGTTTAACCATCTAATATGCACTTCATGGATACAATATAACCATGTTTAACGGCACCAGAGCATGAGAAATATGAAGCCGAAATATGGGTAAGGCTGATTACGTTCTAATATTTTATTTCTCCACGATCCTAGCGCAATCAATTTGATCACATATTGAGTCTGTGTACGGATCATTCAGATAAAGCAATCCGATTCCGATTATCTTCGATATTGGTGTCACTATGTCGTTATTATCACCCTGGAAGTATTTTTTTGTTGCATTTTTCTTGTAATTTTCCAGCGGTGTATTGTTACCCTGTTAGCTTTTGCTTGATGTGTGTATTCAAGACCACGAATGCATGGCTTACTTGAAATGGGATGTTGGTGTCTACGATAATGAGTAAGGTCGCATGCTGCCTTCTCCTAATGCTCTCTGAGTAACACAAAAACAAACAAGGAATGGGGGTAGGGGTGATTATACTTCGATATCTTCTTCGCACTTGGGTCACACTTTGTGATTGAATACTAGTTGAGCAAAACGAGGAATCAAACTTCGAATACTTCAATCTTGATGTGTAATTGTTTCCTCTTTTTATCTGCCACATGTGGCGCTATGTATAATACTTACATATTCATGGCAATAAAGAATCTATCTATCTATCTACTTCTGGAATGAAGTCTCTGAAGTCTGTTTTGAACTCTCGTGTATATTCTTTATAGCATGGTCAGTGTTACAGGGCTATATATCGTCGCTCTGAAATATTTGTATCTAATACCGCCCAAGTCCGAGTTAGGGGCCGTGTGGTCATGTCATTCAATATATCCACATGAACAGTCACAATAAAAGCGGGGTTGAGATAAAAATCATCACAGGGGTCACTTTTGGTTCTTGTGATGTTTTTAGAAATATCCAGTCAGTATATTTGTCGGTGGGGTAATATGAGTTCTTGTCAGTACGCCGGCTTCGTTTCTCACCGCCCTTTTAATGTTACGTCCAATTATTGTATGTGTTTAATATCTTTCACACATGTTAAACTCTGCTCGACTTAGGTTAAGGATTATCAACTAGCTGCTAATGGTCAACTCTTATCCAAGAACGGCTTTACATGAACTTGCCGTTTGCATTTATTAATCTAGCTTGTGGTCAATTATTAACCAAGAACGGGTCTATATAAAGTTGCCGCTTGCATTTGTTAACTCCATCAGTGTCATGTCGAAATTATGGACATCCAATCAGAAGATGGATTCAACTTTTCCAATCTCGCCAATGTTTCGAAATCTAATTAGAGAAAACCAGTTAATTTGCTAGATGAAATGACTGAATGTTACATGAAATGAAAGGAATGGATTCAGGTCAGAAAGTATTGAGAGAAGACGAAAGGCAGATTCCATCAAACTGTTCTCAAATATGATGCATAAAGTGAGACAAAATGCATTTAAGCAACAGAAACCCATGCCCACCCAACGCGTATAATCCAAAGACCTAATTCGTATAACATCCACATCAAAGAAGAATGTGAATGGTCGAAATTGAAAATGTATACCTCAGTTCATATAAATTAATTCGATAAATATATCTCATTCGAAAATTGATACTTGTCAGTATCTTTGGTTCCATTCTTGAAGCTAGATATACATTATGGGAACGTTCTATTACACTGTGATACTTAATTGATATTGACAAACAAAAACAAGCATTCCAATGCTTTCGTTTTGTATAAAAGGTAATTAAAAAAAAGAAAAAAAAGATCCAATGAATTTGTCAATACAATAGTAATATCACTAGCAAGTGTCAGATTCAATAATCAACCGCAGTCCATAAAGAAATCCCGCTTCAATAATCGCAAAACCTATTTCGTATGACAGTCAGCTTCAATTCCAATGTGTATGAAATAAATACAAGAAAAACATTTTTCAATGATGTCAGCAAGACATAATGATGTTCTATATATAAACTCCGAAATCACTGATCATTATTCTTTATCCAAATGAATTCCAAGTCTTGTCCAGAGTATCAGTCACGCTCTGAATGCAATGTTCATTTGAACACATGATATCCAAACAACCCTCAATCTTAATAAATTGATATCCTATCAATGCTTCCCAATCGTACATGTCGCTATAGAATATTAAGTATTACAATTGAATTTGGTGTTCTGAGCGCCCTTATCATGAATATTTAATAGCATTACGACATCATGGTCGCATCTGGACTAGTCCACTTGCAGTCGGGGAGGGGAGATAGGGTCACAGTGTCCGTTTATCCTAATGTTTACACCAAAGACCAGTCTATATATCTACCACGTAGTATGGTGCCACAATGTCGGGACCGCGGAAACATGAAAAGACCAGGGCGGCGTCTAAGTCGACTGAGCCAATCAATAATTCTCTATCATTAATGTTCCCTTCAAAGCACTATGAAGTGTTCTCAGGATTGGCTGTCACTCGAGTTACTGCAAGCCTCTTAGATCCTTCAACCGACATATCCAAATGGTGGAGCAGACAGGATTTAATTTTAATTAGATTGAACATCCTCAGACGTTATAGCCAAAAACAAAAATTAGCAAAAATCCAGTTGCATTTAAGGCTGTGTTATCTTACCGTCATGTATTTGCGCATCCCTCGTCTGTCCATTTTTGCAAATAGCAGGCCAGTCTCGGCAAACTGAGAGAGAGAGAGAGATATATATATGTGATTAATTGGAGCGATATACAAGAGGTGGTACAAACTGACGTCTGGCGGACATATGACTCAACCACAAGCTTTTCTCGACATCTCACATTCAGATCTCAGACACGAGAATACGGTGTACTTATGCTTAGTATCTCAGCCGCGCTGTTATTGCAGCTGTTCATGTGAAGAATATGAAGCATTCACACGGCCCCTAATACCGGCTTAAGCGGATTTAGATACACTAGCTCGGGTGCTGTGATGACAGATCAGCTCAAACAAATAAGTCGTTTGATGTTAATGGATGAGCATCGAGGACGCCCGATGGCGTAAATGTCTCAGCATGGGGTAAACATGGTAAATGCAAGAATACCTCGAAAAACTAACCTGTAATGCCCGACGGTTTAAATTTCCCGCCAAAATAATAAACCTACACATATTTGTCGAATGACATGTACAGGGGGCGGGCCTCGGAGACCAACAGTCCACCAGCAGATACATGTAGCTACCATATACAGGTAATACATTGCAGCGATATGCAGAAAGGTGTGGAAAAAATGACGACGTCTGGCAACTAAAAGGCCACCATATAACTCAGCTTCCCTCGGCACCTCACATTCAGACCCCAGAATGAGGTGGATTCTCCAACGTAGCCTAAGTATCTCTGCCGCGCTTTTATTGCTGGTGTTCATGTGGAGACTATGAAGTATCCTAACGGTCCCTATACCATCTTAGTTTACCGAGATATCAGACCATCCCAACACGGTCGCCATTTCGATTCTAACCATATTTCATTGCAAACAAGATTGAGCAAACAGACAATCTCCAGCAATAAAGTCGTTTCTTATTCATTACAATTAATGTTTCCGCCCAATTCCTTGCTGTGATTGTATTAAAGTTACGTGTACCCATGCCAAATTCATTATAATCCAAGTTTTCACAATATAAACTTGAGTGAACAAGAGAGATGAGGAATTCCAACTAACCTCGATTTTTGTGGGACACCCTCAATCAGATTTTGTTTTTCTGTCTTATTTCGGGCCAGATTATGACTTTGTCTCCCACAAAATCATAATAACTTACTTCTGTACGACAGTTGGTTCAAATGAAACATTTTGAAACACTATCCAGATATAAGCATAATATTTTATAGAAATAAAGAAAGAAAAAACAGAACACGGCGCGATAATCAGACACAAATAAAGAAAAAATACAATTTCTAGATTCATGACGTCATAGCGACGAAACTAAAGAAGTTACCGAAAGTCTGGTTACTCTACCTTTCAGGTCAATATCCAAGAGCAATGCGTGGAGAATTTCAGTATGATAAACAGCGAACTAAAGAAAATATGGGAGGGTAATCTCCCCTACCCCCATTTGAATTTAATGGTGTCATGACCGGATAACATCTATATGAATCCACGCTGAGGTCAAACGGGACTTACTAGAAAGAGATATCTGGTCTAGAATTAAGCGGGAGACATATTTCTTTTAAGATTATATGTCAAATATCATCAAGAATGGATTACTGCGAAAGAAACGGAGAAAATCGGAGAAAATATTTACCAAAACCCATGAGACAAAGGCTTCTCGAGCTTATGACGTGGCTATATTAGCTAGAGGAATTTGGACTGTTTTATTTGAAAGGTCATTATTCGGAGGTAAATTTGTGTAAGTTTCAGATCGCGAAGCGCAGGGGTACTAAAAATATTAGGGCTGAATTACCCCTACCCCCATTCCGGTTTTAAATTTTTCAAAACCAGTCAGCATCAAACAATTGCATGTAGCAAACTTAGGCACCACCGTAGATACCTACATCAGGTATTCAATTGACCGGGAGATGTTGATCTTCATGAAAAAGCAGTCAAACAAAATCTACGCGGGGGATGCTACGGAATGACACGTTCTCGCGAGTGGCGCCCGGACTATATATTTTTCTCCATCACATCTACATGTAGCTTTCATTTTGTGTGTTTGCATTTTTCGTGAGTGAAATAGTCCTATAACAGTCGACCAACACAGGCCATATTCATACAGCATCTGCATTTATTTAACTACAATGTAGTTTGTCATTCAAAAGTCCATGAACTGATCAAATACTTAATCCTTTGTTTCCAGATTTCAGACATCGAGAGTGTTGCTGATGATGATGGCACTCTGCGACAGACATTACGAAGAATTGGGGAAGAAAACAGGAAGCTACGAGCAGACATTGGCAATCTTCATGAAACTTTACAAAGTCTGAAAGGTAAGTCTGGCTCAGCATTCTTTCTGTATGCAAGATGGCCAAATAAGGGAATAAGACGTATGCATGAATATGTATTTGGAAATATATGGAAGGGTGTCCTTATACACATATATTCTGCAATAACTATTTTCCAAACAAATTTGCTCAAATGCTTTTCTTCAGATCCGCCATCAGTGGTTTCGCATTTTACACATGCATGATTCTCAGCGTAATGAATGATCTCCTTTATAATATAATTACCTCATTTAAATAGCATGAGAATGTACACATGATCCGTATTGTAATTTAACTATCCTCAATATGTTATGGTGCATTTGCGAATACATTTCTATTGTTTTTTGTTCTCTCATTAGATCTTCCAAGAATGGTTTTGGACTTGTACAGGAAGTGAAGCAAAGCTGTCAGTGCAATTGTGCTCAGGGGACAACTACCCCAGAGAGATATCCCTCACCGATGGTACATGCTGCTCCACTTGTACCAGAGTCCTCTCTATGCCGACTACCCAGTCACCAGCTCCATCTCCGCTTGTTGTTCGAACACCAGGTACCCTCGGACAGCAATCTCCAGTTTTCGCCATCTCACAGCATACCACCGAATTAGATGTTGACCTTGTAAGTCATATGTTTTTTTATCGTTCATAATAATAAAAGGCTTTATCTATACTCCATTACAAACTCTTAGCCCAATACAAGCGTCTAGTCCGTCAGTCATAATTCAGTCGTCGTCCATTAAGGAATATTCGCGTCCATATGCATAATCCAAAGACCTATTCCATATCCATAGGAATGTAATGATATATACAGAGAAAGGTAAATTGGGATATCCTTACATAAGTACAATATGTTTAAAACACTGATACCCGAAGAACAATTTTATATACTTGAAGGGTCTTCTAAAGCTGACTGATCATTTTGGTAGCCTATTGAAACAAGTTGATGCTATTTATATTCACGTCCTATAGGACTGTCCTATAGGAGTGTCCTATAGGACTGTCCTATAGGACTGTCCCGTAAGATCCTATAGGACTGTCCTATAAGATCCTATAGGACTGTCCTATAGGACAATCCTATAGGACTGTCCTATAGGCAAAATCCTATGGGATCGTATAGGACATTTTCTTATAGGAATCCTATAGGATTTTTTGGTAAGGGCTCAACTTGCTACAGTTGAGATTATCCCAACTTTCGCGATTATCCCATCCAAAGACGATTGATCTTCCCCTTAATTTACTCAGAATCGTTAGATTCTTGGTATGTGCTTTAGAATAGGTTACCCAGAAGGCTATACTGTGAAATCATGTGGCTCTGTCAGTATGTCGGCACCTCTTCCCACTTCCCTTATATGCGTTGTAAATTTTACCTGTATATGGCGAGATTCTGCTGGTGGACGTTTCGTCCCCGAGGCCCGCCCCCTGTACAGACCTTTTGGTCTTTGATATATGTTGGCATCGTGGGAAGTTGATGCTGGGTTGACATCGGGCCTTACAGACTAGTTTTTTTGTGTTAAATGCCGTCATTTTCATCTGACGACGATACAGCTCACCAATCCCCAGTGTACGGGTTGACACAGCTCACCAATTATCAATATACGAGTTGTCAGAGCATTTCCATCACAGATCTCTAGATTTGTATCTGATACCGCTTATGGCGGTGCTAGAGATCGTGTGGTCATGTCATCCAAGTTGCCACATGAACAGGTACAATAAAAGCGTACCTGAGATACAACACATTTCGCGAATCGTTAGATTCTTGGTATGTGCTTTAGAATAGGTTAACCAGAAGACTATACTGTGAAGTCATGTGGCTCTGTCAGTTGGTCGGCACCTCTTCCGACTTCCCTTATATACGTTTTAATTGGAAATGTTGGTTAGATGCGGTCAGCATAGTATGGACGATTTTCTTTGACTTTCATGCACAAAAATATCTTCCATAGCTATTTAACGCAGCGCATGTAGAATTTAAAGATATATTGTCATCTGGCTCGGTTTATCATATTTTAATATTACTAGATTTAAAGCATCGTTGACACATTTGCAGTAGCCATTACTGTACTGCATCTTTATACACAACAATGTACCTCCTACACTCTATCTGTACTTATGTGAGAAAGTTGTTTCAATCTTTATGGGATGCTGGGAATAATAACTAACTCCTTGAGTTAAAAAAACTGTAGGCTATACTAATCGGAACATCCAGAAACGTTTCGATCAAACCATGATCAGGCGCTGTAGAGAGAATCGGCCATATTTTTGGAAAATCATGTCTTGCCGGCATCATTGAAAACTGTTGACCGCTTCTATTTTGCAGGAACTAGCCTATGTTTATGTATACTATGATTGTCTTTTTCAATTTGATGCTAATGCTGGTTTATGAAATATGGAATAGGTCTTTGGATTACGGACGCGGATAATGGAGGACGGCTGAATTATGAATGACGGACCAGACGCTTGTAATACACGATTAACTCACGAGCATTCATTACATGCTTGGCACGACTATAGTTTAGACACGTTCATTTCTATAGTCACTGTCAAGAATTATGAGACCCATCTCAATCAAAGCAGGTACATGTTTTTGGTGTGTTGGGTTGTTGAGTTGGTTTTGTTAGACTAAGAGGTCTAACGTAGAATATCTGACATTTTTTATCTATCTCACTTAGGTAGTTTTATTATGTGGCGTACAATTATTGATATGATCAATCCACAGCAGGCGGGAGATCCAAAAGTCTGTAAGTCTATATCAAAGGTATAGTAAAAATGGCGATGGACGCATATTAGTTCTAATGTTTTACAGGGAAACGGTCAGTATTTTTGTAAACCCTATTTCTAAAAGTGGAAACGAAAACAAAAGCGTTCTAACAAATTGAACGTTATCGAATCATACACCCTTGTATCTGAAGCGACAGAGGAGTAATCGGACTAATGAGAACCCATGTCAATAGCAGGCCCAAAGGCATATCCTCCGCTCCATCAAATACAATCCCAAGCTAAAAAAGAGCCAAGGCAGTTCTCGTTCCAAAGACGTGTCTTTTATTACTGATCAGGCTCAGTATAGAATATGGTATTGTTGTCGGAAACCCGTAAAATGGCGGTTGCATTAGAAGAAAGAATCCCCAGGCTTACGGATGAAAGGATGGAACGAAAATATAGATCGATTCAGATATTTCTCGGGGGTATAACTCAGGCATCCGAAATCTAATACAGACGATGTTAATAGGCGATCGAGAATCCTAAGTAGAACGTGATATATAACAGAGAAACGAGAGAGAGAGAGAATCAAGGTTTAGTGTCGCGTTCAGCCATATTTCAGCTGTATAGCGACAATCAAACAAAATTCTAAGTATTCAACTCAGTGAATTAATGCATTAAAAACATGAAAATACATAAAAATTTATACAACAAACCGACCTCTCTCAAATAATCTAAAACACAATCTTCTTTTCACTCGACTAAAAAGATCTTCCAAAGCAGATAAAAGTTACAATCTAAAAATCTATACAGTCGATAAGAATACGTTTCACCGTGAGATCTTCGTGGCATGGAATATACCTTGCGACTGACTCTTTTTTTCAGCAAATGCTCGTGAGTTAATCGTGTATGGCCGATTCTACATCGTCTAATCATAGCCTCGTCGAAACGTTTCTGGTTGTTTAGATGAGTATAACCTACTCGTGAAGTTTGTTATTATCCAATTCATCCCAAAAAGATTGAAACCACTTTCTCACATAAGCACAGATAGATGGTCTGAAATCACTGTATGGGTTTCTAACAGGATCAACCTATGGGGATATCGGTATCTCTCATCATAATTTCGCACACTTAAACGCCACATTTAAAGGGAGGTGGAAAACGATGCCGACGTACTGATAAGAAGTCATATGACCCCACAGACAAATATACTGACTGCATATTTCTAAAACATCACAAGATCTTTCTGTTTATCACCACTTTAGCCCTATCTGACTTGAGCGATATGGGTGTACATTTAATCTTCTAAGAAAATGCAAAAGATAGCCACGTTGATGAAATATCACTGACGTCAGTTGCTAGTTGATACTGATTTTTTGGAATGTTTACACGTTTACACGGTGAAGACCATCGTCGTTTTTAATTTTCTCCTGTGTTTGGGAGATAATGCCAATTATCAACTGGGGGTTAACCTCTGAATAATCTGTCGTTCCAGAGATAGATAAGAAATGGTAGGTGACGCGGGAGAGTGGTCATTATGCCCAGGCCTGGTAGGTTTGAAAGGGAGCTGCACCGTTTTCGTCATTCTCATTCACCTAACGACAGCCCTTGTCCTTCCTTGAACAAGAATGCCTACCGGAATGTTAACAATGCTGTGTTGCATGTAAACTGCTGTAAATGAAGAGATCAGCTGATTGCCCAGCATAATATCAAAGAGAATGTTCAGTCGTTTATCGATATTGAGGTGCACATCCGGGCCCAAACCGCGTTCGTTTACCTTGATGCACATTTCCGATTACAATAACTGGTGCATAATCGATTACTGACCCTGCTTCGGAAAAAGAATTCCCACCAGAATGCTGTTTGTAAGAGCACCTAGGAAGAAAACCCTGAGGCGTTTATGAGCGAAATGAAATGACCGAATTTCGCTGACTATTTCAATATCGGAAGAACTCGCGTCCTCGATATATTTGTACATGAAATTGAGTTCGACGAGAATCCGTCTTATAAAAGGATCCTGCAATACAACATTGCTGCATTTAGAAGTTGTGAATTGATACCGAGTAAACACATTCTCTGATGGATGAATTATTGGGTTTATTTATGGTGAGTGCTTCGAAAATGATGCTTGGATCGAATTTGATTGATTGAAACTAGTCTTAATACATTGCCAGTTAAGTACAGCGGAAAACTGGTTGATGACCAGTCGCCACGCTTTATCAGAGTTCAAAGTTTTTTTTCAAATGTCTGAAATGGAAATAACTCTTTGACAAGCATCAATAGTCATATAGCACCACGCAAGGATTGAATGACAGTGATAACCTAGAACATTTGCGTGACTATGCAAATATATCTGGGGTAAAGATGGGGGGAATTTCATGTTTAATATTTTTGAAGTGGATATATCATATTTACTCCATGAACATGTGTACGTGGCGATATCGCTTTGTCTGTTCTCGAACGTCTGAGCTTTTTGGCTAGACAAAAATAAATATACTTCATACGCAACAGTATGCTCTTTCTCCTGTTTCTGTCAAAAGAATTTCGTATGTCGAGAGCAATCATCCAAAATGTTCATCTAACCAGGAAAATACTTCTTTATCCAAGTCTTTGGCTTCAGAATATCTGCCTCTATGATCATATTACTTGTAACATCGCACTTAATCTATGTTTGTACCCACCACCATCGCTAAATTGTTCATCGATAAATAAATTTCATTATCGACAGCTTTGCATATCTCAAATGATGTAATACAATACTAACAGGAAAGCACGATCGTAGTGTTTCATTTTATTAGCGTTTCCACACTGTATCTAAGGGGTGACATTTAAAGTCCATATATGATTAGACCGTTCCGGTTCAGACGCAATCGAGCAGTAAGAGAGAAAAGAAAGTACAAAGGACACAAGACAACCGGTCAGTGATTATAAATTTCAAACACGAATATCTTGCTACCTTCTTAGCATCCTATAGGATAAGTGATAGCTGCCTGAAATTACAAGCGTCTAGTCCGTCATTCATAATTCAGCCGTCGTCCATTAAAGAATATCCGCGTCCATAAACCAAAGACCTATTCCATATTCCATATAACAGTATTAGCACCAAATTCAAAAAGACAATCATAGTATACATAAACATAGGCTAATTTCCTGCAAGAGAGAAGCGGTCAACAGTTTTTAATGATTCCGACAAGACACCATGATGCTCCAAAGATATAAAATCCGTATCGCTGATCAGTATTCTTAATCCATCATTATCGTTGTAAAGTCGTCATCTACAGAATGATATATCTCAGTCACGCTTTGATTGTGCCTGTTCATATGAGCACCATGAGGATGTTGAATTACATGGGTTCATACGACCCCTAGCCCCGGGTTAAGCGGAATTAGACACAAGTTACGAAACGTAACGCCATAGATCTTGCACGCTACGCTCGTATCAGCATGCGATATATATCGTCAAATTTGAGAAACTTTGAGTGGAGGCGCTTGGTGGAATAGCCAAGTTTTATAACTTTCTGCAACAATGTTTTGTGACGTTGATTAAAATCGTCACATTTAACACAGGACTAGCAAATGCTACTAGGCGAGATATGTATACGCCATATGCAGATCCCGCTGGAATGTTACTGTCCAGAAAGGGATAGTTTACGATGTCGAAATTGTAATCACCTCTTGTCATAAAATCGACGAGAGAGAATGTCCGCTTCATCTTATAGAGATATAGATCTAAATAAGATGTGCCTGTAGGGCTATCTGTAGTTTCCTTCAAATCCAGTAAGGTGGATATATATTCTTCGCTGCGTCATTTATATAGCGATTATCCACAGCGAGAAGATCGTCTATATAGCTTTTGGTGAATGATAAGAAATGGGCTTTGAATGGGTCGGTTTTTGAAAGCGCCTGCATATAGCCATATTGTTAAGAGAACAGATACAGGTCAGCCAACAGGGGTGCACAATTAGTACCCATTGGAATACCTATATGCTGCTGATATATTGTGTTGCCAAATTTCACATAGATATTTTTAATGAGAAATTCAAGCAACTCTATGAACAAAGAAACATCCCATGAATGATATCTCTTGTATGTAGTAGAGCTAAAGAATGCTTTGTGGCTTCCGACATTAATATATCTACGATCAGTTTTCTTGAACTCAGATACTATTAATGAACTTAGACGGACAATAACTTCCTGATGAGGGATTGTAGTATAAAGAGTCGAGAAATCCCATCTGGATACATGTCTGTACGGTATGTGACCTTTAGCGCCACGTTTTTCCGTAAAACATTTTGAGTTTTTTCAATATCCACATACATTCAACGCCAGAGTTTTTAGAAATAGTGGCGCAATACCTTTCCCAAAATGCTTTCACCTCCAGAAGGGCCCTCGTCAATAGGGTTGAAAGAAGCTTGGTGGTGCAACGAAGGAATAGTTTTCCGTGATACGGCTTTCTATCTGTATATGACGTGATTCTGCTGGTGGACGTTTCGTCCCCGAGGCCCGCCGCCTGTACATACCTTTTGGTCTTTGATATATGTTGGCATTGTGGGAAGTTGATGTTGGGTCGACATCGCGCCTTACAGACTAGTCTTTTGTGTTAAATGCCGTTATTTTCATCTGACGACGATACAGCTCACCCATTACCAATATACGAGTTGTCAGAGTATTTCATGCTCTGTCAGCATGTCGGCACCTCTTCCGACTTCCCGTATATGCGTTGTAATTGATACCAAGAACATAACTTATTGATGGCATGATTAAAAGCTACATGCAAAGCTTCAAGACATATTTCATATCAAATAATTCTTTGTATATTTCTAATGATGGTTCATATACACATTTGTCCTCAACTCATGGAATCTATTCAGCATTAGATATCTCACTTGGCGACCTTCCTGTACTCGAAGAATTTACTTGGTTTGTCATGATGACCTTTGCCGAAGCGATCACTTTCCCACTGTTTTAAAAGTTGTTCATTCAGCTGATGACCCTCCTTTAACAAGGTATAATAGAGCAAATTGGCTAGATTTTGAAAAGCTTTGTTTGCAGAAACTACCAACGGACACCTGGTCCTATACAGTTATTCTCAGATGTGCTGGTTGAAATTGTTAATCAAACTATACCCACATCCTAAGGAATTCCGCATATTAAAACACCTGGTTTTGGGATGACTGTAGAGATGCAAGGATATGTAGGAAGAAAGCTAAACGGTGCTTTCGTCGACATCCTAATTCTAAAAATTTGAAAAATCTCGGAGTTATTAGAACTAAAGCTCGTAGAGCCATGAAACAGAACAAGCGTGATTCTTGGAAAAATTATGTTTCTAAGATCAATACACACTCCTACAACAAACGTTTGGAATATGATCCAATGAATAAAAGGTAAAAGCTTCAAGTCCAGTGTTCATCCCAATGATGGACATCGGGCGATTACTGACAGAGTAGAAATTGCAAACAAGCTGGGCGAAACAATAGCCCAAAACTCTTCGACAGAAAATTATGTACCTAAGCGTTCAAATTTGAAAAGACAGAAGAGAGGAACGAAATAAACATTTCCTCCTATAACCATGAAAGCAAAACATGCTTTGTTTTCAATGAACGAGCTTCGTCTTTCTCTCGTGAAAGCAAACGATTCTGCTGCATGTCCTGATAATATTCATTATTGACTTTTAATACCTCTACCAGAATTTTGTATAGACACCCCATTACTCATATTTAACAGACTTTGGGTAACAGAAGACTTTCCACCATCATGGAATAATGCCAGTCCCAAATTCTGGCCGCAACCATACAGACTATAGAAATTGTCACTGACTAGCTGTGTTTGTAAAACAATGGAACGCATGATAAATAATCACCTTGTTTTGCACCTTGAAACCGAAAATGAACGCACTGAAATCCAATCTGGTTTCCTTAAAAATAGAAGTACCATTGACCATTTAGTTACATTAGATTCATATGTCAAGAATGCTTTCACAAATAAACCTGTGGTTTCTATTTTTTATTATTATTTTTTTTATTTAGAAAAAGTCTATGATATTACTTGGAAATATGGGATTTTAAAAGACCTTCATACTATGGGATTAAAAGGTCGTTCATCCCTTTTTATATCCAACTTTTCCGAATGATAGACAATTTCAAGTTCGGTTGGGTACAGCCATGTCTGGTTATTTCGATCAAGATCAAGGTTACAAGTCCGTCATTCATAATCCAGCCGTCGTCCATTAGAGAATATCCGCGTCCATAATCCAAAGACATATTCCATTTTCCATATAACAGTATTAGCACCTAATTCAAAAAGACAATCATAGTATACATAAACATAGGCTTGTTTCCTGCAAGAGAGAAGCGGTCAACAGTTTTCAATGATGCCGGCAAGACATCATGATGTTCCAAAAATATCAAATCCGTATCGCTGATCAGTATTCTTAATCCATAATATTCGTTGTAAAGTCGTCATCTAAGAATGATGTATCTCAGTCACGCTTTGATTGTGCCTGTTCATATGAGTACCATGAGGATCTTGAAGTACATGGGTTCATACGGCCCCTAGCCCCGGGTTAAGCGGAATTAGACACAAGTTACGAAACGTAGCGCCATAGATCTTGCACGCTACGTTCGTATTTTGCTATCAGCATGCGATATGTATCGCCAAATTTGAGAAACTTTGAGTGTAGACGCTTGGTGGAATAGCCCTGTTTTTTTAAGTTTCTGCACCAATGTTTTGTGACGTTGTTTAAAATCGTCACATTTAACACAGGATCTAGCAAACGCTACTAAGCGAGATATGTATACGCCATATGCAGGTCCCACTGGAATATTACTGTCCAGAAAGGGATAGTTTACGATGTCGAAATTGTAATCATCTCTTTTGTCATAAAGTCGACGAGAGAGAATGCCCGCTTCATTTTTATAGAGAAATAGATCTAAATATGATGTGCCTGTAGGGCTATCTGTAGTTTCCTTCAAATCCAGTGAAGGTGGATATATATCCTTCACTGCGTCATTTATATAGCGATTATCCACAGCGAGAAGATCGTCTATATAGCGTTTGGTGAATGAGAAGGAACGGGCTTTGAATGGATCGGTTTTTGAAAGCGCCTGCATATAGTCATATTCATAAGAGAACAGATACGGGTCAGCCAACAGGGGTGCACAATTAGTACCCATTGAAATACCTATATGCTGCTGATATATTGTGTTGCCAAATTTCACATAGATATTTTTAATGAGAAATTCAAGCAACTCTATAAACAAAGAAACATCCCATGAATGATATCTCTTGTATGTAGTAGAGCTGAAGAATGCTTTATGGCTTCCGACATTAATATATCTACGATAAGTTTTCTTGAACACAGATACTATTAAACAACTTAGACGGCCAATAAGGTCCTGATGAGGGATTGTAGTATAGAGAATCGAGAAATCCCATGTGGATACATGTCTGTACGGTATGTGACCTTTAGCATCAAGTTCTTCCGTAAGACATTTTGAGTTTTTCAATATCCACATACATTCAACGCCAGAGTTCTTAGAAATAATGGCGCCATACGTTTCCCAAAATCCTTTTACCTGCTGAAGGGCCCTCGTCAATAGGGTTGAAAGAAGCTTGGTGGTGCAGCTTCTAGAATGAGCTATGAATCTAGCTTTGTATGGTGATTTATGCATTTTGGGAGTCCAGTATAGTTTTGGTATGTCGTTATGATTGGTTGGAAGACAAATACCTCTTTCCCTGAGAAATTTGTTGTGATTGTTAAATAAATCTTCCAGAGTAAATGCAGTTTGGGAGTAAGTAGACGTATTTGATGAAGATATGTCTACACTCAATTCTTTAACCAGCACCTGGTAATAGTAATATTTACATATGAATATTATATTATTCGGAGCTTTGTCTGCTGGGACTATGACGAATGTACTCTGGAGAGTTGCTAGAACTTCTTGCGAATTGAGGTTTCTCAGTACTTGTTTTGCTTGGGGAAGAGTACTTCTGTCAATATGGCGGATTGTTTCAACGGCCTTGCTCTTGGTGAGGTCCAGCCAATCATCGAGTACTGTAGGTTCAACTTTTTCTCGCTTAGACCAATCAATAACGTACTGTTCCAATGCAGACAGGACTATCTTCTGGTCGGCCTTCAGATTTATTCTTCTTGGCGCTCTATATCCCACAAGGTAGTATTTTGTCTACTACTCTGTTTAGTATCATGATCAACAGCTAAGCTGCACTCTTAAATAAATCAGTAGATGATTCACTATTTGTAGATGATTTCAACATATCGTGTAGTGGAAAAAATTTACGTAATATTGAGAGAACATTACAACTTTTTCTAAACCGAATTCAGAAATGGTGTATAGAAAATGGTTTCCAGTTCTCCATAGCAATGACACTTTGCAGCACATAGATCCACTACTTACAATAGATGGAACTGAATCCAAGGTAATAAAAGAAGTCAAAATTCTTAGGAATATTGTTTGATCATCGATTAACGTTCTTATCGCATACAAATTGCTTGAAAGCTAAGTGCACGAAAGTTCTTGATTTGTTGAAAGCAGTTGCCAGCTATAAGCGGGAAGGAGATCAGCAGACGATTCTCTATTGATATCGATCACTTGTTCGTTATAAGCCTGATTATGGCTCTTTTCTTTACAACGGTGCAAGCAAGTCAAACTTGGCAAAGCTAGATCGTATTTTCCATCATGGGCTAACACATTGTTTCCAAGCGTTCAGAACATCACATAAAGAAAGCTTCGATATGTATGTCGAAGACGATCAATCTGCTTTATAACTTCGTAGAACTAAACCAGCACTGCAATATATCACATAATTGCGATCTAATCGCCCAAATCCGACATATAACCCTTAACACCTTTCAACCCTCAATACGTAGATGTGTGTTTAAAGAAACCGTCCATTATTTCACCTCTTGGAATTTGTATGAAACCACACACTGTAGCAGCTGGTATTAAGCTTTGACTTAATACATCGTAAAGTATCACTTTCTGGATAGTAATATTCCAGTGGGACCTGCATATGGCGTATACATATCTCGCCTAGTAGCATTTGCTAGATCCTCTGCTAAATGTGACGATTTTAATCAACGTCACAAAACATTGTTGCAGAAACTTATATAAGACAGGGCTATTCCAACAAGCGCCTCCACTCAAAGTTTCTCAAATTTGGCGATGCATATCGCGTGCTGATAGCAAAATACGAGCGTAGCGTGCAAGATCTATGGCGTTCCGTTTCGTAGCTTGTGTCTAATTCCGCTTAATCCGGGGCTAGGGGCCGTATGAACCCATGTACTCGTGGTGTTCATATGAACAGACACAATCAACGCGTGACTGAGATACATCATTCTCTAGATGACGACTTTACAACGAGTGTTATGGATTAAGAATATTGATCAGCGATACGGATTTTATATTTTGGGAACATCATGAGGTCTTGTCGGCATCATTGAAAACTGTTGACCGCTTCTCTCTTGCAGGAAACTAGCCTATGTGTATGTATACTATGATTGTCCTTTTGAAGTTGGTGCTAATACTATTATATGGAATGTGGAATAGGTCTTTGGATTATGGACGCGGATATTCTTTAATGAACGACGGCTGAATTATGAATGACGGGCTAGACGCTTGTAATTTTTATATTTCATCATTGTAATATCTACTACTGGTCTGGCCATGGTGAAACCAGTAAGAGAATCTGTTGTGAAAAAAAAATACCCGTTGCATCAAGCTATTTATACAGATGGCTGTGCTACTATCTTTAGTTTCGAAACAAAAACATGTCGTCTTCCAGTTCAATTTTCACTGCCGAAGCCAAAGCTCTATTGCCAGCTTTATAAGGTATTGGGTCTACTATGGGAGGAAAATATGTCATATTGTCAGATTCACTGTCATGGATTCAGATGATTGAGAGTGGAACTCACCCCACAATCTTGAACATTCTACAATTATATGACCGTAGATTTCATCGACAGATTGATATTGTGTTTTGTTGGTGCCTATCCACGTTGGCATCAAAGAAAATACTGAAGCTGATGAAATGGTCAAGGCAGCAATAGATATAATGACGTTGATCCTGTTGGAATCCCATATAGCGATTTCAGACACTCTATCTGTGGGAAAGCTGTTTTAGTCTTTATGAGATGCTGTGGATAACAGTAGAATATAATCATCTGAGCAGCCAGAAACGTTTCGTTCAAGCCATGATCAGGCGATGTAGAAGCGGCCATATCCGATTAACTCACGAACATTAACTATAAAATGGAACCAACCCCAAGGTGTATTCCATGCCGCGAAGATCTCACAGTGAAACATATTCTGATCGACTGTATAGTTTTTAATTATCTCTTTACTTTACCGCTCTGTTTTCCCCGTGCTCTGCTGGCGGTAAAAAAGAATATAGACCGCGTGCCCAAAAAAAATCTGAAACAATCGCTTTGTTTGACTGAAATGAAAATATAGGCGTGATTTCAATTGAGCACAGTTGACATTGCCGGCATTGTATTGTACATTATGTTGTATTATCGGTTGTACATTGCCGGCATTCACGACGGCTGAATTATGAATGATGGACTAGACGCTTGTATTGTAAACATCGCAGGCCGGCTGCGAAATGCCGTTGTTACCGTTGCATTTTACAACTTTTCCCCAACTTTTTCTTTCCCCTGGCTTTTCATTCAATTGGGTTTCTGTTAATAGTAAATCGTTTCCATCAATGATAGTCAACAATATAACAATGGAATCAGAATGCATCATTTCCGATTAAATACCATGAAGCTAAGCACAATTCATAGAGGAACGGATCAAAATAAAGCTAGCAAGATTTGAGTGGTGGGCCATATAGTACGAAAAATGCTTCCATTCCTATTGGCAAATGCTACTTGGGATCTTTCAGGTTCCTTTCGGCGCTCTTGTATATCGTTAAATTATTCTCTTTTCCTTGTTAATAGAAAATGATTCTTCAGAAATGTGAGCAGAACTGTCAAATGTTTACATTTCTCCGTGTCCAGGAAAAACGCCGATAAGAATTACAAGGAAAATTTTGATCGAAAAATCAATAACCCAAATCTGTTTTTTTAATTGCAATATATAAGATGCCAACAGTGTTCAATGTAGGCTGCAGTCGTCTCGAGGATTAGTTTAGCACAAACAGTTGTTCTTCTCTGGAAGAACTTTTTAGTCGGGTGAGAGAGGACTGTGTCTTGGCTTAATTGAGAGAAATCGGTTTGTTGCATAAGTTTTAATGTGTGTATGTTTTAATGCGTTGGGTTACTAAGTTATTAGCTTGAATACTTAGAATTTTGTTTGATCGTAGCTATATAGCTGAAATATTGCTGAACGCGACGTTAAACCTCTCTCTCTCTCTCTCTCTCTCTCTCTCTCTCTTTCTCTTGAATATCACGGGTTTACATCTCCCCGTGGTGTTCAAATGAACAGACACAATCGAAGCGTGCCCGTGATACATACTCTGGAAATGACTTAGCATTCATTTGAATATAGAATAATGGGCAACGATTATGGTTTTATATATAGAACGTAGTCATGTCTTGCTGACATATTTGAAAACTATTGACCGCTTCTATCACGGAGGAAACCATGTGATGTTTTTATTATTTATTATCTTTGGAATTGGTACTGACTGTCATACGAAATATTCAATATCATATCAGACGCTTGCTATTCATATCAACACTATAATGCACGGCCTTCGCATATCCCCCATACCGATGTAAGTACATTTACAAACAGTAAATTTATATTTATCACCAGTTTGATTAACTTGTAGGGAAGACGCGTGACGATATAGTCTTATCTAACCAGTTTGCGCAATAACATAGATTATGAATTGTGGCCAGATTATTTTATCACAAATATATCGCCATAAAAAAATCAGTCTAAATCGACCTCCCAAATATGACAACCCATATCCACTTTCATCATGTGATTTATTATGCAATTCCAGAGTGAAAACCCCCTAGTTAATATGGTTAGATTGGGATGGATTATAAGAATTCCGACACACTGCATGAGCTTTGGTATGGAGATCGACAGTCTCAGTTTAATCGCAGGAATTAATTTACCGAGAAGCTTCCTTATTTGCAGAGATTCGCTTCCAATATTCATATCGGGAAAATAATTATATTGAATTCGGGTCAGATACAGGGGCCATTCTAATTACATACAGTTAATTCAATGGTACATAAGAATGACTCTCATTTGTCTGCACCATTCGGGTACTGGAATTTAAGTGAACGAAAACAGATTTTTTTTCGATACAGACGGTGTTCAATTTAAAGCCTATTATTTTGCAACGGCCTGCAGAAGGCAGATAAATCAATAGTGAGCTCTGAACTCGTCTGTGAGGAAAGCTTTCAGTTCCATTCAGCGTTATTAACTGCGGAGCGTGATTTTAATGGGAACTAATTGAGATATTCTTTGAACCTAGAAGCTTGAGAGTTATCTGTTGTAGAGGGGGTAAAACTGTGATAAGAACAATTCGACATGGTGGTTTGAGTAAAATTGTCACCTTCTCGGAGAAATACGTTATACGCTGGACCAAGGAGAGAGAGAGAGAGAGAATTAAGGTTTAATGTCGCGTCCAGCAATATTTCAGCTATGTAGCGACGACCAAGCAAAATTCAAAGTACTCAAGCCAATAAATTAATAATCCAACGCATTAAAACATACACACATTAAAACTTATGCAACAAACCGATTTCTCCCAAATAACCCAAGATGCAATCCTCCCTCACCCGAATAAAAAGATCTTCCAAAGTAGTCGCTCGATAAAAAGCATCTCTTACAATCTTGAAATCTATGCATTCGATAAGAATGTGTTTCATCGTGAGATCTTCATGGCATGGAACACACCTTGGGACTGGCTCTTTTTTTAGTAAATGTTCGTGAATTAGTCGTATATAGCCGATTCTACATCGGCTATAATTCCGCGTAACCCGGAGGTTTACGGCTCTGCATGTACCGGAGAGTACAGCAAGGGAGATAACTATCGGATTGGTTTTATGTGATGAAGAAAGCGGGTTCATCGACACGCAAGCGCTTAGCCTTCGCCTAAATACGAAGTGAAATGTTGCCTCTAATGTTGCCTCGTCGGCAATCGTGATGTTTGTCGCGGTAGTTCCAGCATACCATATATTATGAAGCAAGATACAATAAATTGGCATTAAATCTCTACGGTCCGTCTGGAACCGCGTGATGTTGAGATACAATTCTCAGTTCATACTTCATTTACAAGCATCTAGTGCGTCATTCTATATTCAGCCGTCGTCTATTAAATAATTCTGGTGTCGATAATCCAAAAACCTAATTTTATTACAGCATTGGCACCAAATTAAAAGAAAAACATGGGCTAGTTTCCTGCACGTTAGTCTGAAAATGATGTATCTGTCTCATTTTAATAGTGCATGTTCATATGGACACCATGAGGATATAAAATGCATCAGTTCGTACGACCTCTAACTCCGGGTTATGTGGAATTACGAAATGTTACGCCATAGGTGTTGTACGCTAGGCTCGCATCAGCATGCGATATTTATAGCCAAATTTGAGAAACTGAGTGGAGGCTCCTGGTTGAACAGTGCTGTTTTTCTAGCAATGTTTTGTGACGTTGATTAAAATCGTCATATTTTACACTGGATCTCGCAGATGTTTTGCTCCGGTTAGTGACATATAACTGTTTTGGGATGAGAACCGTGGGTGATTAAATTTATTTTTTGTAACTCAGATTACAACGCACAAAAAAGGAAGTGGGAAGAGGTGCCGACATACTGACAGAGCCACATGACTTTACAATATAGTTCTGGTTAACTATTCTAAAGCACATACCAAGAATCTAACGATTCGTGATATGTGTTGTATCTCAGGTACGCTCAGAGATCACACAACCAATCTCTCTGACAGTGAGCTTCGTTAAGGTACTACGTGATACACACAAGTACCTTGACTTGAGTTACTACTGAATGTAAGTACTGGATCTTTGTGCTGGAAATTCATTTGACTTCCATCTAATGTAAGTACTGGATCTTCGTGCTGGAAAGTGTTTTCAGCACGAAAATCCAGTACTTAAATTAGATGGAACTGATCTAGTTCTTCTGAAATCAAATTCTTAGAAATATTGTTTGATCACCGATTAATCTTCTTACCGCATATAAATTGCTTGAAACTAAGTGCACAAGAACCCTTGATTTGTTGAAGGTAGTTGCGAGCTATAAGTGGGGTGAAGATTAGCAGACGCTTCTCCATTAAAATCGTTCCTTATTCGTTCTAAGCTTGATTATGGCTCCATTGTTTACAACGGTGCAAGCAAGTCAAACTTGGCAAAGATAGATCCTATTCTCCATTAAGGACTGAATCTTTGCCTCGAAGCGTTCAGAACATCACATAAAGGAAGCTTACATGTCGAAGCATATGAATCTCCTTTAGAAGTTCGAAGAATTAAACTAGCAGTGCAAACTCTCAAATCCTGCATATAACTCTGTTTTCAATCCTCAATACGTAGATTTGTATTTAAAGAAACCCTCCATTATTTCACCTCTTCGAATTCTTATGGAATCACACATTGTAACAGCTGGCATTAAGCTTAGTCAAAATTCACCTAACAAGCTTTTACCAGTTTCACCGTGGCAGTTAGCCAGACCAGAAGTAGATATTACAATGACGAATTTATTGAAAGGCAGACATGAACCGTCTCGTGGATACAATTTGGTCTATTTAGAGAAAAATACAGATGGCATGAAGCTATTTATACATATGGTTGTAAAAATGGTGTGTGGGTAGCTTGCGCTACCCTCTTTAGTTCCGAAACTAAAACCTGTCGACTTCCAGGTAAAAGTTCGATGTTCCCCTCCCGAAGCCAAAGCTCTATTGTTAGCTTTAGAAGATATTGCGACTATTGGAGAAAAAAAACCGTCATATTCTCAGATCCAATGTCATGCCTTCAAGCGATTGAGTGAAAATTCAACTCACCCCACCATTTTGAACATTCTACAATTATGTGTTTTGTTGGTTGCCTAGCCACGTTGGCATCAAAGAAAATACTAATTACAAGCGTCTGGTTCACTCATAAATAATTATATTTCATTCATTGAAGCCTTAAAGGAAACATAGCCTGTTGATGGGAAGCCATAAGCCATGATCAGGCGATGTAGAATCGGCCATACCCGATTAACTCACGAACATTTACTAAAAAAGAAACCAGCCCAAAGTGTATTCCATGCTACGAAGATCTCACAGTGAAACCTATTTGATCGACTGTATAGATTTTAAGATTGTAAGAGATTCTTTTTATCAAGCAGGAATTTTAGATCTTTTTAGTCGGGTAAAATAAGACTGTATTTTAGGTTATATGAAAGAAATCGGTTTGCTGCAAAAGTTTTAATGTATGTGCATGTCTTTTGGTGTGTTGTGTCGATTACTTCTGGATTGCTGGGTTGTTGACTTGTTTTTGTTAGAATACTTAGAATTTTGTTTGGTCGTCGAAATATTCCTGAACGCGACGTCTAACCTTAATTCTCTCTCTCTGTCTCTCGCCTACTCATAAATAATTATGCTTCAGTCGTTGAAGCCTTAAAGGAAACATGGCCTGTTGATCGACCGCGCGAGAGAATGACATTAAAACAATATACAGTGGTGTAAATAGATGCCAGCGTGCTTACAAAAATCCATATGACCCCACAGGTCAATATTCTCACTGCATATCTACAAACATCACATTAACAAACAGTTATCCGTGTGATCATTAATGCCAAAACCTCGCTGATTTTAACCGCGGTGTAAATCGGGTTTAGACCGCGGTGTAAATCGAATTTATGCAGCGGTGTAAATATTTTTGACTAGCAATGCAAGGATGCGCGCAATGCAAGGATCACTCGCAATGCAAGGATCTCCGCAATGCAAGGATTGCGAGTGAATGGATCTGTCGGTTGTCGACCCGCCATTTTGTATAGTGCTTATTATTTTTCTCGATTTTCATTGGCTGTTTTTTCCTCGCATTGCGGGGATCCTTGCATTGCGAGTGATCCTTGCATTGCGGAGATCCTTGCATTGCGAGTGATCCTTGCATTGCGCGGATCCTTGCATTGCGAGTCAAAAATATTCACACCGCGGTATAAATTCGATTTGCACCGCGGTATAAGTTCGATTTGCACCGCGGTCTAAATGACCGAGGTTTTGGCACTGACGGCCTACCATAGATGATGGTCGTGGTGCTGATTGTAGTCGTAAGCGGTTCAATCCCTGCGATGATGGTCGATGGTCCTGGACGAGGTCTGGTGTAAGCGTTATACAGTGTATATTTGTGATTCACAGGTATTGACGGAATAACATTAATTAAATACGATTACAAAAGCTCTATTATCAGCTTTAGAAGATATTGGATCCACTAGAAGGAAAAATATGTCCTATTCTCAGATTCACTATCATGCCTTAAAGCAATTAAAAGTGGAAATTCAACTCATCCCACCATCTTGAAAATTCTACAATTATATGACACCAGATTTGATCAACAGATATTGTGTTTTGTTGGGTGCCTAGTCACGTTGACATCAAAGGCAATACTGAAGCCGATAGATTGGCTAAGGGGTCACGTCCAATTAATCGAGGCACTTTCTCGATGCCTTCGAGATGGATCGAGAAATTTCTCAGCTGAAACCGGGAGGGCAGAACCGGGACCCCTGGCGACGTCTCTCGGTTTGTTCCCGGTTCTATCTCGATGGAAACGTCCCGGTTTTCGAGATGGATATGAAATTGATCGGTATTCTCGAAGAGGGTCTCGGTTGAATGAATGAATATTTAAGAGTTTGCATATGTCTGTGTTTTTTTGCCGTTATATTGGCCGTTTCTTAGCTTCTCATGCGATTAGAGTTGTGCGAGCACCATATTTTGGGGGCACTCGTCGTATACGCATATCGCATCCCAAAATAGAATTTCGACCACCATTTTTCAAAGATGCCTTCCATGTTATTCAACGTTTACTCGATATATCCATGATCTGAAGTTTCCTGAACCCAATTGAAGAAAACATTTCATTTATCTATATGAAGTATAAATATAAAATTGAATGATCTCTCACATTGATAATTATTGTTCCATAAAATTATTTTAAAACGAAACATGGATCGTTTCAACCGAAAAATTGAACATGAAGTGTATTTTCGTGTATTTTCGTAGACGTAATTTTTTTTTATTTTTCGTTTTTTATCATTCATTGCAAATTCCATTTTACTGTGAATTAGTCTCTTGTGATATAGTTCAAGTAAGGAAGTTATATCAGCAAAGTTTATTTCTGATAAAAGCTTGCCTGGTAGAGGTTAGCGGAAATATTTACAGTCGGAACTAGAGGTGTTGATAATTCACACCACAGTCGCTCTGTGAAAACCGTCTGCTTGAAACAACAGCGAACAGAGAAATTACTTTGAAAGAAAAACTGAGAAAAACAATTTTGGCAGGTATTGAAAAGGGGTCACGTCCAATCGATCGAGACGGTTTCTCGATAAACGAGTAACGAGAGAAAAACACTACACATAATGTAGAAGATGAGCTAAAACTGTATATTATACTGCTAAACCGGTATCGTGGATTCCACCCACTTTTCAATAGCATGATACACGTTTGTAATATTGATACAATACGAATGTACACAGTTTATATATACAAACAGATGCATGTCCGTTGGACAAGTCTAAACAAGTTTTTACAAGTTTACAGAGATCTCGAAAAAGTTACGATGATTACAATAAGTAATTACAGTAGGCCTTGTGTTTGTCATAGTCGTTGAGTGGTATAATCTTCAACGGCTTATTTACCTGCTCAGACAGGCCGTTCAATGCTATACAATTACGTCTGCTCCCACTTTAATAACTTGACTGACACTGGCGTTAATTAACTAGTCTGTTATAACAATTCTAGTATAACAATTCAACAGTTTAATTCACATCGGAATTTGCTAATAAAGTATTGTTCCATCGTCTGTCGCCTGATGTTGTCATCTGTTTTCATTTTGTAAAAGGAAATGCTGAATTTAGTTTCAAGATGACCAGCACAATCGGCTATGTGTTTACTGACTTTTAGGTGTCTTAATGCAGGCGTATTAATTTGTTGACGATGGACCCTAACTCTATTTCTCAGCAAATCCCCAGTTTCACCGATATACGTTTTGTCACATCCATTGCAAGAAATGACATACAACAAATTTTGCGAGCTGCAGTTCATGTCACTGTTAACTTTGAAATTAGTACCAGTGTGACGAAACAAAAACGACTGTCTTACTTGTATATTTTTGCAACATTTACACCTGTTGTTTCCACATCTTGACACAGAAAAAGCATTACTTTTTTTATGTGAACTTAGCAGAAGTGAGTAATTGTTTCAGGTTTGGTGCCTGTCGCTTTCCATTTATTACTTTAATCCCACCAAAACACTTTTTCATTCGTTCATTCGATTCGAGCACCTTGAGACGGTCCTTAATTATTGGAAAAAAGTTATCATTATTTGGATTATAAGTGTTGATGAAAGTAAGTAATCCTTGGCTAGGTGGTTCCTTGGTAGATTTTCTCAATTCATAAATATTAATACCAAGCGCTTTCTTGATTCCCACATTAATAACACCTTCTGGGTAATTTCTAGCTGTCAAGAAAATCTTGAGTTCACCTAACCGTTTGACACGCAGATCAGCGTCAGTGACAATGGTACAAATTCTTCTCGCAAGTGTGAAAGGAACCTGATTTTTTGTATGTCGAGGATGACATGAGTTATATGACAGGTACTGTTTGGTGTCAGTTGCCTTATAGAAAATAGCTGTGATGATTTTGTTGTCTTCTCGCTTTAGCGAAAATATCACAGAAAATATCTGTGATGATTTTGTTGTCTTCTCGCTTTTATATATATATATATATATATACTCCATGACAGAGAGATTAATCTCTGCGAATACATATGCATTTAAATGAATTAGACTTAACATGAATCATTTAATATTATTTTGCTATTCTGTCTGGAGATTTGTAGCCGCATACTTGCTCAGGCAGCGCAATTTAAACGTTATGACTGAAAATAAAGAAACATCGCCAATTGAAAATGTATAACCTGGCTCATTATTATTCACTTATTCTGAACCTGTTTTTTTTTTAGAATTTGAATCACTTTATAAGATATGTCCAAGAACTGCGAATTATAAATAAATTATGCAAGTCTAGGATAAAATTCTATTTCCTCGTATTTAGAAATAAAGAGACTAAAAAGATCACCGAAGCGTCTGGTAATTCACTGAAAACCGGAGAATATAAATATGTACGCTCGATCGAAGTTTTCGAACAAACAAAACGCGGTATTGTTTATAGTGAAATATATGTAACCGTTGGTATAAAATGTGATTGCCCTCTGAATTGGGCGGTAATTACTTCCATTATTTGGTTAATTTCCTAGACACATAAAATCAGCAATCAGCACTAGAACGCGAGTATATTATCAATCGCCCGCCAACAGTGCATGCTGTTTCAGTTTTTTCTTTCAAAGAAATTAACCCCTCTCCCTTCGCTGTTATTTCAAGCCGACGGGTTTTCACAGACCGACTGTGGCGTGAATTATCAACACCTCCAGTTCCGATTGCCAGTATTTCCGCTAACCACTTCCAGGCAAGCTAATATCGGGAATAAACGTTGTTGATATAATGTCCTTATTTGAACTATATCACAAAACAGTACTTTTCAAAGATTGAAATCTGCAATGAATACTACCAAATTATAAAACATATTACACACCGAGGTGATACACCGGTCAAGCTTTCATTTTTCGGTTGAAACGATTCATGTTTTCTCAAAACAGAATCATAGAACAATAACTTACGCATGCTTTCCATACCATTATTATTCAGATCATATCCATTTGGTGTGTCATTGACGTATACTGTCCTAGTCAGATAGGCAATCAATTATCGTTGTGATCGAAGTTCACTAAATTATATACTCATAATTTATATATAGATAAATGACAGTTTTCGTTCAATTGGATTCACGAAACATCAGGACATAGACATATCGATTAAACGATGAATAACTTTGAAAACCGTTTTCTGAATTGTATTTTGGCCGCGATGTACGTAGGCGACGAGCGCCCCAGCAATATTTTACCAGCGTAACACTCTAGTCACCTGAGAAGTTAAAATAGGCCAAATTAACCGGCAACAAAACACCGATATATTGAAACCGGGACCCCCTTCGAGATTACCGATCAATTTCGTGACCATCTCGAAAACCGGGGCGTTTCGATCGAGATAGAACCGCGAGCAAACCGGGAGATGTCGTCAGGGGTCCCGGTTCTGCCCTCCAGGTTTCAGCCGAGAAATGTCTCGATCCATCTCGAAGGCATCGAGAAAGTGCCTCGATTAATTGGACGTGACCCCTAAGATACTCACGTTCTATTATTTATTGCTGGTTTTATGTGTCTAACAAATTAACCAAATGATGAAAGTAATTAACGCTCAATTCAGAGTGCAATCAGGGTTTAGATCAACGGATATGTGCATTTTGCTATCAACAATACCGTATTTTGTTCGCGTGAACAGCTGATATAAACGCGTGATCGAAGTGTTTGGGAATTCTCTGTTTATATTTTCCGGTTTCCAATGAATTACCAGCCGCTCCTGAAATGTTCAAGGCCACTGTATTTCGAAATTCCTGGGAAATCTTTGAAGAAACGTGGTACAATTTTAGTCAAGATCCTATCAAATAAGTATTGTTAATAAAGATCTCCCATTCTGATATACTTTCAGAAGAACATGTGGAATTTATTCTAGAATTTGCTTCGATGCGCATTTCCTGAACGCATCTCATCAAGTGATTCAAATTCTAAAAACAGGTTCGAAATAAGTTACACTGAATAATAATATTGAGCCACCCTATGCAATTCAATTGTTGTTGTTGTTTCTCTCCATACATAACGTGCAGTGAAATTGCGCAGTCGGAGCAGGTATAACAAAATAATGTTAAATGAATCATGTTTAATGTAATTCATTACCCGTGGCTTAATGCATATGTACTCACCGAGATTAGTTTCACTGCCACAGGGACGCATATATAGAGCGAGCATACGCCTTCCGAATGGTTCGAACCTTCATTTGAAGGCATCTCGCTTCCATTCTCGAAGCAAGTCGATTTATTTCGAGGGGAATAGAGATGGACTTAAGCTTCGAGGGAAAACCGGGAGCAAACCGGGACAACAATCGATAGAGATAAACCGGGACCCTTCGAGACGAGATATTTATCGGTTTTACTCGTTTATCGAGAAAAGGTCTCGATCGATTGGACGTGACCCCTAAGGCAGCTCTAGATGAAGAAGTTGATCCTGTTGGAATCCCATACAGCGATTTCAGATCATCTATCTGCGCTTATGTTAGAAAGCTGTTTCAATCTTTATGGGATACTGTAGATAATAACAAACTTCACGAGTTCAAAAAAAAACGGTTGGTTATACTCATCTGAACTGTCATAAACGTTTCGACCAGGCCATGATTAGACGATGTAGGATCGGTCACACAAGATTAACTCATGAATATTTACTTAAACAGGAGCCGATTCCAAGGTGTATACCTTGCCATGAAGATTTTCCTTTGAAAAATATTCTCATAGACTGCATAGATTTTAAGACTGTAAGAGATACTTTTTATCGAGCAGCTATGCTGGAAGATCTGTTTAGCAGTGTGAAAGAGGATTGTATTTTAAATTATTTGAGAGAGATTGGTTTGTTGTACAAATTTTAATGTTTGTACCTGTTTTAACGCATTAGTTTACCGAGTTTTTGAATTGATTACTTAGAATTTTGTTTGATCGTCGCTATATACTGAAATATTGCTGAATGCGACGTTAAACCGTAATTCTCTCTCTCTCTCTCTCTCTCTCTCCAAATTTGAAATTTTCTTTTTTTTAAGAGGAGGAGTGTATTGTAGTCTATTATTAGATATTGTGGATGTTTCTAGAATATAGAGCTGACGCAAGCTTGTTTACCTACTATTATGTGGGTCAACCACTTAGAGCTTTTTAGAAGGCTATTGTAAATTGTATCTAGGTCAGATGATGCGGTAATGGTGTGTATTCTAGAAGCTTCTTGATTGGCAGAATGATCTGGGATGCCTCATAGCGTATAAATAGCACATCATTCAGTCATTGAGCAGGGAATTCAAACTGGCTTTTTATGTGGGTCTGTTGTGCTGTGTTACCTTTGCCTGTAATTACGGACTGCTGGATTATTTATTCCGGTGTATTAATATGGATTAAGAATATCGATCAGCCTTATGGATTTGATATTTCTGGAACATCATGATGTCTTACTGCTATCAATGAAAACTGTTGACCGCTTCGCTCTTGGAGGAAACTAGCCTACTTGTATGTATAGTATGATGTATTCTTTATTCTTTTAATTGGGTGATAACGCTGTATCAAAATGGTTCTTTGGGTTATGGACGCGGTAATTCTTTAATGGACGTCGGCTGAGTATTGAATGACGGACCAGACGCTTGCATTATAAATATCTGTATCGTACACGTATAGATACCGAATGTCGCGCTTGCTTCATACAAAATGGAACTGTGATGATTCCTGAGTAAACCATGGTCCGAATTAGTATTTTAACAGTCTCGGGTAATAAATATTTTACCCAAGTAAAACGTTCGAACTTGCAGTTTTTTCATAACAAAGCAATTATCACGAGTGAATGTTTACGAATTGGATTATCGATATTATAACATGTTTTTAAAAAATCGAGGAATTAGAACATTCCGGGATAAGAATTTTTTTTCCCAGGAAATCAGCTACGAAAGAGAATAAGCTGGGCGTATAGAAATCAGACATGCTCTTGTCTCTTAAACGTTCTAGGTGGCCTCGTTCCAGTATACACACTTGTTTCTGAATATCTGCTGAATAGTCATCACAATTATCTATGATAAAAGTATTTCCACATGTTGAGATCGGGTAGCCGGTGTGATTGATAAGAATGCCCTGGTGATTAGTGGCCCTTTTCACGTCCTTTTCTATTGCAACCAAGGGCGGACAGTTGTCCCTAATGTGGCGAAAAATGTCCTAGATGGGTTAGAATATAGGGGCCTGACACTCGTAGCCACCGGAGATTCTTAGTCTCCACACCGGCATCGTTGAACACCACTCTTTCAATAAAATAAGTTTCGTTCATAAATATACTGTCGCACATGGAATACGTTAACACGCATTGGAATGGTTGTTAGATATACTGGAGAAAGGACTAATGCAATATTTTGCGACTAAAGCAATAAAAAATCTCACCAATCTGACTTACACACTGATCATCCCATCCATCATGGGCAGCTTTCTAGTAAAAAACTGCAAGGCTTATCGCAATGCTGATTGATCACCAGACGTATCGGGTGAAAGGAAATTCCATAGTTTTTCGGTTGTTAGAAATTGACGCAACGGCTGCATATAAAAATACCCTTTATGTATTGGTCGGTTCTCAGTCAGTATTAAATAAGGCAACATTTAGCGGCAAGCACAACAACAAACTCAACAAATTTTCCTTTTCACTAGCAGTCTTCAGCAACTTTTCAAGAAAGAGGCTGAAAGGCGAAATGCTAATCCATAGGCTGAATGATCACCAAACGTATCAAGTGGAAGGGAATAACGTTTTTTTTCGATGCGGGGAAATGCAAAAAAAACGTCTGCAAATAAACCAAACTATCGGCTTTAATCTGTGATCATGGCGAGCGAGAGAGAGAAGCTGAAGCAAATTCAACTGCTTCGACATATAAGGTTTCTGTAGAGGATGTTCTAAACGCTCCAAGGCAAAGTCTTAGTCCTGGATGGAGAATAAGATCTAGCTTTGCCAAGTTCTACTTGTTTGCACCGTTGTGAACAATAGACTCATAATCAAGTTTGGAACGAACAAGTGATCGATATAAATGGAGAAGTGTTTGCTGATCTCCTCCCCACTTATAATTGGCAACTACCTTCAACAAGTCAAAAGCTTCCATGCACTTAACATTCAAGCAATTTATATGCGATTTGAACCTTAGACGGTGGCCAAACAACATTCCTAAGAATTTGACCTTTTTAACCAATTTGATCTCAGTTCCATCTATTGTTAGTACTGGATCTTTATGCTGTAAATATTTTCTGCAGAAGGGTATACAATTTGTCTTGATTCTGGAGAATTTGAAGACATTTTCTAGACGCCATTTCTGATGGAATTGAAAACAAAGTCGTAAATGAGATCAAATTCTTAGCCATATCGTTTCACCAACGACTAACATTCAAATTGCATATAAACAGCTTGAAAGCCATATGCACAAAGCTCTAGATTTGTTGAAGGTAGTTGCGAGCTATAAGTGGGGAGGAGATCAGCAAACTCTTCTCCATTGATATCGATCACTTGTTCGTTCCAAGCTTGCTTATGGTTCTATTGTTTACAATGGTGCAAGCAAGTCAAACTTGGCAAAACTGGATCCTATTCTCCATCAAGGATTAAAACTTTGCCTCTGTGCGTTCAGAACATCACCTAAAGAAAGCTTGAATGTCGAAACAGATGCATTTCCTTAAGATCTTCGAAGAATTAAACTATCGCTGCAATATATCACAAAATTGCAATCAAACCGCACAAATCCTGCATATGGCTGTGTTTCCAACCCTCAGTACGCAGATTTTTCTTCAAAGAAACCCTCGATTATTCCACCACTTGGAATCCGTATGATACCACAAATTGTGGCAGCTGCTATTTAAGTTAGTCAAATTTTACCTAACAAGCTCTTGCCAACTCCACCATGACAGTTAGCCAAACTAGAAGTAGATATTTCACTGACGAAATATAAAAATACCTATACACACGAATTTGGTCTACTGAGAGAGAAATACAGATCACATCAGGCTATTTATACAGATGGTTCTAAAAATGGCGAGAGAGTAGCGTGTGCTACTGTCTTTAGTTCCAAAACTAAAACCTATCGTCTATCAGGTAAAAGTTTCATACTCATTGCAGAGGCAAGAGCTCTATTATCAGCTTTAGAAGGTGTTGGGTCCACAAGAAGGAAAAAAATAGGTCATATTCTCAGATTCACTATCATGCCTTCAAGCGATTAAAAGTGGATATTCAACCCATCCTACCATCTTGAAAAATTCTACAATTTTATGACAATAGATTTGATGAACAGATAGATATTGTGTTTTGTTGGGTGCCTAGTCACGTTGACATCAACGGCAATATTGGGGCTGATAAAATGGCTAAAGCAGCTCTGGTTAAATAGATTGATCATGTTGAAATCCCATACAGCGATTTCAGACTATCTATCTGTTCTTATGTAAGGAAGCTGTTTCAATTTGTATGGAATACTATGGATAATAACAAACTTCACGAGTTCAAACAATCTGTTGGTTATACTCATCTGAACAGCCAGAAACGTTTCGATCAGGCCATGATTAGACGATGTAGGATCGGCCACACCCGATTAACTCGCGAATATTTAATAGAAAAGAGCCTGTCCCAAGGTGTATTCCATGCCATGAAGATCTCACGGTGAAACATATTCTCATAGATTGACTAGATTCTAAGATTATAAGAGATACTTTTTATCGAGCAGCTACGCTGGAAGATCTTTTTAGCCCAGTAAAAAGATTATATTTTAGATTATTTGAGAGAGATTGGTTCGTTGTACAAATTTTAATGTTTGTTCCGATTTTAACGCATTAGTTTGCTGAATTGTTGACTTGAATACTTAGAACGTTGTTTGATCGTCGCTCTATAGCTGAAATATTGCTGAATGCTGAAAACTTTAATTCTCTCTCTCTCTCTCTCTCCCATGGTCGAAATGATCAGACATGCTTGCACCCAACCGAACTTGGAATTGTCATCATTCAAAAAGTTGAATATGAAAATGGGTAAACGGCCCTTTTATTCCATAGTGTGAAGGTCTTTTAGAATCCCGTATTTCTATCTAATATCTAATCTGACTAAATGGTCAAATGGAACTTCTATTTTTACGAAAACCAGTTTGAATATCAGTGTTTTTTCAGTTTCTAGGTACCAAACAAGGTGATCATTTACCATGCGTTCCAGTGTTTTATAAACACAGCTAGTCAGTGAAATCGGACGATAATTACCAGGGTCTGTATGGTTACGGCCAGGCTTTGGTACAACGATGGCATTATGCCATGACGGTGGAAAGACTTGTCTTGTCCAAAGTCTGTTGAATTTGCGTAATAGAATTTCTAGAGAAGATTCAGGTAGATGTTTCAGAAGTTGATAATGGATAGTATCAGGGCCTGCAGCAGAATCGTTAGCCTTCGAGACTGAAGCATGAAGTTCCTCAGTTGTAAACATAGCGTTATAGCCTTCATGGTTACCGGAGGGAAATTTAATTGTGACATTAGGTTTTCTTCTTAGTCAAGGATGTCCCTGTAGATTACACATGTAATCCTGAAAGTTTTATCGTCTAACGATCTCCGTCATTAGTTTCAAACCGGCTTGATGCTCACTATTAATACTCAAAGCAAACATATTGTGCGGAGACGAGATATATGAATTTCTAAAGAGGTTTTACAGTACCCAAACTATTATTATTGTAGAGCTGTACGTAATTAACTATGGAAATCCAGATTTATGTACGGAATCCTAAATCTAACTTCCGTGTCATATGAAATTGAAGCCATATGCAAGAGGTGGGAAAAATTGACGTCTGGCGATTAAAAGGCAACCGTATGACTCTACAGGAAAGTGTTCGTCGACACCTGACATTCAGACCCGAGAATACGGTGGATTCTCGGGCGTAGCCTTAGTATCTCAGCCGCGATTTTATTGAATATGTTTATGTGGAGACTATGAAGTATCCACACGGCCCCTAGCACCGGCTTAATCGGAATTCGATACGCTAGCTCGTGAGCTATGATGACAGATCAGCTCAAACAACTCATCTGATGTTAATGGATGAGCATCATGGACGTCTGATGGGGTAAACGCCTTAACATGGGGTAACCTGGTAAATGCAAGAAACCCAGAAAAACTAACCTGTAATGTCCGACGTCGTAAATTTCTCACCGAAACAATAAACCTTGTCGAGTGTCCCTTGGCATTTTCTGATAACGGCATTCTGGATGATATACTGTCATAAGAGAAGGAAAGTGCTAACGCGCGCCTGGTAATCGAGAAGTGACCAGCTACAGGGGTCAGTCGGAGAACTAAAGATAATGACAACTCTGGGCCCGGTAGCGAAGTAGAATCAGAAGTGGACAGCATGGAAGCCGGATCCTTGAGCGGACGGCTGTATGCGCAGAATAAAGTTGTTGATTACAGAGTTTTGTGCAAGCATTGTGTGATACCTAAATAAACCGTGAATAGAATGTACACTCTAGGGTAATAAATAGTTCGGTTTAGTTAAAAAACTGTGTAGCATTTTCTAATTCCCGAGATGGAAGAGAGGCAGTTCTATCTCAAAGTTATTCAAGACACTGGCTGTTTCCTGTAATTCACGTCACACCAATGCAATTACCAACACCGAACTTTTTTACAAATTAGATTATTGCTAATATCAATCACATTTTTTTCGGAAGGCACAGTAATCAGAACCGTTTTTCCACTAAATCAATCAACTATGAACGAAAGGGATTCGTGTCCGTGTCAGGCCCTGATGTACAAAGAACTACCATTGAAATTTTAACGTTGGCAAGATTTTGTTTTTCATCCATTAGGTCCACTCATGAACGAATTTGATCTGTAGATTTGGTCTAATGGCGGTCTGGCTGGTGGTTGGATGCACTCAACATGGACTCCCGGGACTGAACAGTACTCAAAATCTTTCGTATTGAAGGGACGGTGATCATGCAGGCTCATGTTGCGAGGTGTTTGTACCGCCGCTATGTACCGTTTAATGTTTCTTCAACTAATTACAGGGGAGAGAGAATTAAATTTTAACGTCGCGTTCAGTAATGTTTCAGCTATATAGCGCCGATCAAACAAAATTCTGAGTATTCATGTTAATAACTCTGTAAACTAATGCATTAAAACATGTAAATACATTACAATTTATAAAACAAACCGATCTCTCTCAAATAATCTAAAATAAAATAAAATTCTTTTACTCAACTAGAAGATCGTCCAGATTAGCTACTCGATAAAAGTTATCTCTTGCAACCTTAAAATCTATACAGTCGACAACAATATGTGTCACAGTTAGATCTGGCTCTTTTTTTTCAGCAAGTGCTCGTGAGTTAATCGTGTATGGCCGATTCTACATCGTCTAATCATGGCTTGATCGAAACGATTCTGGCTGTTCAGAGGAGTATAGCATACAGTTTTATTTTTCAATCGTGAAGTTTGTTATTCTAAGTAGTCTAGGTAGTGGACTTGCAAATTCAAATCTTACCACTTGATAATCCATAAGGAATGGACCTTCCAATGTACAATCAATTCGTACACGGCCTATACAGTTAGTACGAATACCCTGTCTGATTTCTCAATGTTATCAGATTAGACATCACACACATATGCGATAGTACTACAGTAACGTGTATACCAGTAAAAGAGAGAGAGAGAGAATCAAGGTTGAACGTCGCGTTCAGCAATATTTCAGCTATATGGCGACGATCACACAAAATTCTAAGTAATCACGCTAATAACTTAGTAATCCAACACATTAAAACATACACACATTAAAACTTATGTAACATACCGATTTCTCTCAAATAGCCCAGGATGCAATCCTCCCTCAACCGACTAAAAAAGATCTTCCAAAGTAGTCTCTCGATAAAAAACATACATGTATATTTGACAATCTTAAAATCTATCCATTCGATAAGAATATTTTCCACCGTGAGATCTTCATGGAATGGAATACACCTGTGGACTGGCTCTTTTTTCAGCAAATGCTCGTGAGTTAATCGTGTATGACCGAATCTACATCGCCTGCTCATGGTCTGATCGAAATGTTTCTGGCTGTTCAGATGAGTATAGCCTACAGTTCTTTTTAAACTCGTGAAGTTTGTTATTATTCAAAGCATCCTATGAAGATTGAAACAGCCGTCTCACATAAGTACAGAAAGAGGGTCTGAAATCGCTATATGGGATTCCAACAGGACCAACCTCATCATGCAGGGCTGCCAAACACGTCGATGTCTTTCTGCCGGATCATTGGAAACTGTCGATTGTTTTCTCGCGAGAAACTAGCTTGTGTTTATATGTACACCTCCATGTCATTGGGGAGATAGGTAAGAGGTAAAAAAATTGACGTCTGACGGCTATAATGCAATCACAGGACAAAGGAAAGCCTTCTCTGCACCTCACATTCAGACTAGAATACGGCGACTTCTAAGACGTAGCCGCGCTTTTGATAAACTTACGTCAACATGAACAAGTCACGAACAATAAGTAATAACTGTATTATTTAATACCAGTGAAAAATATGAAAACAATTTCTACATAATGCCTTATCCTTTGTCCAACTACCACTCCGCGGAATACAATAATATACCGGCCAATTTAAGCGATATATGACCAAAGAAAGAAGAACTGAGCTGGGCTAGAATAAACAAGCGCTGGATGAGCGCAAAGACCTCCGTCGAGGCAACAGGGTCCGTAGCGTAATACATCACTGAATAACATACGGCCGGATGCCAAGCTCAATTTTCCATTTGTTGGACGTTAGCTTCATCAATGGTAATTAATCTGGGATTGAGGGTTCCTCAGACAGGGATGTGAAAGTCACATTCCCAGCAAATAATTTTTGTTTGATTTGACGTGCTTGAAATATTGGGGTATGGAATAGAGTATATTGATGGAAAACCTGGAAAAGTGCTTGAGACATTAGGCCCCATCTCACCCACACCTCCCCATGAGAGGATCCCCTCACCCAAATCAACACGTTAGCGACAGAAATGAGACCCTGTGTGCCTAGTTGTACCAACTTGCTTGTGATTTTGTGCTATAGGCCCAACACAGCAACACTTCATATTTTGTATGTGTACAGTATAGCATCATCATTGATGAGAGAATGCTCTTCAAAACACACCTGATTTTACCGACACTTCGTTCTGATCTGTCTCAACATCATATGATGAGGATTCAATGCGCTCGGTATAATTTTGTATACTGGTGTTACAGGTCACCTTCGCCTTCACCTTACTGTATCAATGACCATGGACTTGTACATGTATCACATTCACATTGAATGGTGATGGCTGATGAGAATATTGCCCCTATGGAACAAATGACTGGATTCCACGCAGCAAATATTTATTGTGTAACAGTGAGAAGAAAATTAATTGTATAAACATTCCAAGCCTCATTGAATACAAGCCGCACCATACTTGATATGAATATAACGCGCGTACATTAGCTCGCTTGGACGTCGCTTAGTTAAATATGGACAGACTCGCAAAAATCTCAAAATTTTCAAAAGCCACAAAAATGCCCTCAGCTTGTACAGAGTAAGTAAAAATACTTATGTACAACTTGATGTTTAGAAATGACTGTGTTGAGCGGTTCTATTCCCAACTTCTCTTTTATTCTATGTCATAGAGGACAGGGTTTGGTAGATAATTAAAAACTGTATTAACTCGGCTTCACATTTTAGAGAATGACTTTAATTGAGCCAAAGATGAAAGAGAAATACACTTATAAAAAAATCTATTTAAAAAAATATATGTTTATATTAATTTCCATAATTTATTGAAAAAAACTATACTTAGACTTCGACCACCCAATATCACACAGGCCAGGCAACTGTGAGAACAAGTGAAAGATACCCATCGAGTTGAGCGGATTTGCAGATAAACAACAACACTTTGTGCCTCACGAGGCCCTTCTCCATAGAGTGCATGCCAGTTATTTTTCTAGACTACAACAACAACAGTTTTTGCCTGTATCACAGTCCGAGCTTCCGATTACCCTTCAACCTTACCCAGACGACGGATAATTTTTGACAGATTGTCCGGCTAGGTTGTTGATCGGATTCACAGATCATGAATTCCACCGTGACGGAATCACCGTTGGAAAGACTTTTTCTTTATTCAAAGTCATGTACTCGGAAGTTCCGTGGTCATACCCATGTAGTTTCAAGTTTAGTTTGCTATTCTATATGACATCTGTTTACGGATCCATGAAAAATCTACAGATGATCCAGCATTTTCAGTAAATCATGCTTCGAAATGTTCGTGACGGAATCACCTGAAACGGACATGATTCTTGACTAGTGTTGCTTGTCTATTTTTTTGCTGCTCTGTTTCAATCTGACTATTCTTATATGACATCTCTTACTAACATACAGTACCCAAGGATGATAAGATTTTTTTCATCGTGAGAAAAACGCGACTGGATCATCCCAGGGGTTAAATCTAGTCCGTGACGGAATCGACAAAAAATCGTGATGGAATCACGAGTGCGCTTTTTAAATCTTATCGGTAAAAGTGCTTTATTAATTACACATTTTCTTCAAAAAAATATTCCTAGAGTGAATTTATCTCTTCTACTTAGAAAATTAAAACTCTGACCTCTTATTTTTACTAAGGTATACAGCTCCCGCCACATGCATATCTTTTCTGCAGATGTTTCAAAATAGTATAGTTTTCAGTAAAGTGCAATTTTTCTTCTTTGACAATTTAGAATTTTCCGAGTTCTTCATGTTAAAAAATTGCGGGAAAAATATTTCGCTATTAAAACACATCTTCTCTATTATTGGCTTGTTCCCGGGGATCATAGGAAGCGAATAGAACAAACAGCATGCTAATATAGGGTCTACGACAGAATGTGGAGTGAATTTTATGCGAAAAAGGGCTGTTTAGCAATGTCCGCTTTTCCGTGGAATTCATGAGCGCACGATTGAAGTATCATGGGAAGATATATATTTCCAGTCGCTATCTCCCCCCCCCCATCTTCAAACAAAAGGAAAAGAAAAAGCCGAGAGAGCGCCTCATGAGGCAGAGTTATTTTTCCAGACTACAACAACAACAGTTTTTGCCTGTATCACAGTTCGAGCTTCCGATGACCCTTCAACCTTACCCAGACGACGGATAATTTTTGACAGATTATCCGGCTAGGTTGTTGATCGGATTCACAGATAACGATTGAAGCATGGGAAGATATATTTTTTCAGTCGCTATCTCCCCAACCCTCACCCCCCAACTAAAAAAAAAAAGAAAAGAAAAAGCCGAGAGAGTTCTTCGGAGTTTTACGTTTTTGACCTCTGACTTTGAATTTGACTTCTCACTTCCGACTCGCATCCTGGTGAATGACACTCGTCCTTTATCTTTTTGCCGATTCAGAGATTCTCGAGGAAGTTTCCAATTATACTATCTGGAATGCGAGTTTTTCTTTCGTGAAAATTTACTTTTTATGAAAGCGCAGGTTTGTCTTCGTCGCATACCGGCCATCTGTACCAGCGCGAAGCTATAAGTACACGCGCGAATTTAGTACCCTCGAATAAAGAGACCCGGTGGAAGCGCTGCAAAGGATACACACCTTTTGTGACGTAAGCATTCATTTGTGTCCAAAGAAAAGATTCAAGATTTCGTCGGGAACCATGACGATCCCTATTGGAAATACTATGAGTCGTGGGTTCCCCATATGACAATTATTTGGCGGGAGATTTCACGTTGCGCTCCTAGACCTCCGTCTGATCGACGGAGGTAACAAATGCAGCGCCCTCGTGTCGCTGCGAGTCCACGTGACGTTCATGTGACTACAATTTTATTGCATGTGTTCACATCATTCGGCACACAGCACCGGATTAAGCAGAATTTGATACGCTGGCTCGGGAGCCGTGAAGACCGATCAGCTCAAATAAGTAACTCATCTGATGTCAATGGATGAACATCGAGGGCGTCTGATGGAATAAAGGCATCAACAGGGGTAAACATGGGAAATGCAAGCATACCCGGACAACAAACCCGTATTTCACGACGTCGTTGGGTAAATTACAAGCGTCTGGTCCGTCATTCATAATTTAGCCGTCGTCCATTAAAGAATATCCGCGTCCATAATCCAAAGACCTATTCCATATTCCATATAACAGTATTAGCACCAAATTCAAAAAGACAATCATAGTATAGGCTTGTTTCCTGCAAGAGAGAAGCGGTCAACAGTTTTCAATGATGCCGGCAAAACACCATGATGTTTCAAAAATATCAAATCCCTATCGCTGATCAGTATTCTTAATCCATAATATTCGTTGTAAAGTCGTCATCTAAAGATTGATGTATCTCAGTCACGCTTTGATTGTGTCTGTTCATATGAGTATCATGAGGATCTTGAAGTACGTGGGTTCATACGGCCCCTAGCCCCGGGTTAAGCGGAATTAGACACAAGTTACGAAACGTAACACCATAGATCTTGCACGCTACGCTACAAATTTGAGAAACTTTGAGTGGAGGCGCTTGGTGGTGTAGCCCTGTTTTATAAGTTTCTGCAACGATGTTTTGAGACGTTGATTAAGATAGTCACATTCAACACAGGATCTAGCAAATGCTACCAGGCGTGATATGTAGACGCCATATGCAGGTCCCACTGGAACATTACTGTCCAGAAAGGGATAGTTTACGATGTCGAAATTGTAATCATCTCTTTTGTCATACAGTCGACGAAAGAGAAGGCCCGCTTCAGTTTTATAGAGATATAGGTCTAAATATGATGTGCTTGTAGGGCTATCTGTAGTTTCCTTCAAATCCAGTGAAGGTGGATATATATCCTTCACTACGTCATTTATATAGCGATTATTCACAGCGAGAACATCGTCTATATAGCGTTTGGTGAATGAGAAGGAACGGGCTTTGAATGGATCGCTTTTTGAAAGCGCCTGCATATAGTCATATTCATAAGAGAACAGATATAGGTCAGCCAACAGGGGTGCACAATTAGTACCCATTGGAATACCTATATGCTGTTGATATATTGTGTTGCCAAATTTCACATAGATATTTTTAATGAGAAATTCAAGCAACTCTATAAACACAGAAACATCCCATGAATGATACCTCTTGTATGTAGCAGAGCTAAAAAATGCTTTATGGCTCCCTACATTAATATATCTACGATCAGTTTTCTTGAACACGGATACTATTAATGAACTTAGACGGTCAATGAGGGATTGTAGTATAGAGAGTCGAGAAATCCCATGTGGATACATGTCTGTACGGTATGTGGCCTTCAGCATCAAGTTCTTCCGTAAGACATTTTGAGTTTTTCAATATCCATATACATTCAACGCCAGAGTTTTCAGAAATAGTAGCGCAATACCTTTCCCAAAATGCTTTTACCTCATGAAGGGCCCTCGTCAACAGGGTTGAAAGAAGCTTGGTGGTGCAGCTTCTAGAACCAGCTATGAATCTAGCTTTGTATGGTGATTTATGCATTTTGGGAACCAGTATACTTTTGGTATATCGTTATGTTTGGTTGAAAGATAAATACCTCTTTCCATGAGAAACGTTTTGTGATTGTTAAATGAATCATCTCATCCCACACTAAACCTACATATATTTGTCAAATGACATGTACAGAGGGCGGTCCTCGGGGGATGTCTTGCTTGGATGTTGGGGTCAGTTCTGCCTAAGCAAGCGGTTATTTCGAGTAGGAGTCCGAAGTGTTTATCTGCAAAGGGCCATTAGATTGCAAAGCAGTATATCCAGGGAAGTAGAAATAGACCCAATTTGTAGGATGCCCAGTTCAGCATGGTGATCCAACTTAAATCAATTAATTGAGATAGATGTGTTGGAAGGATTGTTAGACACCGGAGAAATGACTAATGTAACATTTTGCGCAAGCGCAATAAACAACATCAACAGACTGGGTTATACACTAATCATTACATCCGGCACCGCACATCATTTCATTTCATTTCATTTATTCACCAAATTTGCGTAACTAATATAAATGATGCTAACATGCTTTGAAAGGCGGGAATAAAACCCCAGGGGGCTTGTTTTATCCCTAAGTTGGAAATAATACTGAAATTAAACTTATAGTGGCTTAATATTATTGTTTGACAAGTGCAGCAGCATCGGAGATGGTCGAGAAAGTAGATCAGTCATTCTCAATTAGGTATGATTTAAGCTTGGTCTTGAAAAGTTATGTCGATTGGATGTTTTTGATAGAGGACATTAGTTTATTCCACTCGCGGGGACCAGCTGTTTTAATAGTATAAAAGGACAAATTACTACGATAAAATGGCCTGTATAAATTAAGATAATGTGCGCGTGTTTGATATTGATGAATAGATGATTGTTTTACAAAATAGTTCCGAAAATATTTGGGTAGTGGACTTGAATCATAAAAAAAATTGTGGACTAGTAGAAGTAACAGATAAAGATTCAGTTTAGGTAACTGGAGAATTTGAGTTTGCTTGAATAAAGGTGCAGTGTGGTCATACTTAGCGGTAAACGTTATAAGTCTAATTACACGTTTTTGGAGAAGATTTAAAGGATTTAGATGACTGGTGTATGTGTTACCCCATAAAATGTTGCAGTATGACAAATATGGAAATATGAAAGAGTAGTATAATATAAATGCTTTTATTGAGTGATTTTTTAATATGATGAAGAATCCCAGTATTCCGAGAAACTTTCTTACAAATATAATCAATGTGCGAGACCCAGTTTAGACGGTTATTAAAAAATACTCCAAGGAATTTGAATTTACTAACAATTTCTATGTCTACTCCACACAGTTTTATAGGAGGTGTTTCAACAGTAGACCTGTGAGAGTGTTTTAAATAGGGTTCAATTATCATAACTTTAGTTTTGGTGATATTGATAGATAAGCGATTTGCACAGAACCATTTATACAACTTATCTAGTTTAAGTGTCATAATATTCATAGCATCATTCAGATTTTCTGAAGAGTAAAGAACACTTGTATCATCTGCATATAGGATACATTTTAATAAATCTGTTACGTTAATAAGGTCATTAATGTAAATCAAAAATAAGATGGGACCAAGTATGGAACCCTGTGGAACACCAAAATGAACGGAGGCAGCTTTATAGGAAAAAGTCACGAAAACTCATCACAAAGCTGATGTATCGTGTGATAGAAAATACAATAGCTTTTCGGAAGTCAGAATTGCAGCAACTACTGCATATAAAAATATCCTTTATTTACTAATCGATTCTCAGTAACTATTCAACAACATTTTGTAATACAGACAATGCTGGTATGGAGATGCTTTAGATTCAGTGTGTGTCATTAGTATTATCGTCTGACTTTGCTTTCAAGCCGAAACATGCATATGGTTTGATGCTCTGTATAATTACGTAGTATCATCGAGACTCGTTATTCGCATTTCTAACCGAACTATAAGTAATTAAACAGATCGACGTTACGGAATCCTAAATTTAACTTCCACATAGCGCCAAGAAAGTTTTTTTGAGTTGTTTTGACCATGACATACTGACTGTAAGAGATAAGATACTTGAATGGGCGTCTTGTAGGAAACAATAACTGATACGAAGGAAGAGAGGTCAGGACAAGTAAACAGGTTACCGAGTTCTTTGGAAGTACTAAAGGTAAGGAAAACTCTGAGCTCGGCGGCGATGTGGAATCAGAGTGGATAACGTGAAAGGCGGAGCCGCGGAACAAGAAATCTTGAGCAGGTTGTAGCAGACGAAGAATAGAGTTGTTACAAGAACAGGGCTTCGTGCAAGCATATTGGTGATATCTAAATAAACCATCAACCGAATTAGCGTTTCAAGGTACGCGCCGCAAATTAGACATGTTAGAAATAATTCGGTTCAGTAAAGTTTGTGCATCATTTTCGAATTCCTGAGACAGAAGAAAGTCAGTTCCCACATTTTTTCTCTGATTGTTTCTCTAATGAACGTCACACTAATGCAACCATCAATAATGCACTTTTGTAAATACACTATTGCTCATTTCCTTGTTTTGTCTTGGCATGAGCGGTTAGACATGCCGATGGGATACAGGCCATCCGTAATCTCCACCCCCAACCTCAGTGATGCAGACAGACATTGCCTATTGACAGAGTTCGTTCTGAGCGACAATTAGGAGAGAGAGAGAATCAAGGTTTAACGTCGCCTTCAGCAATATTTCATCTATATAGCAACGATCAAATAAAATTCTAAGTATCCAAGTTATTAACTGCAATTAGACAAATGCATTAAAAACGCGTAGACACATTAAAATTTATACAACAAACCGATCTCTCTCAAATACTCTAAAATACAATCTTTTTTTACTCGACTAAAAAGATCTTCCAAAGTAAGCTGCTCGATAAAAGTTACAGTCTTACAATCTATACAGTCGATAAGAATATGTTTCACTGTGAGATCTTCGTAGCATGGAATACACTTTGGGACTGGCTCTTTTTTTCTTCAGTAAATGTTTATGAGTTAATCGTGTATGCCCCATTCTACGTCGTCTAATCTTGGCTTGATCGAAACATTTCTGGCTGTTCAGATGAGTATATCCTACAGTTTGTTTGAACTCTTTAAGTTATTATCCATAGCATCCCGTAAGGCTTGAAACAACTTTCCCACATAAGCACGGATAGATGGTATCAAATCACTGTATGCTATTCCAACAGGATCCACCTCATCATCTAAGGCTGCCTTAGCCATTTTATCAGCTCCAGTATTACCTTTGATGTCAACGTGACTAGGTACCCAACAAAACACAATATCAATCTGTTGATCAAATTTACAGTCATATAATTGTAGAATATTCAAGATGGTGAGTTGAGTTGAATTTCCACTTCCAATCGCTTGGAGGCATGGCAGTGAATCTAAGAATATGATATATTTCTTCCTTTTAGTGGACCCAATACCTTCTAAAGCCTCTGCTTCTGCAGTGAATATAGAACTTTTACCTGGTAGTCGATAGGTTTTAGTTTTGGAACTAAAGATAGTAGCACATGCTACTCTCTCACCATCTGTATAAATAGCCTGAGAACCATCTGTATAAATAGCCTGATGCGATCTGTATTTCTCTCTCAGTAGACCAAATTGCTCGTGTCTGCCTTTATATGAGATGGAAGCCTGATAAATCAACAGGACACAAATTAATCAAGACTACAAAAACGGCGGTATACGAATGGTTAATCTTGTGTCGTTTATTCGGTACCTAAAGATATCGTGGATCCGGAGATTAATCTTTGATAATCGGAAATGCCAAAATCTTCCAGACAGCAGTATTCTGGGTGCAAACTGGTTAAAAAGTAACTTGAACAGTATAACGAATCCCTTTTGGAAAGATACCTCCCTGTCTGGTACGAGTTACAACGAAAATTAAAGGTCACATCGTCAAATGATTTGAACCTTTATGGTTCAACCCAAATCGTAAAGACTCATCTTATTTTGTGAGGAACTGGTATGACAAACAAGTTGATGGATACAAATGGAAACTTTTTTAACTTCACCGATATAAAATCACAATATGATATAAAAGGAAGATTTCTGGATTATACAAAATTATTAAGGAGTATACATAATATCTGTAAAAAGTAAAATAATGACAGGTTTTTTAGGTATACAAAAAACAAGTCCCGTGTTTAGCTCTCACCTTCAAATTTTGGCATGGCAGAGGAAGGAATATAGACAGTTCTACGATATTCTTAATTATGAACATAACTTGAAATCAAGTGCAGAAGACAAATGGGAAGATATTTTAAATCTCGAGTCCCAGATCAACTGGGAAGTTGTACACAAAACCCCCTTATTACATACGGATACTGGCGTCAAATTATTTTTTACATACAATCTCTATCAAAGACAACGATAATTGTGACTATTGTTTGAGCGCAAGGGAAACTATCAAGCATATATTTATTTCTTGTTCAAAAGTTAAAAAAACTCTGGGGAGTTGAGCCATTGAGTGTACATGGGGTAATCAACAAAGACAACATAATATTAGGTTGGGGAAAAACAATGTGCTATTAACACGTTGATGCTATTGACAAAAAAGGAAATTAGGGTTACCATAATTAAGTTTATGTGAGGATCAACAAGGTCGCTTTCTAATGTTAACGTGATTATAGTTTTATTGTAAATGTTGATTGTGAGTTATCGCCCTTATATTAGACTCTCCAACTTTGTACCACGAGGTCGGTGTTTCCTCGGCTACCTGGAATTTGTTTCTGGAAAATGTCAGTGATGGATTTGGTTTCTCCAGTTTGCTACAGAAAAATAGGGAACGTCACGTTTAAGTTTTTCCAGTCCCATAGATTCGGACAATCTCGGTCACGAGATCGCGCCGAACGTGGTGTCGTTGAACATTCGAAATCTGGCCCCTGACTCAGGACAACCACTGAGGATCTGTTGGCTTTTTGGATGCATGCAACAAGGACCCGTCTGGTGTTACCAATGTTTAATGACTAGTAGACAGACTTTGCAAGATATGCTGGGATGCGTTGTTGGATGAACCGTGTGATGTCCCCTGCATATCCGTAAACTGGGTGAGTTCGTCGGCTTGTTCAAAATCAAATCATGGCTGTGTGCGAATTCAACTCACTCGTTACACTGTGTCGCAATTTATATTTAGCCTAAATTCCAGTCACTTTTATCAATGTTATTAGCTTGGATGCTAGCCCTTATATGGTTATCACTGATTGTATAGCCTGATTATCAGCCCATACTTGTGAATCACAATGTGATCACATTAGTCTGAAATTATATCTGCCCATTGAACTGACTGGATAGGGTGTGAAACTTCATGTATAAGAACAAACTGCCTGGATATCTCGAGTCGTGTGGTGGATGTGACAGTTTCCATAATTTGGCTATGTATAATGAAATTCAGTAAATAAGAAATTAGATATTTGTAAACATTTGACTTTTCAAATTGTCCTATAATTGTACAATTCACGGTACTATCATTACTATTGATGCTGTTTTAGAATCAAACAGTGTTTGATAGAATTTGTACACTCTTCTCCTTTTCATACTTTAAATTCTAATCTCATGTCAGATTGTGTACTATTAATATGCTTATGGAGACATTCGTTAAAAGCTGCACATTGATGGACCATCAATTGTTGACATAAATTCCAGTGGTAAGCATGGGAAGTAATTGAACTATGCTCACAGTGCTGGAGTGCACTATAAGCATGCATCATGCAACATTCCAATTCGAACATGCACTTGAGTATATATCGGTCTATTTGTCACACTTAGTGGCTAGGTAATACCATATTCGTCATAGTACCGCTTGTTAACATTGATTGATGGGGCAGATATATCAGTTGAGCCATTTGCCACAGACCCTAAGACATTTGTCATAATTTTGGGAATTGACCTTTCATGAATTTTTTATTTGAATAAAATTAATCACTGCAATGTTTTTGGAAGAGAAAATGGTCATCCAGTGGGAGCAGTTAATATCATAATATACATGGTTTCTATTCTAGGGTAGATTGCCCATTAGCCTCTGTTCTCTATTTATAATTATGAATTGTCATGCACTTATACATGGCAAATGCGGTGCTTTGTGAGCTCTAAATCTCTATTATTAAAATATCTATGAGACTAATTTCAAAATCATGGTGAGCCGCTGTGAATTTGTTAAAAAATTAGCTAAGTTCAACTTAGATGAAGATTTTTGTGAGAATTTGCACACTCTTAAACTGAAGCACTTAAAATTTCAGGGGCATTTCGGGCATGGCATATTTTAATTGGTTGCGATTACAGGGGAGGTTGACCCCATTTGCTAATGTACATTGTACACAGCTAATTGTAATTGCTGGGGAGGTTGACCCCATTTGTCACTATTTATTCAAGGGGAGGTTGACCCCTTGCAGGTATGGAAATAAGGGACAGTGATCAGCAATAACTAATCAAATTTGGACACTAACCAATCCAAATTCCATAGTGATAAAACATGGATAAATAATTTGCTGATCAAATTCAAAGCTTTTAATAATAATCTCTGATCAAATTATTTTCCCTTATCTCCACCCTGCCTTGGTCACTGTGCATTGTACATGGCTATTTACAGGGGAGGTTGACCCCTTTTTACCATGGTACATAGTGACTGTACATGGTATGATTTAGTGACTGTGATTCCTGGGGAGGTTGATCCCAGTGTAATCGCAGGGGAGGTTGACCCCATTTGTCACTATTTATTACAGGGGAGGTTGACCCCTTTTGCCATTGCACTGTATGAATCGATAAGACACTTGGGCACGTTGACCCTATTGTTGTGATTTCATGTTTTAAGACAGTTTTGTGAAATCCTATCCTAGCCTATCAAATCTAAAACTTTCTTAGCTTTTCACATATGTGAACAGGCAACCCTAGAAAATATTGTCGGTGGCCTTATATGATCTGATTTTTCACAGTATATGACATTTATCAAGTTTATAATTATATGAGGAAGACTCAATTTGTCACAGTGTTGACACAATTTACTGCTCTTAGGTTGACCCTAATTAATGCCACTTGTGACCCACTTACTACACTCAGAGTAGTGACACTCATTCATAGCTGTTTTAAATACAGAAGGTCCAGGGCCTGAACATATAGATTATTTCTCAAGTGCTCTGTATCTACATTGTCTAGTTACCATTTAGACTTTACTGTGCAATCCTGTATTCAGAAATTCATGACATCAGGAATTGAATCGCATGCCCAGAATGTGGATACTGCGTTATATCTCAGAGCATGTTGTATCTGCGGACGATTTTGGATGTTGGGAAGCCCAGGTGATTTTTTATCCCATTCCGCTGTCCAGTCACTCCTATCCTGTTTTGGACCCTCTGCTTCTTTGTATATTCATGAGATGGAGGCATATCATCGACTGGAATATCCATCATTCCTTCTTCATCAACTCCAGAATAGTCCATCAAGCTAGAGTCCTGTTGCTTTTGCTGACTTACCTGTTCTACAAAGTGTATACATATTACCAACGGTAACATGAATTTTTACGAGCCAGAATTTAGCGACGATTTTGTATGCTCTATCTATCATCACTCAGAGACACTGTGCATCACCGCCTACGTGTATCTCTGAAATCCAGCTGTATCACAGTGACTTGAACTGAATTTACTTGGTGTATATATATTTAGTGTATAATCATGGTCATAATACATTCTACTTCTCATGAGGTCAGCATTGACTGCTCACATTTCAGTATACATGAACATACTAATCTTGTCAGAAAGTCAGTTATATCATGGTCATAATACATTCTGCTGCTCAGGAGGTCAGCATTGACTGCTCACAATTCAGTATACATGAACATACAAAGCTTGGCAGAAATCCAGCTATATCATACTGACGTGAACTGAATTTACTTGGTGTTTATATTTAGTGTGCGATCATGGTCATAATACATTCTACTTCTCATGAGGTCAGCATTGACTGCTCATCAATTCAGTATACATGAACATACAAAGCTTGTCATACATCCAGCTATATCATACTGACTTGAACTGAACTTACTTGGTGTATATATTTTGTGTGTGATCATGGTCATAATACATTCTACTTCTCATGAGGTCAGCATTGACTGCTCACATTTCAGTATAGATAAACATTAAGCTTGTCAGAAATCCAGCTATATCATAGTGACTTGAACTGAATTTACTTGGTGTATATATTTAGAGTGTGATCATGATCATAATTCATTCTACTTCTCATGAGGTCAGCATTGACTGCTCACATTTCATTATAGATAAACATTAAGCTTGTCAGAAATCCAACTATATCATAGTGACTTGAATTGAATTTACTTTGTGTATATATTTAGTGTGTGGTCATGGTCGTAATGCATTCTACTTTTCAGGAGGCCCGTATTGACTGCTCTCATTTCAGTACATAGAATTGACAATGCTACAGTAGCCCGATAGTTTTGTTTTCTTTTTATTCAAGGTGTCCGATCTTTGGCAAACATGTTGTTGTTGATATTGCAGTCTCGCATAATTCAGCTACACACACTTTTGCGGTTATCCTTGTTCTTTTCTATTCATATTGTAGGAGAGGTGTGACACCATCACCTATGCTTTGTCTCAACATCATATTCAGATGCTGGTCTCTATTATGCTCGAGCAGGGTCTATAAATATGTAAGAAAATTTCTATTTTTTTTATATCTGACATGAACATGGACAGGATAGCAACTTTTGATCTGGCAGAACCAGATTTTGATCAGATATATCTCATGTCTGACCGCTACTTCAGACCCTGCTAGAGTGTGATTTACAGTGTAATCTCTCTATAACTCTTGTCATTGGGGACTGCACTGGCATTGTGAATAACTTTCTTCAGCCTGAATTTCCTCTGGAGCTGCCAGCATGTTTGATATTGTCTATATTATTGTTCAGGGTCTGAGATAAGCTAATTCAACATGCTCAAATTCTCAGTCAATTCCCAGAGTTTGGTCGAACATTATGCTTTGAACATAGGCGAGATAAGCAATGTTTTTTTTATAGACGAGGCCTGTTTTCATCAGACATATCTTATCATGCTGCTATTTCAGACCCTGATAGTTTCTTATTCCATTATGATTTCATACTCACAGACAGAAATGGTTGCCTGCTCTCAGCATCTCTATGCTTGCTGATCCTGTGTTAACTCCTTTCCTTCAATTTTTATTTCCAGGTTTTTCCCAGGGAGCTTTCTACTATTAATGTAGGTGATCCCAAAGATTGTTCTCTCTGGAGTGCAGTGTGACAGAGGGTTGAGGGGCTCCAGTGACATGTCTGTATATATCATCTGCAGCTTAATTCGGTGGAATCACTGGTCCCTCTGATATACTGTATCCCAGGTTATTATATTGTATTAGTTTGTTTCTAAGTTTTTTGTGTGTTACTTTACAGACCACCAGCCTGTTTGCAGTAGCAGTGCTTTCCATGGGGAAGCGTAAATATGGATGTTGTAAAACACTTTTATCTTTAAGAATTCCCCATGCATTGTCTATTTCAGAAAGGAAATCCTACCTCATCCTATCATCCCCAGGCTTGTGAATCCAGTACTAACTATCATTACTATCACTTTCAGGTCTTTTACCAGTGAACTCCCATCACACACAGATACTGGTATGTGTGAATTCTCGTATTATGTACTATACAACAATCATATTGACTTGTCATAATTGCACAAGATGAATTTGACTTCCTTTTGTCAACTTTATTTCAAAGATTAATCTTGAGAAGCGAGGCTTAATCCTAACCCTCCCTTGGACAATGGACAACCCTGAGGATATTCATGTTTTTATCTGCCATAAAATTTAACTGGCTGGCAGTTCAATGTTTTGTGGGGGAATGTCTGAGAAGTGAAGGCTATTACCGGTACTCATTTTTAGGAGGGTAACCGTGACTCTTCCAGTGCCAGTTGTTTTCTTTAATTGAAATAAATAAAGAAAAGAAATAAAATAAAAAATTTCCGGACAGGCCCATGAACCTTTCTCGTGCTATATATTTATTGTATTAATATGGCTCTTCACTATATGACAGGTATTTCATGCTGCCCTGAATGGTATTTGTTCTTCCAGTACTTGGCTGATGTGGATTTCTGTGCCCCTACCTTCAGGCACACTTATGCATATTTCTATCATTTTCAGTCTAAAGATTTGTCAGAGGTACTATGCACTGTTTCTTATAATTGGTAAGGTAATATTCCACCATCCATGGTTGCATAGTAATAGATTGCCCATGTTTTTTTCATGCTATCTTTTATTGACTTACATGCTAATTTGGGGAATGAGTTCCCTTAATATTTGTTCGAGTCAATCTGTCTTGCTATATGCCCTGTGCAAAATAAACTACATATACCTGATTATATTATTTCATGCATTTGCACAGTCTTGATACAGTTGGCTGCTATATTACCATTGATCTGCTCATGAAGATGTAAACATTTGTAGTCAAAAGTCATAACTTCAGTTAGCGCTAGCCAGTTGCTGCCATTCTCAGGTTATCAAACCAACCAAGAGGCCAGTGATATCTACTCTTCATCCTACTGTTTTGTGTTACATACTGTAAGGGTTAGGTCAGAGACTTCGGGTGGGTGATAACAGTTCCATCTTTTACTCCACTGTTATCTGTGGCCCTTTATGCTCCCCACCTTTGCTGGTATAACAACATTTACATTATTTGCTAATTGGGGGCATGTTCTATCACTGCATTTGGTAACACATAATTCACATAATTCATATGTGTTCTCCATGCCCCTGCTATTTTATCATTTGTCATTTGAATAAATGATTAGTCATTTGAATTAATGATTATAACCATTGTCATTTGAATAAATGACCTAACCAGAATTTCTGGGTATTGTGTTTGTCTTTCCCAGCAAACTGAGCTCATTCTCTGACCTAGTCTATCTCGAGCATAAAAATATTTACACAAATAAATTTTCAGAAAACTCAATTTCAAATCGCTCCTAAACATATTTATCGAAATGCATAGATTTTAAGATTGTAAGAGATTCTCTTTATCGAGCGACTACTTTGGAAGATCTTTTTAGTCGGGTGAGAGAGGACTGTGTCTTGGGTTATTTGAGAAAAATCGGTTTGTTGCATAAGTTTTAATGTGTGTATGTTTTAATGTACTGGATTACTAAGTTATTGGTTTGAGTACTCAGAATTTTGTTTGATCGTCGCTATATAGCTGAAATATTGCTTAACGCGACGTTAAACCTTAATTCTCTCCCTCTCTCTCGCTTAAATAATACTCAAACTGCTTCGTATCTAATAAACAGTGATCAGGCAAGCTCATGACACGAGGCGTCTGTGCCGTCGCACATAACGTTGATTATTTCTTCAACTCGTTACATATTTGTATCGGTTCTATCGTTTTCCACTACAGTTTTAATGTTGTGTTTAATTGTTATGTGTATTTGCTGAGATTCTGGTGACGGACGTTTCGCCCCCGAAGCGCACCCTCTGTGCAAACCATTGTGACTAGTTTTTTGACTTGTAAACATGGTTAGGAATGTAGCGCTTGGTAGGCGTCGGGCCTCACAGGTATTGGCACCTCTTCCCACTTCCCTTATGTGTGTTGTAATTTGTTCTGAAAACAATTTTGTTTATCAAATATCGCTCAAGCCGGTGCTAGGGACCGTGTGGTCACTCAATATTTCCAGTGGAACAGCTACAATAAAAGCGTAACCGTGATGCAAACGGTCACAGAGGCCACTCTTTGTTCTTATGATGTTTTTAAAAATAGGTATATTTTTCTTTGGGGTCATATGGCTTCTTGTCAGTACCTCGGCATCGTTTCCCACCACCTTTCAGTGTTGCTTAAAACTTTTTTGAACAGACTCTCTTCAAATACAAATCTTTCCACTCGGTAAGCGATATACAATGAACCGTCAAAGGTGTAATCGATTCGCACTGCGCACTGTCTTGATAACAATTACGAATACCCTGTCTGAGTTCTAAATGATATCAGAGTAGCCACCATTATCATTTACAACAAGAACTACAATAACGTGTTTATCAGTAGCAGCCAACAATTTGAAGTCTTTCTGCCGGAATCATAGTATATATTTTTTTTTTGGTGCTGTTATACAGATAAGGTCATTAGATTATGGACACGGAAATTCTTCAATCGGTGACGGCTGAACATTGAATGATGGACAAAACGCTTGTATTTTGCCCTTACATCGGAATTATCGGGTCCATATTTTGATGTTGTCATACACAGATTCCCATCAACAGAGCACTGAGCATTTACATATAATGGTGTTGAAATATAACTGTTATTCTGACAAGCTGCTGATATATCTCCCTATATTCTACCCAAAGAACCGCTGATGATCATGAGGGATTATCGGATATGCATTGTGTCTGTGTATCATTCAGGCTTCTATTGTAGCTGCCTATTTGGACATATTGGATACACAATGAAGACAACAAATACAGTCAACCAAAGCGTGTGTGACCCCCCCCCATGAGCATTACGGGCATGCAAAGTCAAAGATACATAATCATGATAATCCTTCCGCCTTATGATAGACGATCGATACGTTAGAACATGGATGCACAGGCAGCGGACCTGTTGATATACTTCGTCCTTGCTTCATCATAGTTTCAGTCTGGGTGCGAGCTGACATCAACCTATTAAATAATGATTTTGCTATACGAGAGATACTGCTGAGTAACAAAAGATTCATCCAAGTAAATGAATTTAGAGCCAGTTCTATTGTTGGACTTTAGCAAATGAATGGAGCTTCCCCTGGCGTCCCATAATTTATGTTCTGGCCATCCCGGCCCTATGTTCTAATTAATATATCAATTCAATTTCACAGATAATTTATAAAAACAATATTCAAAATTGAAAAATATTTCTCAGCGTAACTGAATATTGTGCTTTGGCATTCAACGAATCTACCCACCTGAGCAGATTTCACAAATCGGAAATATCTTTTTGATCAATGACTGTAAAGACGCCCCCCCCCCCCTCCAAATAAAATCATGAACATTACGAGATTGTGTAGTTAAAAAAAACTTCTGGAAGAATTCCCGATGTGATGTCGTTAAATTTCGAAAATGAACTTTTAGTTCTGGTAATTGATAATATATAATTTCTCTAAAGAAATGAAACGAGAACGACTGGTCGGGGGGAGGGGATTGGTTTGAAAGCACACACGAGGTTATTTAACTAATATGGTGACAGCCGGTTTGGTTGTTGAAGGATGCCGAAGCAAAATAACTGGCAAACTTTCACACATGCACCAACAGGCTCGAACCCGTTCCGGTTGAGCGGTGTGAGGCTAGCTATCACCAGCGATACGCCTTAGACCACTCGGCCACCGAGGGCCCCGAAAGACTGTTGATACAAAACTGCTGATAACATCTTGCCATAGAGAATAATATATACATTTCACTGATATAGGCACCTTAATAATCAATTCTGAAGCCCTTAAATACGTGTTCGAGTTTTGATGGCATTACCCTGCGAGGGAGTTCATTGTGTGTTAATAAATCGAAACAAGTAGTTAGCATTTTCTGTTTATCCTCAGTTCAAGAAAACTGACACACGAGTTGGTGATTGTATTGGCGATCTGTTTTTATTCGAAATAACACCGTCACAATCAGTGGCTTTTGGCTGTAGTTCCAGATTAGAAATTTATTCCATTTGGCCACTGAGGATTATCTTGATGAGTATATACATACATACATTCAAGAATAATAAATCACCCACATGTAAATATGAAATTCTATAACACTTGTGTCAATAACATCGAGCTAACCAGTGCAATAATTACAAGATTTACCAGGTTATGTGAAATGTACATGTGTCAAGTTATCATACAAGTAACAATCGAATAAAATAAACAAATAAATTACAAGATGAACTCTCCTTCTCAAGTTTAACTGTTGTTTCCATCTGGAAATTGATTAATTGAGTAACAAAACGACACAAATAGGCATATATCCACGTAATTCCCCAATAGCTGACTCAGCTGACAAAATAACTCCCCTTTTGAGAGACCACATAAACTCGTCCACTGATATTGGCACGATGCTAACCGAGACTGGAGCATCGCCCCAACATCCGTGGACGAGTTTTGTTCAAAAAAAAGAAGAAAGGTTGTCAAAGTTTAAATATGTTTTCAACCTTTCATTGTAATCTCTTTTGATAATCAAGTTGAGTAGTGCAATAGAATAGAAATAATGTGTTTACAGGCATGTTAAATCGTTATTTTATGCACGGTTAGTGTGAAAAAGTTTATAAATATAAAATATAAAATAACAAATATATAAAATATAAACTTACACTTAATTAATACAATTTAGTCACGAACCGAAATGTCACTTATTCCCAAAATGTCGTCGGCCGAAATACCTACTGACACCGAGACAGCTTTATGTAATGACAAGAACAACACCTGGCTAACAAGTACAGTACAGTTCTGGTGACAACACAAGTATACCGCGGCAACACTGCGGCAACAGAGCCCGGCAAGGCTTCTAGGTTACCGCAGGACTGCCCAAGATTATATTATCAGCTGTGAAAAAAGTGCCGACAGCATACCACCCAATGACCGGTCATCGAGTTTTTAACAATGGCTGGCGCTCCATGTGGTCACTGGCTAGTCTCGACAGCATTGACTGGTGATTGGCGAAACAGACGGACATCCTGTTCAACAAAAAATAACCCAAGAGAAAAGAATTAGGAACGGTTAATCAACTAATTATAAGAGACAATCGAATGATAACAATTGAACAATCTTTATTGTCGTTTTACTCAGGGCTTGACTTTCCCGTTGATTATTATTTCCAGGGTCGCGCTTGTGGAAACAAGCCGTTAAAAATATCCCTACTGTCCGTATATTAAAATTTATTATACGCATGGCTGTAGCTTACAAATATTTATCTTTGAATATCAGTTAATAATTTGTATCAATCTGTATCAAGCCAGCGGAATTCTAATATGATCGTTGGTACAACAAATAAAATAAAAACGCACCTGTTCATTAAAGATATATACCACTTTTATTTATGGAGTATCGTTATCCTTCGTTTAGCGGCAGTCATCAGATTTCCCCCCGCAATAAATGTTGAATATACCAGACAGTGCATGTTGCGAAAATCAGTCTATCATACCCACTTGGTCTTTTTCGCTGTTTGTGTAAAGAAATGAGGAGTGGCCTCGCGCTAAATTTGCATATGAATAGTGTCGGTAGCAAGTCTTGGGAATTATCACTGGGCTCAAACGGAGAATCACAAGAAAAGTGTACTCATTTAGTAAAGATAATATAACTGTATATGGGCGAAAGTGTTCCTCGTGATCGTCGAACGTCGATCGGGATTTCGAGAACCTCCCTAGTGTTAATTTGGATTAATTTGTACTTCCGTGCACGACCAAATGTTCGTCTTTTGTCGAAACAGACGAGCATCCTGTTTAGCAGGGAAATAACTGAAGAGAAAAAAATTAAGAATGGTTAATCAACTCATTATAAGAGACAATCGGATGATAACAAGTGAAAAATCTTTATTGTGGTTGACTGTTCTGTTGATTTTTATTTCCGGGTCGTGCTTGTTGAAACACAAGCCGGGCCAGAGCCGTAATTAAAATGAAACACAGCACCCCTTCCCCGATCTCTCCGTATGATAGAATTTATTTTATGCGTGGTGTTCATCGTATACTGGTATTTATCTTTGAAACGTGGTAACTTTAACTCACATAATGTGTAACCGAAAGGCCGGTACTGCAATTGTAATTGCTTTAAACTTGCACAGACGGACATTTTATACATTCCGTTCTTTAACACGTCATATCAAGTTTTGCAGCTAGCAAAATTCTGATGTGATAGTTTGTTCAATAAATAAAGTAAATAAATTCGGCTAGCTGTTGTATTATTCAGAAGGCTCGCGGTATTCACAGCTGATAATATACATATGCATTCCCGCGGTAACAGAGAGGCGTTTCCGTGTTCTGTTCCCGTTATCGCGGTACTTCTGAGTGTATGCATAAAGACATGCTGGCTGAATAGCGGCTCGTCAACACGTGCCGTCGACGGGGCGCCTTTTGTTGTCTCGGCCGACTATCGAGGCTTGAATGGATATTATGGAGCTATGTTTCGTCTGTAAGTTTACGGCGCATGCAGACATAACGGGGGGTGGTAATTAGTCTAGTGATTAGGCTTAAACTGTACCGCGAAAACAGTGCGGCAATTGCCGCGGTATACTTGTGTTGTCACGAGAACTGTACTGTACGACTAACATTTTGAATTAAAAGGCAAGAAACAATCTCGGTAAGCAGACTTTCTTCGAGGAAACTATTTTGAAAAGCGAATATAACAACAGCTTATCACTACGCCGATCTATCAACACTTATCGGATGAGAGTAAATGTCATGCCTTCCGCGGTAAACGATTGCGGTGAACGGGAGATTTACACAGATTATACATACTTTCTCTGTGAATACTTTCAAATCGGAACTCCTGAAAATGCGGTTTGATCCTTCGTATTATTATTGGAAATAGATTATATATAATCATGGAGAAGGAATATTCGCATTTCGAACGAGCTCATGTCTCTGGGTTTGTAACGCAATATACCTATCTGGATTTCCAGTCCTGAAGGTAACAAATGTATTCATGAAAATCACATAGGTGCCCCAAATATAATGACTTCACGGATATTGGAATATTATATGATGGATGGTGTACAGACTATAGCAATTTGCGTGAGCAGGTAAATGGAAAAAGCTGTTGCCAAGAAAATAATACAGTTCAAGCCACACGGTTAAATCATGAATAATGCGCTACACATACGTTTCACATGTCATCGTGTCATTTGTCTGGTAAATGGACTATTTTGGGAAGAGAATAAACGCTTGTATCGAGCCTTTAAATCGGCATTATCAACTGCATATTTTGATGATACATGCATGACGTGTAGATTCACATCTGCATTCAGAGCATTGCTCGTGGGCGTACAATGGTGAGTGGAATATACCTGTGTATCAGACAAGATGTCGATATTACAACTATACTGTACCCATAGATATCCTACGGATCACGTGGGATTATCTGATATTCATAGTGTTTATGTATTTGTCACGCTTCTACTGTATAAATATCGGTGTGTTTTGTGTTGATTACTTCTGGATTGCTGGGTTATTAACTATTTTTTATTGAAATACTTAGAATCTTGTTTGGTCATCGCTATATATTGCTGAACGCGACGTTAAATCTTACTTCTTTCTCTCTTTGTTTTGCTTCTATTGTAGCTCTCTATTTGGACACAATGGTTACACAACCCTCATGAGCATCACGGGCATGCGAAGTCAAGAAAACACATCCATGATAATCCAGCAATTCCGTCGTATGATACTGGATCAATACGTTAGAACATCGATGTATAATTAGCGGGCCTGTAGGTATACTTCAGCCTCTATTCACCAGAGTTTTCGTCTGGTGTATACTGGGAACTGTAATATTGGAGCCAGCTGACTATTACCCGAGACTGTAGATGAATCAATGTTACAATTAACTGCGACTCTCCTCCTGTGAGTACAACCCGTTAATTAAAAGTTCTTGCTGTTCGAGATACTACTGGGTAATAAAAGATTCCACGAAGTAAACGAATTTGTAGTTAATCTATTTCTGGACTTGAACAAATGAATGAAGTTTTCCCCTGGTATACCGTAGTGCATGGTTTATGTTATAATCAATTCACTTTAATTTCACAGATAATTTCTAATGACAATACATTATTTAGAATAGAGAAAAAGTTTCTCAGCAGAACTGAATATTGCGCTTAGAAATTCAACGAATTTGCACTCCTGCGCGGAATGCACAATTTCTCAGTAGATATCGATTTAATCAATGACTGTAAATGCCCTTTATTTCCAAAAACTAAAACACATAAAGCCATTAAAATTACGAGACCGTGCAGTTAAAAAACAAAGCCGCTAGAATGCCCGATGTAACATATAATTAAATTCCTGAAATGAACTTCTGGGCTTGGTAATTAAAAACTTAGCATTTCTCTAGATTATTGGAATTAGAAACTGCTTGATATGATGCAAAAAAACAGTTATGTGACATTTTCCCATGGAGAATAAGATATAAATTGAATCGATGTCGGCACAGTACTAAACAATTCTGAAGCCCTTAAGTAATCGCGCTTTTGATAGCATTAGCCCGCGAGAGGACTGAGCTGACCATTTATCCCTGATGATTCTTTAATTTATTCCAGTGTTCATTGTGTGTTCATACATTCTGAAGAAAATAACACTATCAACGTTTGCAGGCCGAACGCTCGAAACACGTAGTCAAACATTTCCGTATATTCGGGCAGATATGGAATATATTAGAAATATTTTTTTGTGGAAGAAAGTTGACACATACTTTGATGATCATGTGTGCGATGATTCCATCATATCAGGTTTATGTAGGACATGAGGAGATGATCATGAGGGGAACTTTTCTCAAAAAGACCCCATTTACCCCGATGTATATACAGAAGATGTATGGTGGAACTGCTCATTTGATGATGAAAGTTGACACACAATTTAAGAATGTTTGACTTAAGATTTATACCTATGCGACAGCTGGATCCACGAAATTTCGGCAGGCGACATTTCCGCCCGTGACATTTCCGCAGACGAATTCAATTCATCATATCTCAAGGCCTATGTACATTAATTCTATTTATAATTTGAATTTATCCACAAGTGGGTGATTTATTACTTACAGATGTACAGATATATACACGAAGCCTGCATAGATGTAGATATAGTTAACAGTAAGAAAGACTGTGTTAAATGTATTGTTAGATAACCATTCGATTGCCTGTACTGTCATATTGAAAATAACGTACCCTGGGGCATAATTAGCATTAGTCCATGCCAGGCCAATCTAGTACCTACCTCAAAAGTGTACTTGGGCGTCTTTGAAAATTCGACGTTTATCTATAGCCATGATCAGCCGATGTAGAATCGGCCATACACTATTAAATCACGGACATTTACTCAAAAAGAACCCGTCCCAAGGAGTATTCCATGCCACCAAGATCTCACAGTGATACATATTTCTATCGACTGTATGGATTTTGGACGGCTGAAGTAAGCCGGCTGAATTATGAATGACGGACTAGACGCTTGTAGCCATGCTGGTCCCGTTATCAAATCTGTATTGTCAGTATTCATTAGATCAAATTAAGCTGATTTCTGCAAAAAATGTATCTCAGTCAGACTTTGGTAGTATGAGCATCATGAGAGTATTATATTACACGATGTTGTTACGATCCACAATTCCACGTTAGGCAGCATTAGGTTTACGGAACGAAGCGTAGCGCCAGATACCCAACACGATATGATTGGATTTTACCATCAGTTCATTATATGAATCAGCGACTTTATGAGATTTGGACGGAATTCTCTTCATAGATTATCATTAGGGAAGAATTATTTGTGACGTTGATTAAAAATATCGTTAATTGAAACTCGACCTTCGGACGAGGAAAGGAGGAAATTTGAACATGCAGAGTGCAAAAATTAAGCATTTATGCCAGGATAATGAGCTCAGGATATCAACTTCACTACTCAAATATTCTTTATGCACGCAGATCTAAAACAAGACTATAATTGGTACTGGACCAAGGTGAAATTGATATAATTTCATTCATTAAATGTATTTAAAATTTCATATTCACTAAGATTATCCAGTGGATAACAGTTATATTCCGCATTAGTTAGATATAACCACTCCCGCTCAACTTCTAAACCTCCTCACTCTCCTTGCATCATTTTCGCATTGGAATAACGTTCGATATTTGATCAGAATATAATGACTGCTGGATTAAGACAGGTCAAAATATTTGGAAAGGGAAATGTTTGAAAAGGGAATCGGAATCAGTGATATGGTTATCGAACCTAAATAGGAGAGAGAGAGAATTAAGGTTTAATGTCGCGTTCAACAATATTTCAGCTATATCGCGACGATCAAACAAAATTCTAAGTATTCAAGTTAATAACTCAGAAAAATAATGCATTAAAAACATGTAAATACATTATACAATTATTGCATGTTATAGAGTGGGACATCACGATTTGTCAGCTCGAGACAAGTGATGTACAACGAGCGCGCAGCGCGAGTTGTACATCACTTGTCGAGAGCTGACAAATCGTGATGTCCCACTCTATAACATGCAATAGTTGTTTTATTATACCGAATGTCATATTTGAATAAAATGGGACTTTATAATCATGTGAATGAGGACCGTACGGTGAAATAAGCATATCGTGTTCAACACTGCGCGGACCGTTGTTGCTTTCAAAACGCCGTGTCAAGATCAACTGTTCGACCTCGGCTTGTTTGTCGCCTCAATCGCATAATTTGGAAGAGTAACGTTATCGGTGATCTTACGTACCTTTTCAAAAGATGTCAAATTTATTTCATTCAATTATCAAATCACATTCACCAATTTCTATCACCAACGGGCCGACGTATACACGTCAGGCCGACATATACACATCAATCTTCGTTTCGGGGAGTATTTTGGCGCGCGCGCTATGGGAGGCAACTCTAGCATGGTCCGACAAATGTCGCCGTGGAATAAATGTCATGTCCAACGCTCTGCCGTGGTACATGACATTTATTCAACGGTAAGGCAAGATATGACTGCATAATCACTGAACATCACGATTTGTAGAATGACACGTGACAGGCTGTCAACCAATGAAAACATTACGAATTTACATGAGGTATAATAATACAATTTATACAACAAACCGATCTCTCTCAAATTATCTAAAATACAATCTTCTTTTACTCGACTAAAAAGATCTTACATAGTAGCTGCTCGATAAAAGTTATTCGACATATAAGCTTTCCTTAGGGGATGTTCTGAACGTTCCGAGGCAAAGTTTTAGTCCTTGATGGAGAATAGGATCTAGCTTTGCTAAGGTTGACTTGCTTGCACCGTTGTAAACAATAGAACCAAATCAAGTTTAGAATGACCAAGAGATCGATATAAATGGACAAGCGTTTGCCGATCTCCTCCCCACTTATAGCGGGCAACTACCTTCAACAAATCAAACGTTTTTTGTGCACTTGGCTTTCAAGCAATTTATATGCGATTTGAACCTTAGTCTGTGGTCAAACAATATTCCTAAGAATTTGACCTCCCATTTCTTTCCATTCATACATACGGCCAAGTACACAAAGTCACGAAGGGTCTGTATCCCCACTTTCCAGCAATACCGCAGCACCTCCCACTAATCGAATTTATCCTTGATTCACTATGCGTCCTCTCTACAGATTATCTCCTGACAAATAAGTGACAAATCCATCCCGCTCAACTATTTCTGTTGTATCCACTGTCGAATGCAAACTGCATAGCGATTGGTTTCTCAAGCATAAACATAACCACATCTTAGGTGATGATGTTAGTGAGTTAAAAGTATTGCAACATTCCTGCTGATTTTTCCAGAATGGATGGCTGGAAAGTGGCGGTTTCAACAGGCGTGATACTCCTAATTTTGCCAGATTATAACATACAGGGGTAAAAGTGTTTTTCTTTAATCAAAACGCGTTTCTCTCGTCAAACGCGTTTACTCTCATCGAAATGCGTTTATGAACGCGTTTTATAAACGCGTTTCGAATGCATTTCTCTTTCCGTTCAAATCGCGCAAATTTGTGTTTTTATTTTGCAAACCAGGCCAAGAAGCCCTCGTGTCGGGGCTTTCTCAAGCCGCAATTATTAATCCCTGTGCTATGAAATAAATATATCTGGCGTAGCCTTTAACATACAGGGGTAAAAACGTTCTGTGCCCGAACAAATGTACAAATGAAAAATAAACAGACCAAATAGTATTTTCGCCCGACGAAGCAACCGTGGTGTGGACGATAATGTTTATTTAACAACAGCAACAATAAAACGCGTTCCAAACGCGTTTCCAAAACGCGTTTCAAAAGCGTTTACAAAACTCGTTTCAAACGCATTCATAAACGCGAAGATAAATGAACATGTCGATAATCAAACGCGTCTGCGAGGTATAAACGCGTTCTTTGAGAAGCAAACGAAACGAATACAAAACGCGTTCAGAACGCTATTGAAACGCGTTCCAAAGGATAATAGAACGACATTATACGTGAAAACACCAGACACCGAACGTTTTTACCCCTGTAGTAAAGTTGTTCTCTCTTTTACCATACTATTACAATGGCGAATGAAAGCATGGAAAACATACTACTACCCCTGGTAGGTTTTCGATATTCTTTCTTAATAGTGTTCATGGTACCGCTCTTTGACCGCACCTAAACTCTTACGAAGTTTCAAGAACATAAGACTGAAGCTGGCCCCATAATACACGGAAAACATGTTTTACAGGGTGTTATTTGGAACAAAACGCCGCATGGAGCCGGAGGGGGGAGGGGTGTCCTTGGCTGGTGAAATGTCTACCATAAATGTGATCTTCATTGAATTGTGGCGATTCCCGCAAAGTCTTCCGGTAGAATTTAATCATCTCCCCGATGAATTCTGCACAATTCGCCACAATCGTCGGCGCTTTGTCACCAGAACAGTACATTGATCTTGAGATACCGTACTTGGGATGTTCGCTATAAGGAAAACGATGTGTCCCTTTGATTCATCTATGGAATTATAAGCTATATAAGTTTGTCTTCTCGGAGAAGTACAAGGTCGAACAGAATATAAAATGCGATGCCCTGTGATATGACACGTCAACTTTGTACATTCTTCTTTGATGTTTTAAGGTAGTTTTTTGGACGATGAACTTCAATATTGCTTGCTCGATGACATCTTGTCAACAAATTTGTCAGTTTCCCACAAAAGAAAAGGGGAACCTGTAGAAGACAGTAAACCTATATGCTGGCTCTAATGAGGGGTATGAGCACAGGAACGCAATCATTTGACAAACATGGCGGCGCAGCCACGAAACAAATTCCGGCGGTGCGATATTTTTTAGTCGCGGCCGCCAACACAATGCTAACACTTTAACGGTTCCAGTGGTGAACATAATTTAAAACAGATTTTAGAATAGAAATTTGAACAACGCAACACAATTTCAACCGTCAATTTGATCAGTTTATTCGCGACATTACGCAATGTTCATGTTCAATAAAAAAAGATCAAGAATTGGCAAAATTACCGAATAAAAACACAACGATAGCGGTACAACAGAGCTTCGGTGCAGAATAATGATACCAATTATAATGGAAAATTTGATGACCACATCCGGGGGCCGCATCAATGGAATTTTGTCGGGAATACGCTCCAGAGACAGTGAAATGCATTGATCATTCCCGGGGGATTGATCTTGTGTTATTTGGTGAATAATTTTGTGTTAGTGTTGCCTCTTGTTCTCAGCTCTTCCTGCCGGTGTTACATCAAATTGCGAAAATAAATCCGGAAACAGATTTCCAGTGTCCCTCCCACCAAGGCAGTTAATTGGATTTATTTGTAACACACATGAGCACTGTTCTGCTCTGGATTACGTCAGTTGTTTTCGGATTTCGTACCCATGTACTGCAAATGTTCGGTAAATTGCAGTGCAGCATAATTGCCAATAACTTGTTACCACGAGAATACAATTGCACAGTATAACCCTTTGCTCTCCAAATCTAACATATTTTTTGTAGTAGACTACTTGAAATAGAATACAAAGTAATTTGTCAATACTACTGCCATAATCACAGAAATAAATCCTTATATCTGCACTATACAAAGAGCCGTGCTTCCATGACTGCGTCTGTCCGTGCTACTGGGCAGTAGAATGAAAGGAGCAGTATGAACCCTGCCTGTCACTGGATATGATCTCAGAAATGGTTCCATGAATGTAGCGGGTGTAGAGGGGCTAGTGTGTAGAGACGGGGAATGAGCCAGTGCGGTCAACCAGAATAATCTGTTCACACAAATATTCCGATATTAGTATATCTGACCGTATACTAAGGAAACTTTTTTCACCAATGTAGCCAGGTTTTGGAAAATTTATAATTCTCACTGAATATGCCCAGCGGCTTTTCTTGCTGTTGTTGCTGGTGACATGGCATTACGGTGGCCCATAGGAACATCGACGTTTAAAAATGGTGTTTTTTAAACATTTTGTTTAATACTTTTTCTGATTTTCCTGTGTATTTTCTCAATTTCTCGTCTATTGTCCACAAACAGATTCTAGTTTATAACACAATTTCGTTAGATTTCTGTAATTTCTGGTAACGTTTTCATAAATATCTGTATTATATATTCACTGAAAACCAGAGAAAACCCTTGGAAATCTTTACACCGCGGTGAAAACCTTTGTACCGCGGTGGAAACCTTTACACTGTCGTGGAAAGCTTTACATCGCGGTGGAAGCCTTTACACCGTCGTGGAAAGAAATGTAAAGAAATTCTGTTATAAACTAGAATCCTTTTGTAGAAACTAGGGGAAAAATTGAAAAAATACACAAGAAAATCAGAAAAAGTATAAAAAATGTAAAAAAAACCAAACTATTTTTAAAGGTCGGTGTCTCCTCTGGGCCACCGTGTGACATGGCATTTTCGGAAATCAAGCGAGAAGAATCTATGTAAAATGTAGCATTTTCTTGAGAATATTCCGAATTATTGATGGATATTCGGTCTGACAATTCCTAAAATATATACAGTCGACCAAATATGTTTCATACTGATCAGCGATACGAATTTAATATTTTTGGAACATAATGATGTCTTGCCGGCATCATTGAAAACTGTTGAAAGCTTCTCTCTTGCAGGAAACAAGCCTAGTTTATGTATACTATGACTGTCTTTTTGAATTTGGTGCTAATACTGTTATATGGAATGTGGAATAGGTCTTTGGATTATGGACGCGGATATTCTTTAATGGACGACGGCTGAATTATGAATGACGGACTTGACGCTTGTAATCATATTCGTGGCATGGAATACACCTTGGGGCTGGTTCCTTTTTTGGTAAATGTTCGTGAGTTGATGAGGTATAGCCGATTCTACATCGCTTGCTCATGGCTTGATACAAACGTTTCTTGCTACTCAGATGAATGTCCTACAATTTTTTTAAACTCATGAAATGTGTTATTATCTACAGCACCCACAAAGATTGAAATAACTTTCTCACATAAGCACAGATAGAGGGTCTGAAATCGCTAAATGGGATTCCAACAAGATCAACTTCATTATCCAGGGCTGCCTTAGCCATTTCATCAGCCTCAGTATTTCCATTGATGCCAACGTGACTAGGCAACCAACAAACACATCAATCTGTTGATGAAATCTACAGTCCTGTAATGGTAGAATGTTCAAAATGGTGGTGCGAGTTGAAGTGCCACTCTCAGTCGCTTGACAGTGAATCTGAGAATATGACATATTATAATAATTGAACAGACTGTACTATTATTCCGCATAGGTGAATATGTATCCACATGTGTGTACGATCTCCGGCTTCAGAGGACGTAAATTGGAGCGATCTGCAAGATGTGGGGAAAAAAGACGTCTGACGACTAAAAAGCAACCATTCAACCTTCCCTCGGCACCTCACATTCAGACTCGAGAATGCGATGGATTTTTGAAAGTAGCCTTGGTATATCCGCCGCTCTTTTCTTGCAGATGTTCGTTTGGAGAAGTATTCACAGGCCTCTAACACCGGCTTAAGCGGAATTTGATACGCTAGCACGGGAGCTGGGACGACGTATCACCTCATACAAAATGTTCTGGTGAACAATTCAAGCCGTACAACATCGGGGTTCACTGGTTAGATTTTGTGGGTATTTCTGCGTTTACCAGGTTTACCCTGTGTCGAGTGGCGTGAACATCTATTAGCACCAGAGGAGTCATTTGTTGGAGCTGACCTGCCACCAGGTCTAAATGTGAGGTGCCGAGGGAAGCTTCCTTGTAGAGTCGCCAGACGTCAATTTTGCCCACTTTTTGTATATCGCTCCAATCTATTGAGCAACGGCTTAAGAGTCGGCGTTGCCTCGGATAAGAGAATAATAGATGCCCAGTGATAGTGTTTTAGTGTGTAGGAAACCATTATGGACAACAATATTCCGGTCTGTACTCTCAAGCCGTTGTCCTTGTATGCGGCGAATCTTTGCGAATCATCATAGTTTTCAACAATCAACAAACTGTTTAATGTACATGACCTGTTTTTGACCTGTTCACCGAGGCCATTGCTTTAGTGTGAACAGAAATGTACTCTTTGTCGACAGCCGACATTGAATTTCTGACCTGTTCTCTCAAACAAGTGGCCTGAACTGGTCCTATGCATACAATCATACAATATAGATAGGTTGGGTATTTGCCTTAAGATTTTGCTCATTTAACCTTATTGAGACACAATTTAACGTTTACACATATGCACGTATATAACCACAACATTTCTGTAGTTATGGGACTAAGATAATTGTACGGCAAAAATGGTGTAATCATCATACGAGTTTATCTACCTGATCTGCACTATTGCTATGCTACATATACAGTCATCACATCAGATACAATATTGCATGGTCAGTGAGCTATATCGATGAAATTTCTCGTCCGACATGTCAATCTTGGAGCAACCATCATGGTTCTTCTGTGATTTCATGTGAACTCCACGAATCTACAACATTCTACGATGAGCATTGGTCCTGATACCTGACGCCGAGTCTTAGTTTTTTCTATTTACAGTTATGATCACTGGTTTTCGCTGGTTAGGATGCATGATATTATGTACATGTATATCACTGACTTATGAAAGCTGCACTAAAAGCCCCAAATGCATAATAAATCATGAGTTTAGCCTCTGTGAGTGATCACGTAACGGCGATTTATTGCATGAATTCTGGCAATTTTTTACCAAATTCTACGTTTCTCACAATAGCTTTCACTGAACTTTTATATGTTAAACATGACCCAGTTTTAGATACAAAAACAAGCGAAAACATTCCTGTTGCAATTAGTGAGGGATTCGGTTTTAATACACTAAGCAAAAGACCGGAGAAAATGAGGGTTTATTACGCCATGTCTCGCAAGTTTCGTGTAGACCAATGATACCGCTTATATTTTATTTGAAAGAAATCGTTTTGTTGCATGAGTTTTAATGTGTGTGCATGTTTTTTGATGTGTTTGGCTGGGTTGTTGACTTGTTTTTGTCGGAATACTTAGACTTTTGTTCGATAATCGCTATAAGGCTGAAATATTGTTGAACGCGACGTTAAATCTTAATTCTCTATCTCTAATTGATATATAGTTTGATGTAGCGGTCGTTAGAGCAGAGGAGAGAGAGAAAATTAAGGTTTAACGTCGCTTTCAGTTATATTTCAGCTATATGGCGACGACCAAACAAAATTCTAAGTATTCAAGTTAATAACTTAGTAATCCAAGACATTAAAACATACACACACAAAAACTTACGTAACAAACCGATCTCTCTCAAATAACCTAAGATATAGTCTTCTTTCACCGGACAAAAAAGATCTTCTGAAGTAGCTGCTCGATAAAAGGAATCTCTTACAATCTTAAAAGCTATACAGTCGATAATATAAGAATATGTTTCACTGTGAGATCTTCGTGGCATAGAATACACCTTGGGACTGGCTCTTGTTTCAGTAAATGTACGTGAGTTAATCGTATATGACCGATTCTACATCGCCTGATCATGGTTTGGTCGAAACGTTTCTGGCTGTTCAGATGAGTATAGCCTACAGGTTTTTGAACTCATGAAGATTGTTATTATTCACAGCATCCCATAAAGATTGAAACAGCTTTCTCACATAAGTACCGATAGAGGTTCTGAAATCGCTATACGGGATTCCAACAGGATGAACCTCATTATGTAGGAAATACCCATCTTCGAGATGCTGCTGCTACTTTATGCCCACATGAGTGTTGGGCCTGCCACCATGGGATGACCTATATACTCGAACCATTCTGTGCTGTAAGAGTCGGGAATTATGCAGCTCGAGGTGCAAACTGGGCGACCTCTTTGCTACATTGGCTCACGGCCTATATCTGTAGTCATTCTTGAAATACAGAAAGATCCATGCATCATCAAACACATTCCTCCATGAATCCACCTATATTTCAAAGCAAGACGGCCATTTATGTAAATTTGGTGGATCACCTTTTCCTTATATTCTGGTTTTTCCAGGTACAATAAAAGCGTACCTGAGATACAACACATATCACGAATCGTTAGATTCTTGGTATGTGCTTTAGAATAGGTTAACCAGAAGACTATACTCTGATGCCATGTGACTAGCCTATGTTTATGTATACTACGATTGTCTTTTTGAATTTGGTGCTAATACTGTTGTATGGATATGGAATAGGTCTTTGGATTATGGACGCGGATATTCTTCAATGGACGACGGCTGGATTATGAATGACGGACTAGATGCTTGTATCTGTCAGTATGTCGGCACCTCTTCCCACTTCCCTTATATGTGTTGTAATTAAAATGTTGATACAAGATGTTGCTGATTGTAAATGGATAAAAGTAGAATCATCTGATAGAGAAACACGAAACACTTGGGACATTATGACATTATTTGTTATATCGGCAAACAAAGGATTCCTGTAGCTGTTAGCTTAGTCGTACAAGATGGCTAATGAAGTCTAAATGATGGAATGATATATGAATTCCAAAGGCCAGTTTGTGTATTCTGGATATTCTTTATCTTAGTTATGTCTATATAAGAAGACTAAAGGCTCGGTATAAATCAAACTAATCATGGCGAGATTGTTGTCTATTAGAAACCCTGTTCTGGAGAGGCTGTCAATGATTGAAAATATATATCCCCAGGGTTCAGGTGCACTTCGTATCTATAATGGATGAATATGTAGGTTGAGCTGATGCGGAAGTAGGTGGAACCGTACCACGTTAGATTGTGATTGTGTCAGCTTGAGTGAGTGAGTGAATAGAACCTCGCTTTCAACGATATTTCAGCTATATCACGACGAACCAACTAAGCACCACCCAGCCCAGTTGTGTTCCTGCTACTTCAAAGAAGAAAATGTTTGAAGCAGCATGGAACCAGACACACTCCATCCACCCTATAAAACACTGAGGACAGCGCACAAGACACAGACAGGACGCTTACATGCTGCAATAAAGACAAGTGATATTACAGTGTTAGACATCACATTATCAAGTTCATGTTGCTTTTCAGCAAAATGCATTGAAGCAACAGGAACCTGAACCCACCCAACCACCCGCTCTGTCAGCTTGAACGATTCGTTGGACATTCGCAAGTGCCTTTCGACGCTGAAATAGATTTGTTCGCAATGAATAATTCTGCCAACACTTACGACACTCCACTACTCTGAGGACTCATTTTTAGCATTTATTTCTGGACTCGATACAGTGCTTCTAACATTTGATATATTCTAATTCTGTATTACCTTAACCCTACCAGGCATGGGGGAGGCATTATGGCCCCATACTCAACTTTCTAACCTATATTCGGGACGACAAAAAAAATTGGAGTTGACACTTCGTGACTTTGTAGTTTTTCAAATTGGGGTCATTCAGAGGTTATTTGCATAATAAACCCTCTGAAGCAAAATGGCAACCATACTGGGTACCAGAAAAGTGTTTTCTTCATTTTTTTTCTTCAAAATCCCTCCTTTTCTGCGAGGAAAAGTGGACAAAAGGTATTTTAATTGACATCAGATTATGTATTTACTACTTTATCATACAGTTATTTTGAAGAAACCAATGATAAAAAAATATGCCGTTTTGAAAATGTCACCGACGTCATAAGAAGGGCAATGTTGCATTTTTATACATTTTTAGTAGAGCTTGACCTAAGGGTATAGTGTGGTAAGTGTCTTACCCGAAGGTCAAGGGGTAAGAAATATATTTATGGGGTCGAAATCCAAACAGGCATGGACAGGCCCCAAATTGCACAGGTGAGATAGGGCTGAGCAAATGAGTTTCGGTGATGTCACCATGTGGAATTAAGTTAATGAGCTAACCCAATGCTGTAACCCAATTTCCAGAACTGTAAGTGTCATCTCTTGTGATAAATGACAATATTACTAATGTGTTGCAGTATGCACACTACGAGAATCAGTTTGTTTTCCTACATATGGTTACCATAACAATAGGCCTAGGCTACCACGAGGTTTGTTTCTCATATTCCACGTGTTATTGAAATTTAATTCCTGAATATGAAGTATCGAGAGTTCAATCACCCAGGTATTTAAAATAAATGTACGGTTGATAGTTATAATAATAATGTTCATTTATCAATGAATCGTGTTTATGTAACAAGATCACAATAGAGACATCCATTTACTAGCCACATAATGCTACCATAATGCAAACATCAGAATCCTACGTTTTATCGTAAAGAAAACAGTTTGTCTATGTAGATCTTTAGATGAACGCATGGCATCAAATTGCATTTGTCCTTTTGCATACCAAATTTGTACCAGACCACCGAAATTTTATATTATGTGTAATGTCTCTTATCTTCAATGGGAATATCCTGAAGAAATTCAAGTCAAAATGCTCAAAAGGCAAGTGGCTGTCACACATATATCTCTTTCGATAATTTTATCACAACAAGGTAACTAGCTTCCAGATACATACATGCCATATCTACATGCCATATCTTCGTCATGTTCAGATCAACCTTCACGATGAAAGTGAGTCAAACTGCTTTCACTAGAAAATAGCTCAATGGGCCTCAATACCCCTCGACTGTCAGTTACTGTCTCCACTCAGCAGGAACGCACTGCATAAGACGTATTTTTAGAACTCTAACAGCTAGGCTGACAAATCAAGTAAGGCTGACTGTTGTTCTTCACTCATTGGGAGATCTCGACGTATATAATTTGCCCTTCAGAAAATAGGTCAAGTTCAGTCATATTCAACAGACTTCAGGTCCATTATCAGTTGCATGTGTGGTATAAATTTGAACAATATAGATATAATCTTTCATGAGATATCGCGCTAAACAGTAACTGACCTGGGCCCAATATGTCCAAGTCCGTCAATTGGGACAGGCTTCTAGTCAATCACATGTTCTAGTAAAATTAATTTGGAGACCTTAGCTTCCATCTTTCAAAAATTAGTACACATACTAGAATTTGGCCTTTGTCAAAATAGGTCATTTTCAATAGGCTTCGGATCCATTTTGATCCTAATAGTGTATTTCAAAGATGAACGCAGAAATTCTACATCTGACAGTTGTATTCCTGTAACTAGGTGTTATCTATTAAAGTCCCAATGCACAACTATCGCTCCAGATCGGGTCTCGCATGTATACATCAGTACCAGTCGTTTTTATTAAATTATTGGTACTACGATTAAAGTATTGATTTATAACTTCTACGGTGATTTGACCATACCTTTTCTTCTGAATTGTGCGACAGATTGCATTTCCTATTTCTAGATATCATCGAACGCGATGGTTGACATCTTGACACGATAGGCGATTAGAAGGAAGAAACGACAATATAACAGTTAAGGAACCCGATGTACTTTGTGCATGTGGAACGATGAACCGTGTCAGAAAATTTACGTTGTTGAATCAGAAACGCACCACCAATCATTTAGGTACGAGGTGGTGTCACAGTATGACAAATTATAGGTTGTCGGATGTGGTTGTCGGATGTGGAGAAAATACTACGAAAACATAACAGTCACCTTCATAATGGACTACATCAATGTATTCCGACTACTGCAGTTTCGAACATGTGTTCTTTTCAAGGAATAGTTGTACAGTGCTTTGAAAATGCTATATATAAGGCCCCCTATGTATATCACAGGGGCTTTGTTGCTCAACAAGTCACTATAGTTAGATGAACATGTTGTAACAAGTGCTGAACGGTAAAAGTTCGCATGACTCAATAGCATGATTCAATACGTGTTAATAGGTGAACAAATAAATCAAACAAACAATTAAAGCCTGTACAGTGAGCTTAACAATAACCCATAATAGGAGAAAAAGTATATGTAAAAATGACCAAACAAATGCTAACAAGCAGTTTACAAATAAGCATACAATTGTACATGTGGGTAGAAATATGATCAATGTGCCTACAACACATCACAATGTTATTCCTACATAAGCTTATATGTATCAATTTATACTATATCAGAGTTGTATGGTTGTACGATTCGAAAAAGTGGGGCGGGCTGATAGCAACACAAATAATTAAGGTCGATGGTTGCCATTCAAGGCCGGCTTCATGCAATTAATGAAGAAAATTTCTTTGACATCCATGAAAGTTTGATTGTCCTCTGGAATCTTGTAGAATTGGTAGACTTTAAATTGAGGATCTAAATGAGCTGAGCACTCTCTTATGTGTTTACCGACTGGTAGAAAGCAGTATCTTTCATTCGCAATCTGCTGTCTGTGAACGGTTAGTTTTGATCGGAGATTTGTGGTCTGGCCAATATATTGTTTGCTACAGTTCTAGCAAACTAGCGCATAAATAAGGAATTTGGATTCACACGACATATTAATTTTAACCCGAAAGTCTGTGTTCTTATTGATAAATTTAAAACTGGGCCCTTCTATAATGTGTATACATGCACTACATTTTGATTTGTTGCATTTGGATACGGTAGCAACAGAATTAGTATCAGAAAAAACGGGCTCTGGTTAGAATTCTCTTCAAGCTAGGTGCTTGTCGTTTGCTGTTAATGATTTTTTACCCCATCCTCCGGAGGAGGAGGGGGTTAATGGAATCGTCCTTGGCCTTGGGGGCGGCCATTGAGCTGTAGAAAACTTTGTACATCAAAAGCGGAAACACTGGGAAGACTTAGGCACTGAAACTTGCCTAGTTGGTCACAATTGTAATGTTGTGAGTCTGTATAGTTTTTGGGCGATGGCAGATGAGAATTAATACGTTTTTTTGCGAACAGATACTCGAAATTGGAAGGGTAATTTTTACACGGAACGTGGATGTTGTTGTTCTTGTACGTTAAGAGATTGACAAACTCACCCGGAGATTCCTGCTGTATATATATATACCCCGGGTATTTGTGAAGCGATCAGTCTCTGCACAGAGGTGACGATGGTAATCAAAGTGTTAGCTATACTCGGATCTCTTGAGCAGGAGTGCCTGGTTTTGCGACAACCGTAAAGTGTGATGTTCTTCCAGCATAAACACAGGCGAATAAAGCACACTTCCAGATCAGGGAATGGAAAACTTACCGACGTTTACGCTTTAGTTGACCTGATAACTATTACTAGGGCAATTTTAAACATATTCTCCGTCAACTTCAGAAGAAAGATACGGAGTTGTTGGCTTGAAATGGCACAAGCCGAAGTGCGTCGGCGGACACGGGCAAGTGAACTGATATTTTTCCTTGAACGAAGTCGGCAACTGACAGTCAAAATTTATATCATTTCTCTGCTAGAAAATCTCAGTTTGCGGATTTTGTTTTATTATGAATACATTGAAATAATGCGAAGATTACGCGAAGAACCCCGAAGTTTCAAGCAAACTTATTTATCAAATTGTGAAGTCAAATTTTTCTTTCTTCGACAAATCGCGTGTTCAAAGTTACAAGCGTCTAGTCCGTCATTCATAATCCAGCCGTCGTCCATTAGAGAATATCCGCGTCCATAATCCAAAGACCTATTCCATTTTCCATATAACAGTATTAGCACCAAATTCAAAAAGACAATCATAGTATACATAAACATAGGCTTGTTTCCTGCAAGAGAGAAGCGGTCAACAGTTTGCAATGATGCCGGCAAGACATCATGATGTTCCAAAAATATCAAATCCGTATCGCTGATCAGTATTCTTAATCCATAATTCGTTGTAAAGTCGTCATCTAAAGAATGATGTATCTCAGCCAAGCTTTGATTGTGACTGTTCATATGAGTGCCATGAGGATCTTGAAGTACATGGGTTCATACGGTCCCTAGCCCCGGGTTAAGCGGAATTAGACACAAGTTACGAAAGGTAGCGCCATAGATCTTGCACGCTACGTTCGTATTTTTTTATCAGCATGCGATATGTACCGCCAAATTTGAGAAACTTTGAATGGAGGCGTTTGGTGGAATAGCCCTGTTTTATAAGTTTCTGTAACAATGTTTTGTGACGTTGATTAAAATCGCTACTAAGCGAGATATGTATACGCCATATGCAGGTCCCACTGGAATATTACTGTCCAGCCTACCTATTTTGCCAGAATTCGTGGAATTTGAATATTTTCGCTAATTTGGGCATGTTTCCTTGTCTAAAGAAATTTTTACTGTGCCGAATAGAGGGATAATCATGACTAAACTTGAGCAACATTGCACATGTGACAGGGGCACTGGACATCACAATAACATTTATTTCCCAAACAAAACAAATTTTTGGCCCTACCTACTCAAACTTTTCCTAGCCTGTTTCCGGAAACAGACATATTTTGATTTTTGTTACAGTTATCACCTGGTGATCAAGAAATTTATCGAAAATATTCAGAGAAATGCTGGTTAAATGCCATGCGGTTGCGCAGGAAATGTAGCTTGATTATCGATTTTTCTGTACTGTCTTGACAATCGCTCTGACACCCCTATGTTTCTTCATTCCGTCCTTGATCCATTCGCAACATTTTTGCAAGCAAATTACTGGAGCCATGAATGTTTCAAATTCGCGCTTTTCCCCCATAAACAAATTATACCTCAGAAAATGACCAGCCCACCTTGCCAGCTTAAAAAAAGTCGTCAAAATACGAACAGCTACGGTAATCAGTTCAGTTTAAATTGCATTTTCCCTCAATATTCCTTAGCTTTCTGTGGTGTGCGAGTCGAAAGAATAAATGCGAGATAAGTACATACTTATCGACCCTATACCAAAGTGGAATAATCAAAACATGTTGGTTTCTGAGGATATTTTCAATTTCCTGACCATGTGTTTCTGCGGACAATGCCCCTCCATGATTTTCTCCCGTCTGACATGTCTGAAAAGACATTGAGAAACATAAAAAAAAATTTTTTTATATAATGCCTTCACATCCGATTTTACAAGTATTTTTCACCGATCTGTATTCTACCATGTTCTACTTGACGGGAAATTCTATGCCGTTCTATTATCCTAAGCGCCGTGTCATTCCTCTCCAAATTTGCGGGTTATGATCACTGAGAGTGACTCAAACAAAATCTGGGTAGATGGGTATCAACTATTGATACAGTACCTATAAATCAAGCAATCAGCATTGTTGCTGACACTTCAAGGGTGACTGACATACGAACCAGACCATTTAGTCTGCCACTCCGACAGCATGTCCAATATATTACAGGGTATTATTTCGGCATATAAGTATGAGGAACAAAGCCCAGATCTATTACATACCAATTACAAAATAGGATGGGGTTTTCGAAGTCCACGAGTTCTAGTTGATTTAGAAATGATATCTTTCATTTTGGGACTTCGTTCTAAAATCCCCAAACCGTTCAGAAGAAAAAGAAAAACGTTATTATTATTAGGATTGTAAGTAGTGACAAACGGTATTATGTCTTTGTCGGCTACTTTTTTAGACGGTTGTCGTAATTCCTGCATTGTGTGGCCTAATGCCTTTCTAATTCCCTTTTCAATGAGGCCCTGTGGGTAATCCCTCTGTCATGTCTGTGACAAGGCCGACTTAAATTCAACTAACCTTTCGTCTCTGACTAATCGGTTTGAGACTATTGTACATATTCTCCTAGCCAAGGAATATGGGATGTTTTCCTTGCAATGATGGGGATAATTCGAAGAAAAATGAAGATATAGCTGAGTATCTGTTGATTTGCGATATATATCAGTTGAGATAGTACGACCCGATTTGACTACCCGTATGTCTAAAAATGGTATTTCGTTGTCACTTTTCTCTATGGTGAAAGAAATATTCGGGTGAAGAGAATTCATAATATTGAAAAGAGATTCTATTTCACCATATTTTTGTGCCAAAATATGAAACAATCATCTAAATATCTTTTCCAGTTTTTTGTAAATTCATCTGCAAATTCAACTCCATATTTTTGACCAATTGTTTCATAAAGTATTTCTTCACGAAAACCCATTACAAGGATGGCGTATACTGTCGCCATTTTTGTGCCCATAGATGTTCCTAATATCTGCATGTTGTATTTATCATTGAAGAAAAATGAATTGTTTGAAAGTATGAACTTAACACTGTCAAGCATAAAGGTTTCATTAAAGCGGGAATTTAGTGAGATAGGCTCTTTCCGAAGCCAGTATATGATGGCTTCCAGTCCTAAATTATGATATTACTGTACAGGCTGTTAACATCAACGGTAGCCTTTCTAGTCCCATCATCTACTTCATTGGGTAGGTGGTTCAAAAGTCTAAATCGTCCCGGACATAGCTTTTAACAAGTTTCAGCAGAGGTCGCAATAATAAATCCGTCAGATGACTTAGCCTTTGTGTTGGAGACGGCGGGCCGACTATAATGAGTCTGAATTTCAATTCATCCGGTTTAAGAAGGACAATATCTTCTGATTTCTGCTTCAAAATAGCTTTTCTAATCTCTTCTGATTTGTGTATTTTGGGTAAAAGTTACTGTTGTTGGATTCGAATTTAGTGAGAAAGTCTTGTCTTTTTTGATAGAAGTTTTCTAATCAACTTGCGTAATTCAGAGATAATTGCATTATCCGAATTTGAGTTTATTTCACGGTATGTTGATTGATCATTCAATATGTCCAGTAATTTGTTCCTATAATAATCTCTATCCATAATGACCACGGCTTTTCCCTTATCCGCCTCTGGGGATTCTCAAGTAGTTTTTGAATACCGTTTTTCTGACGGGGAGAAATATTAGATGAAGGGCCGGGTTGGAAAGTATTTTTCAGCGGGATATGGTTTAGACCGTCTAAAAATAGCTCAAGGTAATCATCTTCACTGGTGCGTGGTTGGAGGGTTTGAAGGGTTCTTAACTAAAGATTCTGGTTCAGAATGAACCGCCTCACCGTCAACGTTATGAAACAATTCACGCGTTATGAGTCGCTTACCAAAGGCTCTGATATCTTTGGAGAGATCATCACGGTCCGATTTAGGTGTGGGAGTGAAATCTAACCCTAGCTTCAAAATTTCAATCTCCTCACGTGTAAGTGTACATGAGGATAGATTGATTACCTTTGGAACCGTCTGTTTTGATACCGGTTCCATTTCCGAGCACCTCGGTTCTCTAAAAAAGAATATCGATTATCAGGCGAATTCACATTATCATTTGTATTTTGGTTTCTGAATTGACCTATAAAAAGCGTTCCCCTAGGATGATCGCGGTGGTTCACTCCAGGGGGTATTCGGTTCTGAGATTTAGCCACCCGGGAATACTGAGTCCGGCGTTGAGTGTGCGAAGATGAAGGAATATGCTCCTGGTTCTGGTTCCTTGTAGGTGGTTTCCTGGTAAATCGACGACTAGTTGTTTGATTTACAAGTTGAAAGCTATCCCGGTTGGTTGTTTGCATGGTTTGCACTATTGTTAAGCTCACTGTACAGGCTTTAATTGTTTGTTTGATTTATTTGTACATGTATTGAATCATGCTATTGAGTCATGCGAACTTTTACCTTTCAGCACCTTGTTACAACATGTTCATCTAACTATAGTGACTGTTGTTGAGCAACAACGCCCCTGTGATAAACATGGGGGCCTTATATATAGCATTTTTAAAGCACTGTACAACTATTTCTTGAAAAGAACACATGTTCGAAACTGCAGCAGTCGGAATACATTGATGTAGTCCGACTTTGTTGTCTGTTTGGCTTTTGGTTCTAATATTATAGTATGAATTAGGCATTTGGATTGTGTTTCGGAATTTTCGGCAACTAAATGTCGTATCTGACTGCTGCATGCAATACTTTATATTCTGAACAATTATTTCTGCATACCACGTACACATTTATAGGTTCTATTCGTTGAAAATATTCATGGTCTGAATCAATGAGACGGTAGGTTAGAATGTAACCAATTTGGACCTCGTACAAATATGTGGAAGGAAATTGTTCGTGGACTGTAGATGGTGAACGTCGAGCATGACGCATATATTGACGTATCATCTGTAAAAATGGCCTGTGTCAGGAAGAGCTGTAATATTCAGCATGGATATTCTATTAATATTATTTACATTTCACGTACTCATTCTGGATATAGCAGAGCGATTTCTTCATATAATGCCTGTGGATAAACTCTAGATTACGGTACTGTGACAGCTTATCAATTGTGTAACTGCAATTTTCCATTCCCATTACAAATTAATGAATATATTATAGGTATGAGTTTCTATTATATCAAATGTTAGTCCGACATTTGCAAAGTTGTTGAACTTTACAGACACACGAGGCGAGAAAGAGAAAGAATTAAGGTTTAACGTCGCGTTCAGCAATATTTCAGTTATATAGCGACGACCAAACAAAATTCTAAGTATTCAAGTTAAAGAGAGAGAGAGAGAATTAAGGTTTAACGTCGCATTCAGCAAAATTCTAAGTATTCAAGTTAATAACTTAGTAATCCAACACATTAAAACATACACACATTAAAACTTTTGCAACAAACCGATTTCTCTCAAATAACCTAAGACATAGTCTTCTTTCACCCGACTAAAAATATATTCTAAAGTAGTTGATCGACAAAAAGAATCTCTTACAATCTTAAAAAAACTATTCAGTCGATAAGAATATGTTTGACTGTGCCCTCTTCGTGGCATGAGGGAAGAGAGAGAATTTGGCTTAATATCCCACTCAAGTTTGTTTCACTCATATGGTGACAGTCAGTTTGGTTGGTGGAGAAAGCCGGAGTACCCGGAGAGAACCACCGCCCTTCGGCAAGTAACTGACAAACTTTCACACATGGACCAGTTGGGCTCGAACCTGTGCCGGTTCAGCGGTGTGAGGCTGGCGGTCACCAGCGAAGCGCCTTAGACCACTCGGCCACCGAGGGCCCCCTTCGTGGCATGAAATACACCTTGGGACTGGCTCTTTTTTTGGTAAATGTTCGTGAGTTAATTGTGTATGGTCGATTCTACATCGCCTGAATTATGTATGGTATGGTTCGATCAACGTTTTACATATTTTGTTTTCGGAGGGAATACCAGGACTCTCTAATGGGGCATGGAATATGCCATCGAAAACTAGAATGCATTGATCCTGTTTAAGGAAATATTGTGATTGGTAAGATCCGCCCATAACACTAACGGCTCCTAGGAGGATAACGGACATTTTTTCATAACTCATACATATTTGAACTTTCACTAAAAGGACATGGACACTGTTTGCGAGCTAACGAGACGGTATTTTTTTTATATAGAAAAGGGTTAGGATTTATTTTCATCTTAAGGAAATAATTTACGGGGGAATTTGCTAAAAGGCTGCCACTGACGGCATCAGGAAGAGTAAATTATTGATTATTTTGTAGAAAATATACTGGCGCTGTCAAAGTACCCACACAATCTGCAAATTATGCATTTCTCTAAGGGATCGTTTCCATTATTCGTTTTTTCTTCAGTCGCGATTTTTCTTCAATTTTCTCGATTGAAAAACGATCATTCGCGAATAAGTCGCGAGGATATCGAGAAAAAAAATGAGAAAAAACGATTGAACCTTTTCTGAAAAAAACCATTCTCTCGCGATATCGTTTTTGAATCGTTTACCCATGCGCGATCCGTTCTCGATCGCGAATCTTCAATCGCGAGGGAATCGGTTTTTTCAAGGTGCGAGAGAATCTTGAGGCGGAGTGATATCTGACACATAGGCCGTGTTGCCGTCGTACGCCGCTCTATCCGCGAACTGGGAACTACATTTAATGTTGGTTAACCTATATTACTATACTGTATAAATGCGTAAGATAACCGGATAATATATATGATTCACGATCTATAATCTCCTACAAGCCTAAGTAGGGCGTAGGCTGGAAATATCTATACACATACCTGTACCATGCTTCCTGTGACGTCCGCGCTCAGATTTACTCTGGCGAAGCATAAATGACAAAATTACATGTTTATTTAATAATCGTGTGAGCCGACAATGTATTAATGTTCAGTCAATCCCTTCATACGCCCGATAATTTCCTCATATATTCATGCAACTTGGTATAAACAATACAGGATGATAGACTCAATCTCTTGTTTTTGTAAATACCGGGTATAGGTCATAAGTGGATTTCAGTTCGTCGTTGATTGCATTATCAGAATGATTATGGCACAGACTTGATAGAGGTGTGAATGGGCGCATGGCGATAACCCAGAACAGCTTAGCTCTCCAGCCGAGAATTTCTAGGTTAATTAAGGTGAAAAATAGTGTGATTAAATATTTATATTTTGTTATAGTAAAACATATATTAGGAAAGGGTATCCATTCATGTTTTGGTACAGTTTTTAAACTATTGAGATGTGAATAAGTTCAAAAAATCACAATCAAGTTAATTTTATTGATTATAAGAATATTCGCGGCAGTGATTTCATATTTATATTAAATACATATCACAGTGGTGATTGAATTGCATATAACGGTAGGATTCGCATATTTACAATACTTTTTTTTTAATTTTACATTTCGATAAATGAACTATAAATGATTCCAAAGGGAAGCTCAAGCCAGAAACCACCTGAATATTATATAATTTCATCTCATACTGGATTAACCTGTTACCAAGCTGGCAAGAGAGAAAATTTCTCGTCCGAGTACGATCATCGATTAAAGATTTCATTTTTTTCGCAAAACTAAAGATTTAAATGTGGGATTTGAAAACCTGTCGGACAGAGAAAGACGTTTTATATTCATATTTTATATTAATGCAGTCATTTCACATATAGGGTATCATACACGGCGAGAGGCGTTGTTTGATTCTTCAGCAACCAAGTCACGTGACCTGAATTATACAGGCCTTTTGAAACACATCTTCGCATCGTCAAGGGTTCCTTTTTAGCCATAGGCGAGACCTTGATCACCTTGCCAAGCAAACCGCGTTCAGCCCACTTTCAGTGTTTTCCATACTGCAATTACAAGGCTTGTGGGATATTTGATGGTGAATGAATACGTGTATTTTCATCAAATTGTGAAAAATAATCAATATCATTATTTTCTTTGAATCATTTCTTTTGTATAAGTATTTTCCCTTTGTATTTATTAATTTTCATAATTTATTGAAAATATACGTATTCATCTACCATCAAATATCCCACAAGCCAGGCAACTGCGGGGTTTTGCACTTATATAGACTCCCACTCAGGGAGCCGCACAACAAAACTCCCACCCAGGGAGCTCCAGAAAAGATTAATTCACACAACCAAACAAACAAGCAAACAAATAATGACAGTTGTGAAAAGTTTTATAAATAGCCCGAGCTATATATTAATAATTAAGTGCTTTCGAAGACTCAAAAGCCCCGTATGACAATGTTATATTCGATACAGCGCCATCTATCTACACAAGAAAAATGGTGATCTTAGGACAAAAAAACCACGCGAAATCTGGAATAATACCAGCTTTAAAACACAGAAATACTCAAAATAATTAATGAAATTGCAAGTGCAAATGACTCAATCTGATCATATCCGGGCCTGTAACGCGTGCAAAATATATGTAAATATGAAGTTATAATTATATGTATATATCGTTCACCATTATTCCGATGTATATATCAATATTTTTTTCAATTTCTTTCAATATCCCCATCGTATCTATATAACCGCCAACTGAACTGAAACACGCTATAGTTTTACACAAGGCAAAGAAGAATGGAGAAGGAAGAAGAAAAAATGGTCAAACTTATAGTCTGACTGAAGTGTTTATGATATAGAAAGTCGAACGTGTATGCAGGTCAGTCAGGCTGAACCTTGTCGTACTACTTTCGGCTATAATCCTGAATCGTTTTTTTTCAATCGCTTATATTTTCTCGATTAAAAAACCACTGAATCGCGATATCGCTTTTTATTCGAGAAAATTTTCTCGATTGAAAAACGATTGCCAACAGAAAAAAAACGATTCGAACAGCGATCGCGAATGAATCGTTTATTTTGAAGAAAAAAAACCATTCCCTCGCGCCTTGGAAAATCGCGACTTCGAGAAAATTTGACGAAATAAACGATTCATTCGCGAACGATAATTGGAAACGGTGCCTAAGTGGATGGATCATTACAAAAATACTGAAGATAAGATAACAGCTACGTTTCCCCAATGAAAGAAATATATATTAAAACTGGCCAACTTGATAATAATATGTATTTGCTATCTTACGTTGCGGTGTTCACCAAAAACATTAACAGAGATTAAAGAACTCCGAGATAGCAATGGAGTAGACTAAGCTATAGAACAATCTCATTATGTATGTGAAAACGACGGAGTGGGTGTAACACATTTCACCTGACAGTAAACAAATCAAATAAATATTTTTTTTTCTTCTGGATTTTGGTTAAAATAATACATATCTATTAAAACATAGATTCCCAAGCAACATGTTAATATATATGTTAATGTGATGTGCCTCTAAAGCACAGGGGCATACTCCATCCCGATATTGTAAAATGCAAAATAGATAGACAAAATGGCTAGTATAATTTTAGAGCTGACATCTTGAATCACTCACATCACACGACAATCTCTCCTTAAAATTAAGAGATTTAGTTAACACAAATACGTCTTCCAGGTTTAGAGAAAACAAAACAAAATCGGTTGCCTTTCTCAACTCCCTTTCCCCCAAAAGTGTTCGACGTTGTCTTATTTTTACCAATGTCATGCGTTGTCCCCAATCAAACGATCTCATCGAACCTGATATATTCTACGACAAAACCGAGGATATTCAGTCATCTGTCGTGTATATATGCAGCGATTTTGTTTTGAAAACATCAATACAATCTCAGATATACTAGTACCAAGACTAACAATCGTGTTTCAGAAATATATTACTCGCACATAAAAAGAATATGAGAGTATAATATTAGTTTTTCAGGTTTTCCCGGGTGTATGGAAAGTTACGTCCCTTCCTCAAACGTAACTTCCATACATCCGAGGAAAACCCTGAATAACGAATTTGTTATCCCTCAAGCTTTTTTTTATCTTATAGCAAAATATTGAAAAAGGTCTATCTTGTAGAAACTGTCCGCATTTTGCTACTGCACTGCGAGAAACGCACCACGACACAATCAACGTCAATCCATTTCGATCTATTTCGATGGGAAATCGAACACTTTGGTGGCAAAATAATGCACTATAATGGACTTGGAGCTTTTACTTTTTATTCTTTGGATCATATTTCAAACTTTTGTTACAGAAGTATGATTATTTATCTTAGAAACATAATTTCTCCAAGAATCACGTTTATTCTGTTTCATGGTTCTACGAGCTTTAGCTCTTGTAACTTTGAGATCTTTCAAATTTTCAGGATTAGGATGTCGGCGGAAATACCGTTCAGCCGTCTTCCTACATTTTCTTGCTTCTTTGCAGTCATCATTAAACCAAGGTTTCTTAATATGTGCAACTCCTGAAGATGTGGGAATGGTTTGGTTGGCAATTTCTATCAGCATATCTTAGAATAACTGTATAGGATCTGGAACATCAGCGAAGGAGACTGCTTGTAGTTTTTGTGAACAAAGCTTTTCAAACTCGGGCCAGTTTGCTTTCTTGAAAAAAAACCTTGTAGAATGAGGTCATCAGCTGAATGAGCAACTTTTAGGACAGTGGGGGAAGTGATCACTTCCACAAAAGTCATCATGAACAGACCAAGAATAGGAAGGTCGCAAAGTGAGATATCTAATGCTGAATAGGTTCCATGAGCTGAGGACAAATGTGTATAAGAACCATCATTGAAAATACACAAAGAATTATTTGATATAAAATTTTCAAGAATATTACCTTTACAATTGTCTTCATTATCCCAGAGGATATTACGACCGTTAAAATCATCCATCATTAAACAAGGTTTCGGGAGCTGATCGTAAAGATATTGAAGTTCACTAAGCCGGAGATTACCAGAAGAAGGTATGTACACTGTCCACAATGTGAAAACAGAATTCAAGGTAATACGAACTGCTACAGCTTGTAAATCTGTCAATAAATCAACAGGACTTTGTAAAACACCCATTTTAACCAATATTGAAGAGCCGCCTGTAGCTTTTCCATAGACATGATAAGGTGTGTATTGGTGAAATTTAAATTTATCTTTATCTGCTTTCTTCGGAAAGGTCTCGTCGAGACAAAAAGCTAATGGTTCATAATCTTGAGTTAATAATTGGAGTTCATTCAAATTTGACCAAACTCCTCTGCAATTCCACTGAATGATAGTTGGTGACTGAGCCATTTTTAGTCTGTATAAATCACCATACAAAGCTAGATTCATAGCTGGGTCTGGAAGCTGCACCACCAAGCTTCTTTCAACCCTGTTGACGACGGTCCATCAGGAGGCAGAAGCATTTTGGGAAAGGTATTGCGCCACTATTTCTAAAAACTCTGGCGTTGAATGTATGTGGATATTGGAAAACTCAAAATGTCTTACGGAAGAACTTGATGCTAAAGGTCACATACCGTATAGACATGTATCCACATGGGATTTCTCGACTCTCTATACCACAATCCCTCATCAGCACCTTATTGACCGTCTAAGTTCATTAATAGTGTCTGTGTTCAAGAAAACTGATCGTAGATCTATTAATGTCGGAAGCCATAAAGCATTCTTTAGCTTTGCTACATACGAGAGATATCATTCGTGGGATGTTTCTTTGTTTATAGAGTTGCTTGAATTTCTCATTAAAAATATTTATGTGAAATTTGGCAACACAATATATCAACACCATTTAGGTATTCCAATGGGTACTAATTGTGCACCCCTATTGGCTGACCTATATCTGTTTTCTGATGAATATGACTATATGCAGGGGCTTTCAAAAACCGATCCATTCAAAGCCCGTTCCTTCTCATTCACCAAACGCTATATAGACGATCTTCTCGCTGTGGATAATCGCTATATAAATGAAGCAGTGAAGGATATATATCCACCTTCGCTGGATTTGAAGGAAACTACAGGTGACCCTACAGGCACATCGTATTTAGACCTATATCTCTATAAAAATGAAGCGGGCCTTCTCTCTCGTCGACTGTATGACAAAAGAGATGATTACAATTTCGACATCGTAAACTATCCCTTTCTGGACAGTAATGTTCCAGTGGGACCTGCATATGGCGTATACATATCACGCCTAGTAGCATTTGCTAGATCCTGTGTTAAATGTGACGATTTTAATCAACGTCACAAAACATTGTTGCAGAAACTTATAAAACAGGGCTACACCACCAAGCGCCTCCATTCAAAGTTTCTCAAATTTGGCGATACATATCGCATGCTGATAGCAAAATACGAGCGTAGCGTGCAAGCTCTATGGCGTTACGTTTCGTAACTTGTGTCTAATTCCGCTTAACCCGGGGCTAGGGGCCGTATGAACCCATGTACTTCAAGATCCTCATGGTACTCATATGAACAATCACAGTCAAAGCGTGACTGAGATACATCATTCTTTAGATGACGACTTTACAACGAATATTATGGGTTAAGAATACTGATCAGCGATACGGATTTATATTTTTGGAACATCATGATGTCTTGCCGGCATCATTGAAAACTGTTGACCGCTTCTCTCTTGCAGGAAAGAACTATGATTGTCTTTTTGAATTTGGTGCTAATACTGTTATATGGAATATGAAATAGGTCTCTGAATTATGGACGCGGATATTCTCTAATGGACGACGGCTGAATTATGAATGACGGACCAGACGCTTGTAAAGAAATAAAAGAAATTGGCCCAAGCCAAGGTTATATAAGGTTGACTTAGCGTATGTTAAGGTTTTATTTTGGGTAATTCTTTTTTACCTTTCTTTTTATTTTTCATTTGTTCTCTCTCATCTTTTTTACTTTACTTCTGATAAACTTCTTTCTCTCTCTCTTGTCCCAACATGTCCTTCGACTTTTGGTTCAAGGACGTCTTGCCTTTCAATGGACGTTCATTACAATCAACATATTCCTCATCAGAAAGCATGGACGACTCGTTGGTAGGAGAGGAGGCAGTATCGACTATTTTAGGCTCTTTGGCGGTTTCGATATCTATGGTATTCTCTTTTTCCTCGTTTGCTGATTCGAGGTAGCTTTATTACTACAAGACTGTTGATTACTTTCTTCCTCTGTGAATTCATTCATTACTTCCTCATCTGGCGTAAAGTTTACATCTATACCAGAGTGAATAAGATTAATGAAGGAATCCACAGACTGCACAGGTGCATCCTGACCTGACACACGAGCAGTATCCTTTAAGTTGTCACCCTTCAATTCAACTTCTAGAGTTAATACTATGTCAACACGTTCAGTCTGATCATCACCTGACTTCTGATCACCGGGCTCGGCTTCTACATCATCGCAAACCTCACTATCACTGGCATCTTCATTCTCCGAACCACAATCAGCCTCCATCTCGTCAACAAGAGACTCGTAGAGGTTTTCGCGTTGCTCTCGGCGGACACTATCCTCTGATGACGTTTGGTAGGCTTGCCATCAGGGCCTACAGTCTTTCATAAGTCTAGAGCTTTACTTTGAAGCTCTCCAACTGACTCATGTTTTTTTTCCGCTGGACAGCCTCTGCGCAAAGTCCTTTTCGAACTTCTGCGGGTGGAACAGGGTGAGGACCCGAGGAATCGTTTTTTTCATTGTTAGCTACGGTATCTCCAGGAACCTTTGTGGCCTTTGGACAGGTTTTTTAAAGTGTACTTGCTCATGACAAAGCGGGCATTTATTTTTCAAAGGACATCTCGAGTTCATGTGATCTCCTGATCAACAGGTATAACATGTTTTTACTTGACCGTTATACCATACAGGAAGTCTCATACCTCCAACTAAAATAGAAGAAGGAAGAGTACGTTTGAATTTCGACATCCAGACTCTTAGAACTCCTGTCTCAACCTCTCTACGTTGGGCTCCAACGCGAATGCCTCCCAGCATTATGCGAATTTTGGGAATTTCATTTGCTAGTGTGACGTTCCACAGGTTATTTAATACCTGTACCAGACCTATAAGGACTGACCGTCCTGATCCAACAGTGTCTTTTTATGTGCGATATATATCAATCGCATTAGCGTTCTCTAAACGTAGAAGGTTTAGGCTCAGTGACCTATCAAACTTTCTAAACGCCATAGAGAAAAAACCCCCAAAAATTCAAAGTCGCACTAGGGCGTCTCAATACAACTACAAACTACAAATAGTGACATGCACAAACCCCACCAGTGTGCTTCCCCACAGAGCAAACATTGACTACCCCCCGAGGCAGCCTCACTCCAAAGGTGAATACTATATATAACCAGCACAACAATACACTCTCTCTGAACCTCAGGTCCAGGCCGCACAATAGCCCAGTTCTAAAACTGATCCGTTACCGGGTAACGCCGAGGAACAAAAGAGCAGAGAACAAAGGCTCGCCCATACCTGTATTCTGAGGGCTAGCCTACAGCATACAGGTATATACCTTCACTATGTACATGTATTTAGCCCAGCCCAACATACACAGATATGTGCGAATCGACCTAAGCCAAACTGAACGAAAAACGAACGAACTACAAACTAGACCAAACCAACAAGGAAATATATACACCAGCAGAATACGAAATATTTACAGACAGCGAACAAACAGAGAAAAGAGAAAACAATCCCCGCCGACCTTTTCAGCCACAAAGACCGAGACGGTAGTAATGACAGATCTCTGCCCTCCTGAACCAGGCCAAACTGACAAAGTCAGAAAAACGCCCTGAATAGCAAACAACTGAGAATTAATTCCAAACTTTCAGCACAGATATTTGCAAAAAGTATTCAGAAAATATATTACGCAAAAATTAGATCAGCTGAAATCCGCAGAATTAGACAAATTTCTCGGAGCGAATGAAAACACGTCCGACTCTCAATCTATCTACATTCGGGGCTTGGTATTATCAGTTGTATATTTTGATGATACATGTATGACGCGCAGATTCACATCTGCATTCAGAGCATTGTGCCTGAGCGTACACTGGTGAGTGAAATATACCTGTGTATGAAACAAGATGTCGATATTACGACTATACTGTACCCATAGATATACTACAGATCACGAGGTGTTATCGGATATTCATAGTGTTTATGCATTTGTCACGCTTCTATTGTATAAATTGTGGTGCGTTTTGTGTTGATTACTTCTGGATTGCTGGGTTGTGAACTTATTTCTACAGGAATAAGTAAAAGTTTGTTTGATCATCGCCACATAGTTGAAATATTGCTGAACGTGACGTTAAACCTTAATTCTTTCTCTCTCTGTTTTCGCTTCTACAGTATCTCGCTATTTGGGCACATTGGATACACAATAAACACGACACTTCAGTCATGTGCGCCTTTCTTTGCCCCTCGTGAGCGATACGGGCATGCAGAGTCAAGAACACATTCATGATAATCCAGAAATTCCGTCTTATATGATACTGGAACAATACGTTAGCACATCGATCTATAGTTAGCGGACCTGTTGGAATACTCAAGCGATGTAGAATCGGTCATACTATCTTCAACTATACTAACTCACATTTACTAAAAAAAAGAACCAGTTATAAGGTGAGAGAGAGAGAGAGAATTAAGGTTCAATGTCGCGTTCAGCAATATTTCAGCCATATAGTGACCATCAAACAAAATTCTAAGTACTCAAGCCAATAGCTTATTAATCCAACGCATTAAAACATACACACATTAAAACTTATGCAACAAACCGATTTCTCTCAAATAACCCAAGCTGTAGTCCTGCCTCACCCGACTAAAAATATCTTCCAGAATAGTCACTCGATAGAAAGCATATCTTACAATCTTAAAATCTATGCAGTCGATAAGGATATGTTTCACCGAGAGATCTTCGAGGCATGGAATACTTCTTGAGACTGGCTCTTTTTTTTAGTAAAATGTTCGTGAGTTAATCGTAATTCTACATTGCCTCATCATGGTTTGACCGAAACGTGTCTGGCTGTTCAGATGAGTATATCCTACAGTGTTTTTTTAACTCATGAAGTTTATTTTTTTCAGCATCACATAAAGATTGAAACAGCCGTCTCACATAAGTACAGATAGAGGATCTCAAATCGCTATATGAGATTCCAGCAAGATCACCCACATCATCTGGGGCTGCCTCAGCCATCATATCGGCCTCAGTATTACCTTTGATGCCCACTTGACTAGGCAACTAACAAAACACTATCAATCTGTTCATCAAGTCTACAGTCGCGTAGAATAATCAAGTTAGTGAGATGAGTCGCAGTTTCATTTTTAATCGCTTGGAGGCATGACTGTGAATCTGAGAATATGACTTTTTTCCGTGTAGTGGACCCAATATCTCCTAAAGACAACAATATAGCTTTTGCTTCTGCAGTGAATATCGAACGTTTACATGGTAGTAGGTTTTAGTTTTGGAGCTAAAGGTTGTAGCACATGCTACTCTCTCACCATCTTTAGAACCATCTGTACAAATAGTCTGATGCGATCGGTATTTCTCATCATCTTTAGAACCATCTGTATAAATAGCCTGATGCGATCTCTATTTCTCTCTCAGTGGACCAAATTTGTGTGTATGCTAGAGCTGGCTCGTGTCTGCACTTTATATATTTCCTTGAGAAATATCTACTTCAAGTTGATCTAACTGCCATGGTGGAATTGGTAAGAGCCTGTTAGGTAAAATTTGACTAAGCTTAATACCAGCTGCTACAATGTGTGGTTTCATACGAATTCCAAGAGGTGGATTAATGAAGGGTTTCTGCAAATAGAGATCCACGAACTGAGGTTTGAAAACACAGTTATATGCAGGTTTCGATTGATTTGATCGCAATTATGTAATATATATTGCAGTGATAGTTTAATTCTCCGAAGTTCTGAAGAAAATTCCTCTACTTCGACATATAAGCTTTCTTTGGTGGATATTTTGAACGCTCCATGGCAAAGTCTGAGACCTTGATGGAGAATAGGATCTAGCTTTGCCACGTTTGACTTGCTTGTACCGTTGTAAACAATAAAGCAATAATCAATTTTGAAACGAAGAAGTGATCGATATAAATAGAGAAGTGTTTGCCCCACTTATAATTGGCAACTACCTTCAACAAATCAAGAGCTTTCGTTCAATTAGTTTTCAAGCAATTTATATGCGATTTGAATGTTAGACGGTGGTCAAACATTTCTAAGAATTTGACCTCTTTAACCACTTTGATTTCAGTTCCATCTAATGTTAGTACTGGATCTTTGTGGCGGAAAGTTTTTCTCTGAAAGTATATACAATTTATCTTAACTCTGGATAATTTGAAGTCATTTCGTAGACACCATTTCTGAATTCTATTCAGACAAAGTTGCAATGTTCTCAATATTGTGTATACTTTTTCCATTGCACGAAATGTTGAAATCGTCTACAAAGAGTGAACCATCAATTGATTTATTCAAAACTTCCGCCAAGCTGTTGATCTTGATACTAAACATAGTATACAAAATACGGCCATGTGGGACAACCTGATCTTGGTCGAAATGATCAGACATGGTTGTACCCAACCGAACTTGGAATTGTCTATCATTCAAAAAGTTGGATATGAAAATGGGTAAACTGCCCTTTAATCCCATAATATGAAGGCCTTTTAAAATCCCGTATTTCCATGTAGTACCATAGCCTTTTTCTAAATGAAGAAAAACATGGAAACTACATGTTCATTCTTAGCGAAAGCATTCTTAACATAGGAACCTGATCCGACTAAATAGTCCATGGTACTTCTATTTTTACGGAAACCACCTTGAATATCAGTAAGTTTATTTTCAGTTTTTACATATACCGAACAAGTCGATCATTTATCGTAATAATAGTAATATTCCAGTGGGACCTGCATATGGCGTATACATATCTCGCTTAGTAGCATTTGCTAGATCCTGTGTTAAATGTGATGATTTTAATCAACGTCACAAAACATTGTTGCGGAAACTTATAAAACAGGGCTATTCCACCAAGCGCCTCCACTCAAAGTTTCTCAAATTTGGCGATACATATCGCATGCCGATAGCAAAATACGAACGTAGCGTGCAAGATCTATGGCGTTACGTTTCGTAACTTGTGTCTAATTCCGCTTAACCCAGGGCTAGGGGCCGTATGAACCCATGTACTTCAAGATCCTCATGGTGCTCATATGAACAATCACAATCAAAGCGTGACTGAGATACATCATTCTTTAGATGACGACTTTACAGCGAATATTATGGATTAAGAATACTGATCAGCGATACGGATTTGATATTTTTGGAACATCGCGATGTCTTGCCGGCATCATTGAAAACTGTTGACCGCTTCTCTCTTGCAGGAAACAAGCTTATGTTTATGTATACTATGATTGTCTTTTTGAATTTGGTGCTAATACTGTTATATGGAATATGGAATAGGTCTTGGGATTATGGACGCGGATATTCTCTAATGGACGACGGCTGGATTATGAATGACGGACTAGACGCTTGTAATTCCATTGGTTTACAAACACAGATAGTCAGTGAAATCGGACGATAATTATGAGGGTCTGTATTATTACGTCCAGGCTTTGGTACTGGTATAACGATGGCATTATGACATGACGGTGGAATGTCTGCTCGTGTCCAAAGTCTGTTGAATATGCGTAATAGAATTTCTAGAGAAGATTCAGGTAGATTTTCAAGAGTTGATAATGAATATTATCAGGGCCTGCAGCAGAATCGTTAGCTTTCGAGAGAGAAGCATGAAGTTCCTCAATTGTAAACATAGCGTTATAACCTTCATGGTTACCGAAAGGGAATTTAATTTAATTTTTCGATTCTCTTTTCTGAAAACTTTGAAATTTAGGTACATAATTATTTGACTAAGAGCTTTTGGCAGTTGTTTCGCCTACCTTATATGCAATCTCTACTCTGTCAGTTAACACCTGATTGCCATCGTTGAGATGATGAACATTAGACTTGGGGCTTTTTACCTTTCATTCTTTGGATCATATTCCAAACTTGTATTAAAGGAGTATGTGTATTGATCTTAGAAACATAATTTTTCCAAGAAACACGCTTGTTCTGTTTGATGATTCTACGAGCTTTAGCTCTCGTTACTATGAGATCTGTCAAATTTTCGGAGTTTGGATGTCGGCGGAAACACCGTTCAGCTTTCTTCCTACGTTTCCTTGCTCCTTTGCAGTCATCATTAAACCATGGATTTTTAATATGTGCAACTCCTGAAGATGGGGGTATGATTCTGTTAACAATTTCAATCAGCATATCTGAGAACAACCGTATAGGATCTGGAACATCAGCAAAAGAAACTGCTTGTAGTTCTTGTAAACAAACCTTTTCAAATTCTGACCAATTTGCTTTCTTAAAATTGTACCTTGTTGAAGGGGCCCCATCAGCTGAATGAACAGCTTTTAAAACAGTGGGAAAGTGATAACTTCCACAAAGGTCATCATGGACAGACCAAGTAAATTTTTCGAGTATAGGAAGGTAGCAACAGGGGGGGGGAAATGAACTTTTTTTGTATAGGTTGAGGGAAGAGCAGACAGCGTGGGGGTGCCTAGAGGACCTCTAGGGGGCCTGGCTTTTTCTGTGGAATCTGTTCGTGGGCGCATATTATGTAGAGCCTCGGAACGGCCCACCACCCTTGCCGGCCCAGGCTCTACGCTGCAACCCCCCATTAAACATACAGAATCGATGGAGATACCAGAGATACGATGAAGGGTAAACACACATGCCAGTGGCTTAAACCGTGCTCCACGGAGCTCTGCGGTCGGTCTTGTCTGGGGGAGTCTAGAGGACCTCTAGGGTGCCGGACTTTTTTTGTGGAATCCGTTCAGCAGACTTTTTGAGAGAGATTACCAGGACAAAAAAAACTACGACCGTTTCGTAGGGGTGACCAAAAACAAAATATTTGGGTCAAAAAATGGAAAACAGGGGTGTCACGTCTCACTGAGTCCCATGACGAATCTATATGCTGTTGTCAATTATCTCTAGCTCAAGGTTATCCAAGGGCCGGTTGAACACCTTGAGAGATTTTAAGCCGACGCCTTCAGCTAGGAAGATGTTGCCCACTGCCACATCGTTTCCTACTCGTGTAGCTGTACAGTCAAGGACTGAGAGCGCACCAGCTGTGGGATGAGACCAAGAAAGAGTTCGCAGCCGGTAGTAAACGTCAATCCGAGGTTGCAATGGCTGCAAAAGACCTGGATCTGGCAGACGTCTCCCTGGGGGAGTTCCTGACCACAAAATATGCACTATGGCTGGATCTGCGAGCCACGGACGATGACGGACTACATGAGAGCGGCCGAAGAGTGGTGAATGCCAGCGAGGGCATCACCATCCAGATCACAAAAGAAGCAGACGGCCCCGGCACATTGAACGTTTATCTGTACATCGTCATGGATGCACAAATGAATATCGAGGATGGCCGACTCAAAGAAGTGCTCAATTAATGGCGCAGCCCCGCTGCTTCCCAAAGACCCCCACTCCGCTATTATATGTGGCCAGACAGGGTGTGGTAAGACGATTTTCGCCCTTGATCTACTCGAAGGCCACTTCCGTGGTGTCTTTGAGCACATTGTCATCCTTTGTCCCACGATTCGCTACAACAGCACCTACCTAGCCCGACATTGGGTCTGGGCTGACCCAGAGATCTACGTAGTCGACCCCGGCGAGCGCCTCCACGACTATCTGCGAGCATTCTATTGCCTATTTGCCGGAGAACACACTTTGTACATCATTGACGACTGTGTCGCAAGCAAGGCTCTAACCGAAAAGAAAGACAGGCTGTCTGAGCTAGCCTTCAGTGGCCGCCACACAGAGCAGAGCGTTTGGGTGCTGACCCAGAAGTACAACTCGGTCTTGAAGGATCTACGAGAGCAGACGCGTTGGTGCGCTCTGTTTCACTGTAAGGACTGCGATTCTTTTGAAGAGTGCCTCCACGAGAACGATGTTATTCCAACAAGAGATGAGCGACTCAAAACTAGGGCGCTGCTGGCAGAGACAAAACATGTAAAACTCCTACTAAAAACTGACCAGCCGGCTGCGTATATGGTTGTTAGCTAACCGTTAACTGTTGTTTAGGCCGTAAATGTGGGAAGTGCTACTGTTTTGCCAGATTCTTACTCTCGGGGCCTTTGTGTATATCATTTACGAATATATTAAACTGAAGAGGTACGTACGTCATAGTGTTAACCTTTGCCAGCGGCACGCGCAAGTGATACGGGCCACGCACGTAGCAAACATGGATTGCGACGAGATTGTTGACAAGCTGTTGGAAGAAGAGGCCGACGGTCGTGCAGCCAAGCCGGCTACATCTAGTTGCCACGACGGCGCGGCAGCCGGAACCGCAAGGTCTCGATCTAGCTCCGTAGGAGCCGACGGGATGACTATTGCTAGTAAACGCGAAAGACTAGCAGCATTGGCCGCCGGAGGACAGGCCAAGGGGTAAATTGGGAGGGTCATTACACCGGACCAGGTCGAAAGCCTAGACGATATGGAAGTTGACAAACTGTATGCTCGATATGAAGCGCGCATGCGAGCTAAGATGACTAAGACCTTGGGGACAGCTGTACTTCAGCTCTATGCCATGGCAGCCAGCTCTTTGCTCCCCATTCCATCTGAAAATCAGTCAAAGCTCGTTGCTGACCTAGAAGATGATCCCTTCGTTGAGCATGCGCTAAGCAATGCTACCTGTCAGCTATACCACCGCTTTGGGATGCTCTTAGCACCCCTGACCACATTACTTACCACTGTTAAATACTGCCAATTTGCACACACATGCCCCCAGACATATGCGATACGTTCGATGAGCGCCTGATGAAAAGAACCCTAAAAAGGTGGAAGCGGGACGAAAGGGCGCTGCCGCGCGAAAGGCCAAACAAGAACGACTGAAGATGGCGCTCAAGGAGGCCAAGGAACGTCTTGCTCCCACAGGAGTGTCACAGGCTGCCGAGACGACCACCTCAAACACCGAACCGACCGTCGAAAACGCACGGAGTGCTGGACCACAGTGGGCTCCTTATATACTATGCAGTCTAGGAATTGCAGGGGCTCTGCTCGTGGGATACATGTTGCGCTCGCGTGCACTTTCAGGATCGCTGCTTGTGAGAGAGCCAATCGATCGTCGAGCGGCAGCGCGCCTGACGCCAGTCGTTCCGACCGAAACAACGGGGACCGAGCAATTAAAAGATCCTTTTCGTATGCAATAATGTCTTCAAAGATGTCAGACGGTAAAAACAGTAGCCGTGCCAGCGGGAACAGCGTATAAAACATGGCCTCGATTGCCTTGCTAGTGGGTGGAGCTCTGGCCAATGCTCTTGCCTTCAGTGGATCGAATTACCTCTTTTCAATGTTTCGAAGTTCGGATGTTGACGAAGAGCGCAAACGCCATGACAAGGCTATAGAACAGCTCCAGGCTGCAAGGGATGCATGGACAAAAAAGCGAACCGAAAGGCTTGACTGGATAAATGAAGAGCTCCGACGACAGGGACACGCCGTTCGCACATTCCATGACGTCGATGCCGCAATCCGCGAGTACTCACAAGTCACAGACAAAATACTTGACCCTCTCGGCCCAGAGCCTTGACTTTCAGCCATGTACGTACCTTCAGGTAACCAAAAAGACCGGGAGATCGTCTTTGTCATTCTAGGAATGGGCGTGACGGGGCTCGTAGCCTATAAAGTAGCCAAAAAGTTGTAGCTTAGTAGAGCCGCATCTTGTGTGCACAAGGCCAGTTGCCACGCACACTAGCAATATTAGAGACTTTCACCTCTTGGAATGTCGGCACGACAGCAGCTACAATGGGTCGTGAAACGAAAAAGCTATCCCGTCGCCTCGCGGGGCACTACTACAGCCCGAGCGGTTACTGGAAGGGGCTAGCGGCTATCAAGAACCTCGCCGCAGCAGCCAGTCTCCGAAGATATGGCCCGAATATGGCTCAAGAAGCAGGCCATTTGGCAGATTTATCTTCCGCGCCCTCGCCATGTTCCACGCCCGCGTTTTGGTCTAAAGATGCCGAACGAGGTTCATCAAGCCTACCTGTTCTTTCTATCACACGACCGCTTCCCCCGTGGTCGCAAAACCTACAAGTATGCACTCACGCTTGTAGATGTGGCATCGCGCTACAAGGAGGCCGAGCCTCTGGCCACAAAAGAAGCCAAAGAGGTCGCTGACGCTCTCTCCCGCATCTACAAGCGGAGCCCTCTTAGCTGGCCGAAGCTTCTTCAGGTTGACCCGGGGCGCGAGTTTATGGGCGCGGTGAGCCAGCTACTGACCAAGCATGACGTTTCTGTCAGATGCGGTCGTGTGGACATTCATCGGGACCAGGGGATCGTGGAGCGCTTTAACCGGACCCTGGCTGAGCGGTTGTTTGGGCACCAATACGCCCAGGAAATGCGACTTCCGTCGGGGGCGCGTTCAACGGAGTGGGTGGCTCGACTGCCTGCCGTCGTTAGGGCCCTGAATGGAGAAGTGACCCGCCTCACCGGTAAGAAGCCTAAGGATGCCATCAAGGTTGTGGCTGTGACACAAAAGCACTCTTTTGTTGTTGCTGGTCGCCCCATTGGTCTCAAAGAGGAAAAGCTTCCCTCTGGTGTTGGCGTTCGGTACCTATACCAGGATGGCGAGCTAGAGGGTGGAAGACGTCGCGCGACTGATCCAGTGTGGTCCCTCCAGGTGTACCGGCTTGGACGCTCGGTCACCAAGCCTGATGAGCCTGTCCTGTATTATCTGCAAGATGGTCCTGCTCGTGGGTTTGTCCGGGAAGAGTTCCTTGTGGTGCCTCCTGATACTCAGCTGCCGCCGGATGGCGTACTTGCTCGCTGAGTACCCCCACCCCCTCGTTTTCGGTTGCACTCTAGTCAACAGAGGCGCACATTTCCCTTGCAGTGCCCCTTGCTGTTATCCATCCTGTCTACACTGAACTGCTGCGTGTCTTTGGGTTCGTAGGCCCAGAGCATTTCGATATTACACGCAGCGCAGCGATTCTCTTGGCTCTCTTTGAGCCGCAGGACGTAGTCCACCTTGAGATTGAAATCATGGCTTTTAGCCTGGTCCTGGCGCTTGTAGGACACAAGCTTCTTCTGGATGGCCTTCCTAATGTCGTGCTCTGTGGGTTGCCTGACCTCAGTACCCTTTACTGGTGGACAGGTTACCCGTTCTAGCTGGTGCATATACTCCACACGGGACACGGCCAGGTATACTAGGTTGGACCACTGGAGATAGTCGTCGATGATCCAGACCTTCTGCGGATTGTGGATGGTGAGACCTTGTGAAGAATGTACTGTCAGCGAATAGCCGAGGCGCCAGTCATCAGATTTTATCGCCCCCTCCACAGCCTCCTTTGTGACATATTCGACGTCATTGAGGACGAGCTCTTCTTTTCGATCTGTGCCTGGTATGGTGACCATGATATTCTGTTTCCTGCTGTCTTTGGGGTGGTATAGCAGCGGTACTGGGACTTCTGGAAATTTTTCATTGTGTCTCTGGAGCAACAGCTCCTGAGCCCGGTCTCGGACCTTCTGGCGGCTGGTTAGGATAAGGTCCTCAGGCCTCCATCGCTCCACAAACCGGTCCCACCCTAGGCAACACGGGAGTGCCTTTCGCATCTCCTGGCACTGGACCTTGTCAATCTTGAGGCGGATGCGATTTTTTAGGGCTTTGAGGACATCGTGTTTCGCCCTATGGTCTGCTGCGATCTCTTCTCAGTTGTCTGCTTTTTGTCGCAGCCAGTTATGGGGCATCTCTCCAACGATTGGTGGAGGCTGGCCCTGATCACCGCAGCAGACGACCTGGACCCCACGCTGCTCTAGCCAATCCAAGAACATCTCGAGGATAAGCCTGGGCACAGTGCAGACCTCGTCCCAGATGATGACACGTGGGGTGAACTTTTGGCCCATGCGATCGGGCGTCCAGTCATTCTGGCCGCTCCACCGGAAGAAGCTGTGGTAGGTCTGGGCTTTGACGCCTCTGCCTCTCATCTCCTTCGCGAGGCGGTGGGTCGGGGTGAACACCAGTGGGTCTCTCGCCCGGAAGAGCTCGATAGCTCTCGTGGTTTTTCCGCTACCCCCTCCACCGTTGAGGTAGCTCAGCCGGTGTCGAGTCAAGGGGTCATCGTAGTGTGGCGCGGTGCTGGGTGGGAGGTTTTTCTGTTGCCTTTTATACTCTATCTTGGGGAGGTATGCAGCGTGTTCCTGTGGCATGTACAGCTGCTCACCCTTGTCGCGCCACTGGGCTGGGGATACTGAAGGAAGGAATGGCTGATTGAGCACTCACAATTCCTCTCCACAGTCGCACAATATAGGGGCTACGTAAGCCTCGACACCCCCGAGCTTGTGCAGCGCGGTCTTCTGGATAGAGAGGCTGTCGGTGGCCACCCGGACAGCCTCCTCGGGCTCGAAACGCTGCAGCATGGCGACGAGGTTTATATGGGCGTAGGCAAGCATGCTGGCCCTCAGGTGGGTGTACTGGGGCTGCGAGCCGTCGTAATATGATAGTATGTGGCCTAATGGGCATCTTTTGGGCGCGCCAACCAGGGTGCCGCTTCGGCGGGTGTCTCTCACGAGGAAATCCAGCTCTCCCTGGTCGGTCACAAGCCTCCGGGTTAGTCTTTTGCCATCGGCTTTGCTGCCCTGTGTGAACTTTGCGATGAGGCCGCAGCCCTGGTCGCTGTCCTCTGGAAGCCAGACCTCAGTTTGTTTCTTGAATGTGATAATGGCTTCACAGACCTTGAGGTTTTTCAGGAGACCAGACTCTGTAAGAAAGGCAAGCAGGGGCGTTGGGGCCCAGCCCTGCTCTGCGAAATGCCTTCCGAACCAGGCAGGGATGACGGGGTGAACTTTTTCTTCGAACTCCCATTCCTGGACCTCGGCAAAGCCGGTGCCGATATCCTGAGGAAGGGGGCCGTTGATCGAAACACGGGTCATGCGGTGGGTGGGGTGCCCAAACCGCTCGAAATATGGCTTAGCCTCACCTTTCCCTCGGAAGCTGGCGGGGTAACAGGCTTTCATGTCAATGCTGACGATGTCCCTCGTATCGTGGTCCATTGCATTCCAGAGCCCGCCATGGCCGTGTTCCACACAGGCCTTCTGGATGTCGTCGAGGAGGCCGGACGGGGTCGGCTTCAGCCGTTGTGCTCTTTTGCCATGATGCTGGCTGCGTGGTTCACGCCGAAGGCCCGATCGCCCAGGGCCTCGTCTCCCAATATGGCACAGGCTTCTTGGAGTTTTCGGTGTGCCTCCTGCGTCCTGAAGGTGCGACCGTCTTGGAGCACAAACTGGTCGACGTTGAGCTGTTTATCTCCACCGCCGAGAAGCCAGACAGCTAGTGGCTCATCCTGAGTGGCCTCTCTGATTGCTTCCCAGACGTCGCCCTCGTAGGTGTAGACCTGCCTGGAAGCGGGAAAGTGCAGGTCTTTGGACCAGGCGTGCCCGTTGTGGCAGATAAGTTCTATGGGCCGATGGTAACAATTTCCACCTCTACCATATTTGCCGCTGGTGTAGACGTCCTCGCCGGCAATGTCCCGCAGGATAATTGCACGCTTGAGGACCTTCTCAAGCCCTGCAATGTCCTCGACCGTGGCGCCTCTGTCATGGACCCTCTCCTCCCACTCCTGTATTTTCTGCCTTCTCGTGGGGGTAAGGCCCTGACCCCTGAGGGCACCTTCGAAATGCTCCACCACTCTTTGTGCAACGCAGTTGAGGTCGCCATCTCTCATCGGGGTCAAATTAGCAGGGTCTGGCTCTCTGAGCGGATAGAGGCCGTAAACGACTGCAGTGACAGGGTAGGCATGGTTGTAGTACACCTTGTCGATGCCGGTCAGAACACCGGGCGCAGTGACTCGGGTGATCTCGACTACATCTTGTCCCTTCTTTCTCTCGGTCGTCACTGTGTCGATCTTGTCTTCCACGACCCACCCCACCTCATCTAGCTTACGTAGGAACTTTATCCTCATGATATATCCATCCCCGGGAAGGGCCCGGAGGAGCCTTGCCGCTCTCTCGTCTGTCATTGTGGCGTCCCGGAGCATAAGTCTGGCCTTGGCTTCTTCGATGCTATCATGTTTATAATCGACTCCAGGATCGACGTACCACCATGTACAGAAGGCTACGGCGGCGCCGTCGACTTCAAATTCATCTTTGGCGTTATAAAGTATGCGAACCCACGGTTCGACGGCCGGGAGCCGCACCGGGGGAGGAACCTGGGTGTCCAGGTCGATAAACTGCCCTTCGGAGGCCGACATTTTTTTGCAAGAATGTCAGGACCTTCCCGGACGATTCGACGGGCTAGAGATCTGGGCCACTCGCCCAAACGGTGTGGCCGTGTAAGTATTTCCGTAATTCGACGCAGGTGCGGGAGCCGCTCGCTATGTTTCTTTCGCACCCGCTGCGCATAGGCTCTGGCTCGCAGCGAGGCCGTAACCTCGTCGTCGAGGTGCCGCCGCTCACGGGCACGCTGTCCTTTCTTACGGAAGTCTTCGGCATCACCTCGCAGGGCGGGAATCCTCCCCGCTCCTAGCGCCCGACGAACTCTCTTCCGAAACTCGGCGGCGCGGGCCTCGGCTATCGCCCTAATGAGGCCGGTTTTGTTGCCCGTGGAAGGCAAACCATATTGCCTTGCTAATACGCGTAGCTCTTTGATTGTCTTCATCTTTAGAGTATACTTTGTGTTGACAGATTTCTCTAAATGGAATTTACGTGGGGGTCTATCTTAGCCAGGCGTCGAAACTCGGCCTGAAAGACCCTTTGCTTCTGCCGCCAGGCCTTAACCATTTCGTTAACATATCCGCAGCCTCGGCACAGTGAGAGGCGGTTTAAAACACCTACCCCGCACCTGAGGCAGGGCTTTGTGCCACCGCTCCTTCGGAGCCGAGCAAGGTGAATCTTACAGTGATCCCCCAGCCAAGACCGACCGCAGAGCTCCGTGGAGCTCGGTTTAAGCGCCTGGCATGTGTGTTTACCCTTCATCGTATCTCTGGTATCTCCATCGATTCTGTATGTTTAATGGGGGGTTGCAGCGTAGAGCCTGGGCCGGCAAGGGTGGTGGGCCGTCCCGAGGCTCTACATAATATGCGCCCACGAACAGATTCCACAGAAAAAGCCAGGCCCCCTAGAGGTCCTCTAGGCACCCCCACGCTGTCTGCTCTTCCCTCAACCTATACAAAAAAGTCCATTCGCCCCCCCCTGCTGCTGAAGGTCGCAAAGTGAGAGATCTAAAGCTGAATAGGTTGAACGAGCTGTGTAAAAATGTATATAATAACCATTATTAAAGATACACAAAGAATTATTTGATATAATATCGTCAAGTACTTTTGCTTCACAATTCTCTTCTTTACCCCAAAAGTTACTACGGCCGTTAAAATCACCCATCAATAAACAAGGTTTAGGGAGCGGATCGTAAAGATTCTGAAGTTCACTAAGACAGAGACCTTCAAATGAAGGTAGGTACACCGTGCATAATGTGAATACAGAATTTAAAGTAAGGCGAACTGCTACAGCTTGTCAATCTGTCTTCAAATCAATAGGACTATGCAAAACACCCATTTTAACAAGTATTGAAGAGCTGCCTGTCGCCTTTCCATGCTCTTGCAAAGCATAGGGGTATAGGGTGTATATTGCCGTAATTCAAATTTATTGTTATCTGCTTCTTTTAGAAAAGTTTCAATGAAACAGAAAGCTAAGGGTTCATAAGCCTGAGTTAACAACTGAAGCTCATGCAAATTTGGCCAAACTCCTCTGCAGTTCAATTGTAGAATGGTTGGAGACTGCGCCATTTTTAGTCTATATGAAAAAATAAGACACAAGAGTACACCCACTAGGAAATAAGGGGTCAACTTAGCCATTTTGAACGTTTAATTAAAGGTCTTCACCTCTGGCTTTTCAGTTCCTTTTCTCTGCTCTTCTCACAATCAAATCAATCGAATCCTGCATATAACTGTGTTTCAAACCTCAGTTCGTGGATCTTTATTTGAAAAAAACCCTCCATTATTCCACCACTTGGAATTCGTATGAAACCACACATTGTAGCAGCTGGTATTAAACTTAGTCAAATATTACCTAACAAGCTCTTACCAATTCCACCATGCCAGTTAGCTCAACCAGAAGTAGATATTTCTCTAACGAACTATAAAAAAGCAGACACGAGCCAGCTATTGTATACACAAGAATTCAGTCTACTGAGAGAGAAATACAGATCGCATCAGGCTATTTATACAGATGGTTTTAAAGATGGTGAGTGAGTAGCATGTGCTACTATCTTTAGTTTCAAAACTAAAACCTGACGACTACCAGGTAAAAGTTCGATATTATAAAAGCTATATTATTAGCTTAGAAGGTATTGGTTCCACTAAAAGGAAAAAAATATGTCCTATTTTCAGATTCACTGTCATGCCTCCAAGCGATTAAAAGTGGAACTTCGACTCATCCCACTATCTTGAGTATTCTACAACTACATGACCTTAGATTTGATCAACAGATTGATATTGTGTTATGTTGGTTACCTATTCACGTTAGAATCAAAGGTAATACTGAGGCTGATAGGATGGCTAAGGCAGCCCTAGATGATGAGATTGATCCTGTTGGAATCCCATATAGCGATTTCAGGTCCTCTATCTGTATTTATGTGAGACGGCTGTTTCAATCTTTATGGGATGCTGTGAATATGGTTAACCGGAAGACTTTTCTGTGAAGTCATGTGACTCGCTCAGTATGTCGGCACCTCTTCCCACTTCCCTTATATGTGTTGTAATAACAAACTTCAAAGTTCAAAAATACTGTAGGCTATACTCATCTGAACAGCCAGAAACGTTTCGATCAAACCATGATCAGGCGATGTAGAATCGGCTAAACACGATTGACTCACGAACATTTACTTAAAAAAAGAGCCAGTCCCAAGGTGTGTTCCATGCCATGAATATCTCACGGTGAAACATATTCTTATCGAATGCATAGATTTTAAGATTGTAAGAGATGCCGTTTATCGCGCGACTACTTTGGAAGATATGTTTAGTCGGGTGAGGGAGGATTGCATCTTGCGTTAATGTATGTTGTTTTAATGCGTTGGATTACTAAGTTAGTGACGTGAGTACTTCACCTCCTTTCCCATCTACCAAGAGTGGCTCATTTTTAACATCATATGTGGTGAACTCGGAACAACATGATCCCAACGCACAGGCGAATGTTCACTACGACTGCCTTTTACATCAAGTGCAGTAGCAACATTGCTGGGCATTTGACTATCGCTGACAACGCTATCGTTCTCCAAGCCGGACACAGAGAACCAACAGTTTGAAGGATTTCTGGATCTACAATCCTTTCATGCTCATTTTCGTTAGACTCCTGATTATGAAGTAAACTTTACGGACTTTCATTTACCCTATTTCTCTTGGGGGGGGGGGTGGATCAGGAATATCAAAGGAATTCTCAGCATCATCCTCCTCAGAGAGAGAGCTGAAATCTCTTTGAGGCGCTGGGTGCATTTTCCGCTTCCTCTGTGCTCTTTTTAGTTTTTCTTTGTCTAAGTTGAGAATTCCTCTTTGAGGTCTTGCCACCCGGTCCTACTATTGACCAAATGCTATCACCAACGCTTTCAGGTTGTGACAGAGCTCTCCACAACGGCGGACTTTTCCGTAACGGGAGATTTCTTCTCTGTATTGGATTGAATTCCAGTCACATGTTGTGAAGCAGTTCGGGTTTTTCTGTCAGTCAGAACTTCTGTATTTTCACGAGTTTTACATTCCCGTTTTTTGAGGCCAGACTATCCGCATCTCAGGCATTTATTCTTGAAAGGACAATCCCAAAACATGTGATTTTCATCTCCGCAGGTGTAACAGACTTTAACCTGACCTTTATACCAATTCTCCAAACATAATTGTGGAGGGAAGAGTGGGTTTGATGCCAGACATCCATCCCAGTTTTGAAATCTCTGTCAAAAGTATAGTACTCGTTAGAAATGTCATGAACTTTACCATATTTCTCAAAAATATGTCTGTTGTCAGTGCGTGGAATCTCCACATGGCGTTTTGTTCTGACAAGTACTTTCGTGGGTGCAATATCCTCAAAGTGACCTCACTGATGTTGAAAATCCAAGATAATGTTTGAGAGGAGAACATCTCTGGACTGTTCATTTTTTAGTGTCACAATCCAGAGATCCGTTGTCACCTGCGCTACTTTCGGTCCTGATCCGACAGACTCTTATGAAGCACGCCAAATGTCAATCGGCTTAGCGGCATTCAACCCCCAAAATCTAAGGCTCGGTGTCCTCTCTAATAGTTTGTTTGCAATAGCACAAACCAATAATTATAGACTTCAACCCAGGGAGCTCCAGAAAATATTAATTCGAACAAACAGGCAAACAAACAATAAAATAATAACAGTTGTCAATAGTTTTACAAATAGCCTCCAAAGACACTGTCCCAAGGTGTATTCCATACCATGAATATCCCAAGGTGTATTCCATGCCATGAAGATCTCACGGTGAAACATGATGGTAAGAGATGCTTTTTATCGAGCGCCTACTTTGGAAGATATTTTTAGTCGGGTGAGGGAGGAATGCGTCTTAGGTTATTTGAGAGAAATCAGTTTGTTGCATAAGTTTTTATGTGTGTATGTTTTAATTCGCTGGATTCTAATTTATTGGTTTGAGTACTTAGAATATTGTTTGATCGTCGCTATATAGCTGAAATATTGCTGAACGCGACATTAACACATAATTCTCTCTCTCTCTGGTTTTCGTCAGCCTCACTTCGCCAGATTTTCCGTCTGGTGTTCTGAGAACTGTAATATTGAAGCCAGCTGACTATTGACCGAGGCTGTAGATGAATCAATGTCACAATTAACTGCGACTGCCCTCCTGATAGTACAACCCGTTCCATTAATTAATGTTCTTGCTGCTCTAGAGATACTACTGGGTAATAAAGGATTCCACCAAGTAAACGAATTTCTAGCCAATCTATTTCTGGATTTGAACAAATGAATGAAGTTTCCCCTAGTGTCCCGTAGTGTATGTTTATGTTATAATCAATTCACTTTAATTCCACAGATAATTTCTAAAGACAATATATTATTTAGAATAGAAAATGTTTCTCAGCGGAACTGAATATTGCGCTTAGAAATTCAACGAATTTGTACTCCTGCGCGGAATGCACAATTTCTTGGTAGATATCGATATAATCAATGACTCTAAATGCTCTTTGTCGCCAAAAGAAAAACAACATAAAGCCATTAAAATTACGAGACCGAGCCGATAAAAAACGAAGGTGGTAGAATGCCTGATGTAGACTATAAATAAATTCTTGAAATAAAATTCTAGTTTTGGTAATTGAAACCTTATCATTTCAATAGAATATTGGAATTAAAAACACTGCTTGATATGATGCAAAAAACAATACCGTACCCCGGGGCATAAATATCGTTAGTTTATGTCAGGCCAATCTAGTACCTATCTCAAAAGTGTATCTGGGCGTCTGGAAAATACGACGTTTATCTATAGCCATGATCAGGCGATGTAGAATCGGCTATACACGATTAACTCAAGAAGATTTACTTAAAAAAGAGCCCGTCCCAATGTGTATTCCATGCCACGAAGATCTCACAGTGAGACATATTTTTATCGACTATATAGATTTTAAGATTGTAAGATTGTTTTTATCGACCAGCTACTTTGCCTACTTTTACAGCGGCCAGTATCCCACAAAACAAAAAGGGAACATACAGGAGACAGTTTACTTATTTGCTGGCTCTAATGAGGGGTATGCGCACGGGAACGCAATCATTTGACAAACATGGCGGCGCAGCCACGAAAGCAGTGCGGTCTATTTTAGTGGTGGCCACAAACACAATACTGACACTTTAACGGATCCAGTGGTGGACATAATAAAAAGCAGCTTTTTAGAATAGAAAGTTGAACAACGCAAAACAATTTCAGCAGTCAATTTTATCAGTTTATTCGCGACATTACGCAATGTTTATGTTCAATAAAAAACATCAAGTATTGGCAAAATTACTAAATAAAAACACAACGATAGCGGTACAGCACAGCTTCGGTGCAGAATAATGATACCAATTATAATGGAACACTTGATGACCACATCCGGGGGCCGCATTAATGGAATTTCGTCGGGATACGCTCCCAAGACAGTGGAATACATTGATCATTTCCGGGTGATTGATCTTGTGTTGTTCGGTGAATAATTTTTTTGTTTTAGTGTTGCCTCTTGTTCTCAGCTATTCCCACCAGTATTACATCAAATTGTCAAAAAAAATTCGGAAATCTAGTGTCCCTCCCATTAAGGCAGTTAATTGGATTTTTTGTCACAAACATGAGTACTGTTCTGCTCTGGATTTCGAAGGTTGTTTCCAGAATTCGTACCCATGTACAGCACATGTTTGGTAAATTGCCGTGCAGCATAATTGCCAGTAACTTTTTTACCACGACAATACCATTACACGGTATAACCCCTTGCTCTCTAAATCTATAATATTTTCTGTACTTTTTGCAATTCACAGTAAACTACACGTAATATAATACAAAATAACTTGTGAATACTAATGTGATAATCACAGAAAAATCCTTATATCTGCACTATACAAACAGCCGTGCTTCCATGACTGCGTCTGTCCGTGGTACTGGGCACTAGGATAAAATGAGCAGTATGAACCGTGCCTCTCACTGGATATGATCTTAGAAACGTTTCCCTGCACTGTAGGGGTGTAGAGGGGATAAGGGTGTAGAAACGGGAAATGAGCCAGTGCGGCCAACCAGAATAATCTGTTCACAAATATTCTGGTATTAGTTATATCTGACAGTAAGCTAAGGAAACTTTTTTCACGAATATAGCTAGGATATGGAAAATTTATAATTCTACGTAAAATGTAACATTTTCCTGAGAATATTTCGAATTATTGATGGATATTCGCTATACAGTCCTTCGTGACATGGATCACACCTTGGGACTGGTTCCTTTCCTTTCCGGACTGGATCAGGTATGGCCGATTCTACATCGCCTGATCATGGCTTGATCGAAACGTTCTAGCTACTCAGATAAATATATCCTACAGTTTTTTGAAACTCCTGAAGTTTATTATCTACAGCATGCCATAAATATTGAAACAGCTTTCTCACATAAGCACAGATAGAGGGATCCGAAATCGCTATATGGGATTCCAACAGGACCAACTCCATTATCTAGGGCTGCGTTAGCCATTTCATCAGTATTTCCATTGATGCCAACGTGGCTAGGCAACCAACAAAACACAACAACAATCTGTTAATGAAATCTACGGTCATAAGTTGTAGAATGTTCAAAATGTTCATAAGCTGTAGAATCTTCAAAATGTTCAAGTTGTAGAATGTTCAAAATGTGGGGCGGTAGCAAGGGTGCTTTATTCAGTGAGCTGACTACGAAATGCTCACTTTATCCCAAGTTACTCTATTAATCACACTGTATTGTGATAATGCTGTTTTTAATTATATTATGGTGTACAATCTGTATCAGCTAAGTCTAATATTTTCTAAAGGATAATATCTCCACTACCGAGGGTGTTCCTGAAAACTTATGGAACTGTCTGCCATTCACCACTAAATTTCATCATACATCTATAGACTTTCATAATATGTGCTTTAATCCTATTGATCTAAATGTTAGCGATAAAACCCAATATGTAACTGATGAAAATATCTACGAAAAGGCTCATTGGAGTCTCATAAATTCCCACCAATCGAACTATTACACCTACGACACGGCTAATAATAACTTAATCTCGAGGCATCGTCCTTATTTTCAGCTTTGCACATAAATGCTCGAAGTTTAAGTAAACATTTTACTGAGATTACAGGTTTCATCTACAATCTCAAGACCAGGTTTACCGTCATTGGTATATCTGAAAGCTGGCTTAATGTCTCCACACAAAACCTCTTCAATATCCCTGGTTATATACCGTATATTTCTTCTCGTCATAAGAAAAAGGGTGGGGGCTTAGTTATTTATGTCCGGGATGAAATCTCATCCTGTACTGTCAGGGAAGACTTATCTTCTCACGAAGAAAACCAATATGAAAGTTTATTTACAGAAAAAGGCGTTCCTACGGAAAATAATAATAGTAATAAGCATCTGGTCGGTTTATTTTATCGACCACCTGGTAACAATCCTAACTGTTTCAATAACCAATTAACTACAATTCTAGCAGCTATGAAAGTGGAAAAAACGAAGTGAACGCTTATGGGTGACTTTAATATAGATTTATTTAAGGTCGATCATCATTTACCATCTAAAAATGTCCTGGAAATCATGAAGTCGTACAACTTTTTTCCGAAAATAACTAAGCCCACCCGTGTAACAGCCCATACGGCTACTCTCATTGATAATATCTTTACCAATTCGTACGATGAAACTGTCATGTCTGGCATTTACCTCACGGACATCACGGATCATTTTCCTGTATTTTATATGGATAAACAACGCATGCCTAAACCCTCTGATATAAGTTAAATTACATATCGTAAAATAACGAAGGAAAATCAAGAAATATTCTCAGACAGGATTAATAACAATGATTGGGGACGGATCATGGGGGAACATAACGACGTTAATACTGCATGTGAAGTCTTCTCTCACCATTTCGCCACGATCTATGATGAATGTTTTCCCGTTTCAACTAAACCTATTCAGCAGACCAAAATTATAAAACCATGGGTAACTCCTGGTATATTATCTTCAATCCGGGAAAAGAACCGACTCTATATGCTCCAGCTTAAACATCCAAATCCGTTGATTAGGACGCAATACCGACAATACAGGAATAAACTTAACCACACTTTAAAAATTGCAAAGAAATCTTACTTCCATAACAAATTCAATGAATGTCATAATGATATCAAGGGTACCTGGAAACGATAAACCAGTTGCTTAATCGGCAAAAAACAACGTCTCTGCCGAAGATGTTCAATATCGATAATGTTGAAATTACAGATTCAACAAATATTGCCAATAAGTTTAATGAATTTCTGTTCAGCCGCTAGTAATTTGGCTGGAAAATTCCCAGAGGTAGACGGTAGATTTACTGACTATCTTACTGGACATTTTCCGAACGATTTCAAATTCCAACAATGTACATCTTCCCAGATAGCAGAAATTATCATGAATTCCAAAAATAGTGCAGCTGGACTTGATGGAATTCGTATATCACTTCTCAAACCTGTCGCTCAAACTATCAGTTTACCCCTATCAAAAATTATCAACTTATCCGTCCAGACCGGTATCGTTCCGTCAGAAATGAAAACAGCCAAGGTGACCCCCATACACAATTACAAGCGTCTAGTCCGTCATTCATAATCCAGCCGTCGTCCATTAGAGAATATCCGCGTCCATAATCCAAAGACCTATTCCATTTTCCATATAACAGTATTAGTATCTGGTGACAAACATGTATTTGAAAATTATAGACCCATTTCGGTATTACCATGTCTTAATAAAATCTTAGAAAGTTTTGTTGCTAATAACATCAATGACTATCTTGAAGAATGTGGTATTTTATGATGCAATCAGTTTGGATTCAGATCGAACCACTCCACCTACTTAGCAGTACTGTCGTTATATGAATCACTGGTTGCTTCCAAGGAATCCAATCTGTACAGCATTGTCGCGTTTCTCGATCTTTCAAAGGCGACACCGTTGACCACTCTATACTGTTAAAAAAATTGGAACACTATGGATTCCGTGGGTTAAGCAACCAGTGGTTCAAAAGTTATTTAAGTGGTCGTCTGCAGTCTGTTTCGTATAATGGAACAATATCTAAAGCAGAACAAATTACATGTGGTGTCCCTCAGGGTTCTATCCTGGGACCGATACTATTTCTCATTTATATCAGTGATGTAATACTAGTCTCAGATATTTTGAAAATCATTCTATTCGCCGATGACACGAGTGTAACTCTATCCAATGCTAATCCACAAGTCCTCTTTGACATCATGTCACAGGAACTAACTTTATTACATAACTGGTTCTCGTGTAATAAATTGTCGTTAAATATTAAGAAAAAAAAATTATGTTGATTTCACCTAACTGTAAAAGAAACGTACCATTTACGCCGGAGTTACATGTAATGGGGTATGGCATTGAAAGAGTTGATTGTTTTAAAGTTTCTCGGAGTATACCTGAATGAAAAATTAAATTGGAAAAATCATATCAACGAACTCTGCAAGAAAATATCGAGAAACATTGGTATCATTAATTCAGCCAAGCAATGTCTAAATAAAAGAACCCTTTATATCTTTTACTACTCACTCATTTATCCCTATCTATCTTATTGTAATGTCATTTGGGGCAACACTTATGTTAGCCACTTAAAACCTCTAATTCTCCTGCAAAAAAAGAGCAATTTGAATTATTTCCCTTTCGAATAAATTCGAACACTCAAGTCCTTTTTTTGCCAGCCTCAAAATACTACCGGTCTTATAACTTAATCGATATGTTATGTTGCAATTCTGTCAGAAATTCATCCATCATTGCTCACTGTTGCTCAAACCATTCCATAAGTACTTCACTAAATTATCTGACGTACACAATTATCCTACCAGGGGCTCTTCATACAAATTATATAGACCCTTCTTCCGAACTGATCTTTCATTTCACACACCTAAAATCAAAGCCCCTAGAGAATGAAACAAGTTACCCTCCGACTTACAAAAATGTACATCCATATCATTATTCAAAACACTTGCGAAACAATACCTACAAACAGATAACACTACACCCATATACACTCTTAATTAAACACATACAGTATAAACCCATGGTTGTATTTTATTCACCGCACTCTAATAATTACTTTTATTCCTCAACATCTCACAAACATAAATTGACGTCTTTGTAAATGTATATGCTTTATGTATTATGCTGGGATACCACACGCCGCCTGGGGTTTTCTCCCGCCGATCACCATATCCTTCTTCTTTATCGACATCTGTGTATATACCATTACATCATGTGTTTATTTGTTATCAATTTCTCGGTTGGTGAATAAAAAAATTCAATTCAATTCAATTCAAAAAAAAAGTTCCACTCTCAGTCGCTAGACAGTGAATCTGAGAATATGACATATATATTACAATCATTGAATAGACTGTACTATTTTTCCGCCTAGGCGAATATTTGCCCACATGTGTGTACGATTTCAGGCGTCAGAGGATGTAAATTGGAGCCATCTGCAAGATGAGGAAAAAATGACGTCGGACGACTGAAAGGCAACCATATGACTACAGGAAAGTTTCTATCGGCACCGCAGATTCAGATCCGACAATACGATGGATCTTTGGAAGTAGCCTTGGTATCTCAGCTGCGTTTTTCTTGCAGATGTTCGTTTGGAGACTATGAAGTATTTACACGGCCTGTAGCACCGGTTTGATACGCTAGTACGGGATTACGGATCATCTCAACCAAATTGTTCTGGTGTGAAATTCAAGCCATACGACATCGGGCTTTACAGGTTAGATTTTGCAGGTATTTTTGCATTTACCAGGCTTACTCTTTGTCGAGACGTTTACGCCATCAGACGTCGACGGTGCCCATCCATTAGCACCAGATGAGTTATTTGTTGGAGCTGACCTGCCAACAGTTCTAAACGTGAGGTACCGAGGGAAGCTTTCTTGTGGAGTCATATGGTTGCTTTTAGTCGCCAGCCGTCAATCTTCCCCACTTTTTGCATATCACTCCAATCTATTGGGCAACGCCTTAAGAGTCGGCGTTGCCTCGGATGAGCGAATAATAGATTCCCTTGATAAATGGTGCTGTCGTGTGTAGGAAACCAATATGGGCAACAATGTTCTAGTCTGTACTCTCAAGCCGTTGTCTTTGAGGGGAATCGTTGCTGGTAAATTGGAAAAAAAATCTTGGTCATCACTCTTGGAAGACAATAATTTTTGTAATGTAAAGAAATATTTGACGGCTCGCGAACAATGCATTTCTGACCTGTTCATCCAGGCCACTGTTTTAGTATCAACAGAAATGTACTCGTTGTCGACAGTCGACATTGAATTTCTGACCTGTTCTCCTAAACAAGTGGCCTGAACTGGTTCTATGCATACAATATAGATAGTTTGCCTTGAGATTTTAATCATTTATCCTTATTGAGAAACAATTTAACGTTTACACATATGCACGAAAATAACCACGGCATTCCTGTAGTTACAAGCGTTTGGTCCGTCATTCATAATTCAGCTGTCGTCCATTAAGGAATATCCGCTTCCATAATTCACGGACCTTCCATATTAGCAGTATTAGCACCAAATTCAAAAAGACAGTCATAGTATACATACACCTAGGCTAGTTTCCTGCAAGAGAGAAGCGGTCAACAGTTTTCAATGATGCTGGCAAGACATCATGATGTTCCATAAATATCAAATCCGTATCGCTGATCAATATTTTTAATCCAGAATATTCGTTGTCAAGTCGAAATCTAGAGAATGTATTGCACGATAAAAATGGCATAATCATTATACGCGTGTATCTACCTGATGTGGACTATTGCTATGCTACATATACAGTCATCACATCAGATCCAATATTGTATGGTCAGTTATCTATATCAATGAAATTTCTCGTCCGACATATCAATCTTGAGGAAACCATCATGGCTATATTGCGATTCCATGTGAAATCCACGAATCTACAACATTATACGACGAGTATTGGTCTTCACATGAATGATTATATCCACATGACGTTGAGTCTTAGTTTTTCTATTTATAGTTATGAACACTGTTTTTTGTTGGTTAGGATGTTTGATATTATGTATACCACTGACTTAGGAAAGCTGGACTAAAAGTTCCAAATGCATAATAAATCATGAGTTTATCTTCAGTGAGTTACCACGTATCGGCGATTTATTGCTTGAATTGGGGCAATTTTTAACGAAATTCTACGTTTCTCATAGTAGGTTTCACTGAACTTTATATGTTAAACCGGACTTATTTATGGATACACAGACAAGTAAAAATATTTCTGTTGCCATTAGTGAGGGATTCGGTCGTATTACACTGATCGATAGACCGAAAAAAATTAGGATTATTATGTCAATATTATGGCGTCAGTATCACGCCATGTCATGCAAAGTTTCGTATAGACCAATGATGCTGCTTATGCAACAAACCGATTTCTTTCAAATTAAATATGAGTTTTAATGAATGCGCATGTTTTTTTTTGGTGTGTTTGGCTGGCTGAGTTGTTGACTGGTTTTTGTTGGAATACTCAGAATTTTGTTTGATCATCGCTATATAGCTGCATGTAATATTGCTGAACGCGACATTACATCTTTATTCTCTCTCTCTCTCTTCAATTGATATAGTTTGATGTGGCAGTCGTTAGAGTTGATATTAAGCCCGAAGTGTACCAATTCTCTACTATCTGGGCTGATCAGTGTCCAGGATAATAGGAGCTATGAACACTCTCATGTTCTGGCACATGTAGGCACCGTCGTTATATGACTGATTTTTTTTTGAAAACGGCGTTAAATCCTCACTCACCCCCAATCCTCAACGCTCATTTGATATTTGGAATACCTATATTTGAGATGCTGCTACTAACCTATACCCACGTGAATAATGGGCCTGCCACCCATGGGATAATCTATATACCCGAATCCTTCCGTGGTGTTAGAGTCGGGAATTATGCAGCGCGTGGTACGAACTGGGCTACCACTTTGCTGCATTGGCTCCGAGCCTATATCTGTAGTTATTCTTGAATCACAAGAGGATGCATGCATCATCAAACACTTTCCTCCATTTATCCACCTATATTTCAAAGAAAGACGGCCATTTATGTACATTTTGGGGTATCACCAAACCAAAGCGCGGCAGAGATACTAAGGCTACGACCAAGAATCCACCGTATTTTTGAATCTGAATGTTTGCTGCCGAGGGATTCTCTCCTGTAGTGTCATATGGCTGTTTTTAGTCACCAGACGTCACCAATTTTTCGCACCTCTTGTATATCGCTCTAATGTTCCTTATATTCTGGTTTTCTTCAGTATATGTCCGCCTTCTAGAAAACATTGGTACAAGATGATGCTGATTGTAAATTTATAAAAGTAGAATCATTTGATATAGAGACACGGAAAAATTCTGACATTATGACATTATTTGTTATATCGACAAAAAATGATTCCAGTAGCTGTTAGACTAGTCGTACCAGATGGCGAATGGAATCTAAATGATGAATGATATATGAATTCCAAAGGTCAGTTTGCGTATTCTAGATATTCTTTATCTTATTTATGTCCATATAAAACGACGAAAGGCAGGGGATAAATCAAACTAATCACGGCGAGTTTGACAACCTCTCCAGAACAGGGTTTGTAATAGACAACAATGATTGAAAATATATATCCCCAGGGTTCAGGTGCACTTTGTAGTTGTAATGGATGAATATGTAGGTTAAGCTGATGGTGAAATAGGTGGAACCGTACATCGTTAGATGGTGATGAACTGATAAAAATATTACATCGCCATGAGCTCTGTCAGCTTGAACGACAGTTGGATATTCGCAAGTGCCTTTAGAAGCTGAAATACATTTGTTCGCAATGAATACTTCCGCCGATATTTTCTACTCCACTACTCTGAGGACTCATTTTTAACATTTATATCTGGACTTTCTACAACAGTCCTTCTAACATTTGATATTTTCTAATTTTGAATTACGTTAAAACCAACCAGGCATGGGGGGGAGGGGCATTATGTCCCCATACCAATCTTTTTATCCTATCTTCGTGACGACACTGATGTAGAATCGGCCATACACGATTAACTCACGAACACTTACAGAAAAAAACCCAGTCTCAAGGTGTATTCCATGACAGGAAGATCTCACAGTGAAGCATATTCTTATCGACTGTATAGATTTTAAGATTGTAAGAGATTCTTTTTATCGGGCGACTACTTTGGAAGATTTTTTTGGTCGGGTGAGGAAGGATTGTGTTTTAGATTATTTGAGAGAAATCTTTTTTTTTTTGCATAAGTCTTAATGTCTGTATGTTTTAATGTGTTGAATTACTAAGTTATTAACTTGAATACTTAGGATTTCTTTTGATCGTCGCTATATAGCTGAATATTGCTGAACGCGACGTTAAACCTTAACTCTCTCTCTCTCTTTCCTCACTTTATAGTTTATCAAATTGGGGTCCTTCAGAGCCTATCATACGAGGCATTAAAAATGTCACTGTGACGTCATAAGGGGGGGGGCAATCTTGGATATTTTTATACAGTTTTAGTACAGCTTGACCCAAGGGTATAGTGCGGTAAGTGTCACAACCCTAACTCAAGGGGTAAGAAATATATTTAGGGGGGGTCGAAATTCCCCCAGACCTGGACAGATCCCAAATCGCACAGGTCAGATAGGGTTAAGCAAATGAGTTTCGCTGATGTCACCATGTGAAATTAAGTTAATGAGCAACCCAATGCTGTAAAATTTCCAGAACTGTGTCATCTTTTATGATAATTGACAATATTATGTGTTGCAGTATGCACACTACAAAGGCCATTTTGATTTCCTAAATATAGTTACCATAACAATAGGCTTCGGCTACCACTAGGTTTTTTTCGTGCTATGGAAATTTAATTCCTGAATATGAAGTATCGAGAGTATATATAGACATTCCGTCACCCAGGTTTATTTAAGGTTGATAGTTTGAATAATAAGGTTTGTCATTTTCTGATTCAATCTATTTATTTATAAATATTTTGGTATTTATAAAACCGTTAAACATGAAGGTGAAATAAACACTGGGTTTAGTAAAATGAAGTCATATATCAACGAAAATAATGCGTGAAAGATTGGAAAATATCTATTTTAAACTATTAAGGATATATATATATTATATATGTTATTTTTGGGATATATATTTCTCCAGATCAACGATCTCATATTTATATATCCAACGTAACGTATCTTGCTGATATATAACTTTTCCAGAATCTGTTGTTGGAGATATCTACATATACTGTCATCGCCAAAGTGCTGATATATAAATCCTGAACTGAGGAAATATTGGATAAATATACCCTTAGTAATATATGCTAATGAGTAACTGGTGATGTTGTCGGTTTTCCTTTGGTTTTGGAAATGAACAGGCTTCATAAACCCTCAAATGTCAAGGTGTCCACTGACTAAGTTTATGTTTATTCGCCGGGGGGAAATCTTTGTACAACATCTTGGTTGTTATACAGATAGAGTGGACAGAAGTCTTTCGTCTCAAAGTTAGTTATCATCAAAGGCGGTGTGGCGTTTGCAGTAAACCTTCTAATATTTCAATCATAAGAAGTGAAATATCTCACCAAAAGTCAGGAGATGTTAAAATTTATTCGAACAGCAAGTTAATAAAATGGACAGAAACCATGCAGATGAACTGTTATTTCTTGGTTCATTCAACGATTCTAGAGGAGGATCAAATTTATTAGACGACACATTTGAATTTTGTTCACGGAATTAAAGGTTATTGTATTTGGTGATTGACTTATTATATCTTCCTTAGAACACTCCTTCTGTTGTTAGCCTTTGTTCGTTCATGCATGGTTTTTCTATCTGCATGTTTTATGAAACTAAACTTAAACTGCTCTTAACGTGTAGATTATAACCTGTAAATATTCATTCAGGAGCGTCGACGTAATCGATTGTCCGCTCAAATGACTATTGGTTGTTTTGTTTCTGGTTGTATACAATTTAATAGGGATTTTCAATATATGTAAAGGTGTCATATTATATTAGAAAATGCTACTAAAATATATAAGAAGTCCAAAACGAATTTCGACATTTTGTCGCCTGACTTTTACGGTACGTCATATTGACTGAACTTATACTCCGGTAGGCTTATGCTCTTTTTGCCTGTGCTAATGATAGAAACATAAACGTAACAGCAAGTTTTTCTCAATTGAAGCCATGCTAATAGTAGGATAAACTCCATCTAAAGAAATTTTCTCTATAACATTGATAGACGGTTCACATATTAGTGCCTGTTTACAACACTATGGGACTCTGTGGAATGAGTGTGCAGTGTTCGCCCACCGATGGCACGTGCCAGCACAGTGAAGAGTGCAGTGACTTGGAGAGCTTTGGGTAACATCAGCGGTTTTGAGGTAATACGTATCGCCGCTCATTAGCATGTTTCACTAGAATATATATATCCACAACTTTCTCATTTCAGGATTTATATATCAGATCTTCAGCGATGACAGGATATATACATCTCCAACAACACATTTTGAAATATTTATATATCCGCAAGATACGTTACATTGGATATATAAATACGAGATCACTGATCGAGGATATATTCAAAAAATAACGTAACTAGATATATATATATCTAGCAATCTAAAATAGGTATTTATAAATCTTTCACGCATTATTTTCCTTGATTTATGATTTAAATTTACTAAACCTGGTGTTTATTTCACGTTCATGTTTAACGGATTGATATATCTGGCTGATAAATACCAGATATTTATAAATAAATAGATTAAATCAGAAACTGACAAACGGCGCCTCATACAATGGGCCTCAATCCCCCTCGACTGTCAGTTACTGTTTCTACTCAGCAGGAACGCACTGCATAAGACGTATTTTTTTAGAACTCCAACAACTAACATACGGCTATTCTATGGATAACTTCTTTATTGCTGTGGAGCTGTAGATACTTCCAACATTCTGGAATGGAATATACCTTGGGGCTGGCTCTTTTTTTAGTAAATGTTCGTGAGTTAATCGTGTATGGCCGATTCTGAATCGGGGGGGGGGGGAGCACCAGGACTCGCTAGTGGAGCTAGTGGAGCAAGGAATAGGCCATCGAAACCTAGAATGCATTTATCCTGTTTAAAGGAAATATTGTGATCGGTAAGATCCGCCCACAAGACTAACGGGACCTAGGAGGATAACTGACATTTTTCATATATTATACATATTTGAACTTCCACTAAAAGGCCATAGACACTGTTTGCTAGCTAGCCAGAAGATATTTTTTTATATACAAAACGGTTGGGATACATTTCCGTCTCCTTAAGGAAATAGTTTACGGGGGAATTTGCTAAAAGGCTGCAACAGACGGTATCATGTAAATTATTGATTATTTTGTAGAAAATATACTGGCGCTGTCAAAGTACCCACAAAATATCGAAATCATGCATTTCCCTAGGCGGATGGATTATTAAAAAAAATGCTTAGGATCAGAGAAGTTACGTAAAGTTTCTCTTCCCCAATTAAAATAAAAAAAATTAAAACTGCCCAACTGGATAATATTATGTATTTGCTATCTTACGTTGCGATGTTCACAAAAACACATTGAACAGTTATCCGAGACAGTTATGGATTAGACTAAGCTGGAGAACAATGGAATTATGCATGTGAAAACGACGGAATGGGTGTAGTAAATTTAACCTGACAATAAATTTCTTCCGGATTTTGGTTAAAATAATAAGCATCTATTGAAAGATAGATTCCTAAGCACCACGTTAATGTATATATGTTAATGTGATGTGCCTCGGAAGCACTGTGACATATTCCATGCGGCATACTTGTATCCCGATACTGTAAAATGCAAAATAGATAAACAAAATGAATGTTAGATCTGGCATCTCGATCCACTCAAATCACACGACAATGTCTCCTCAAAAATACAGATTAAGTTAACACAAATACACCTTCCGGGGTTAGAGATGTTTAGATCTGCTTGCTTGCTTCAAAATTCGGTTGCCTTTCTCAACACACTTTTCCCCAAAAGTGTCATGCATTGTCCCCAATCAAACGATCTCATCGAATCAGACGTATTCCACGACAAAACCGAGGACATTAAGTCATGTATCGTGTACGTATTCAGCGATTTGTTTTATGAAAACATCAAAAGGGTCTCAGATATACTAGTACCGAGACTAACAAACGTTAAGTTTCAGAAATATAATACTCACACATGAAAAGAATATGGGGGTATAATATTAGTTTTTCAGGTTTTCCCACGCGTGTATGGAAAGTTACGTCCTCCCTGAAACTTAACTTCCATACATCCGGGGAAAACCTGAATATCGAATGTGTTATCCCTCAAGCCTTTTTATCGTAAAGCAAAAAAAATGAAAAAAGGTCTATCCTGTAGAACCAACTGTACAACGGACAAATTCAGCAGGCTGTTTCGGTTACGAAACTGTGCGCATTTCGCTACTGCACTGCGAGAAACGCACCAGGACACAATCTTCGATCTATTTCGATGAGAAATCGACTTCTATTTTTTTTTAAATGAAAGCTTTTAGTGAGTTATATGTCGGACACTTTGGTGAAAATAATGCACTATGAGGTTATTCCATTGAATTGTGATGAGTGGGCGAAAGTTATTCCATAATTATTTAGATATGGTCAGCTGAACTACCGAAGCGAGAGCGTCGTTCCAATTCGCAACTGAATTGTTTTTCATGTACCCGAGTAACAAGTCTCATTCGCGGTGTATGTGTTTATACGACCCGAACTTGTAACCAATCACAATCCCAATATTGAATACAAATTTGCTTGTGGGATAATAAGTGTACATACATTGACCTCGCGCCAGCAACTGAACTGATTCTGATAATCAACGCAGGACTGAATTATCAGTACATCTAGATGCCCGAGTGTGCTGTATACAATTTGGGGGTTCTGATCAAGGTTACCATTTAGATGAAAACCTCTATGGCAATAAAAAAAATGGCCATTGCTTGACTCTTCATTACAGTCAAAACATTGACCCTCTTACTCGATGGTCTGGACCGCGGATCACCATTGATGTTGAGGGAGGATGTTTCGTCTCGTTCGCAAATGGCTTCCTCTGGACACGGTTTTGGGCCAGTCGTTGCTTTGAGGTTTCCTTTCCCCGAGTACGGATAAGATTAACTATGGGTCCGGCACAATTCTCTCACTTTCTTCTTTGGGTGAACTAGATACTTCCGAGGATGTTGGTTGGTTTGAAACACTTTCTGTCTTTCTGTTTGCCAAATCGACGCCTCGTGTTCGCCGAAATATTCCCCGCATCGAGAATGATACACTTTTATCGGTGGTTTGGGATGTGTTTAGACCAAATCGCTTGTCGTAAAGTCCATTCTTTATATCCAAGCCTCTTTAATCTTACCCGGTCTGGGGGGAGCGGCATTATGCCCCCCCCCCCCCCCCGCTTCACCAAACTTTGTACCCTATCTCCGAAAAGTGACCTTGTATGATCTTATATTGGGGTCATTTTCAGTCTATTTGCATAACCTCACGAGCCACGGGTAAATTGAAAATGGTGGCCATGTGGGGTTCCAGAAAAGTGACGTTTTCGTCATTATTCTTCAAAATTCCTGCTTTTCCTCGAGAAAAAGTGGACAAAATTTATTTTATTTCACATGAGATTATTATTTATTAATTTATCAGGCAGCATTTTCGACTAAATTACAGCAATAAAACAATCGGCCAAAGAATATCTTTTACTTTAAAATGACGTCACTCAAGTCTGTCAGCTTGGATTTGTTTTTACATTGTCTGGCAAACCGTATAGTGTGGTAAGTTTCAGCTCCCAAGCTCGCGAGATATAAAATGTAATTATGGGATCGAAATACCATCTCCAGGCCTGGGCAGGTCACCAAAACCCAAACCTTGTTAAAGCTGTGATTATAATAATGTACCTTCATCTTGCTTTGGCCTCATCGGTGACAAAAGTAACTGACTGCTGAATGTGGGACCTGACGCGTGTATGTCATGAAAAAGTCCTCCGTAGTAGAAATGACTTATTTAGACAAGAATTGAAAATATATTTAAACATAAGCTAATTTCCCGCAAGACAGAAATCACCAACAGTTTTCAACGATGACGTCAAATCATTAAATGCCTTTCACTGATCAGTATTCTTAATCCAAATGGTTTCTCATATCTTTATCTAGATAACGCAATTGTCGGTCCTGCTGATTAGCGGAAACACGGCTCCGAGTTGTGATTCAAACTTATAGTGCGAGTGAATATATCCATTTCTGATTCAAACTTCTAGTGCAACTTTATTTCTATCATTCTTGTTAATATATTTTTACTTTCTCAACTATTTTCTCTTGTAGCTATCAGGCATACCAGTGTGGCCAAGTGGGAAGATTCGTTGCCTTCTGTTTATAATTCCCCGAAAATGTTTACAGTTTCGAGAGCCATATTATATTTCGTAACTTCCACAATTCTCGCCAAGTAAATTAAATTATAGATAATACACGTGTGGTAGATATAGTATTTATATTTGCATACGTATTCTATCCATCTCATGATTCTGTATTGGGCATTTGATAGTTACATTCGAGTTTCCATGGTTTATATTTCAAAGCAACTTATCATTTTCCATGTATCTATAAGTATAAATACGTTTTTTTCACATTCTTTTCGAATGCGATAAGACATCTATATAACACTTTATTTCTATCCAGTCGTGACTGCTTTTAGTGCTTGAAACTGTAATGGGATGGGAAAAATATATGGATTTGTGCCCCCAAAAACCGCATAAGATGCTGTCAGGAAACCGTACCGACGTGTATTCATACGCTATCTGAGACACCTCTGCGGAGAAACAGATGATACCACCAACCCGCATTGTAAAAAACGATTAAACCCACAGAAGCGACTGGGATCGCGAAGATAACATCGGGAAAGACCGCTTGCTGTTTCCGAGCAGCAGGAGGGTCTAAATCCAACTACCAATGACACCATGCGGGCTACCAAAATAGTTCCAATAGCAAATCAAATCTTTGAAATCCATCAAAAATACCATAAACAAAACCAGTTTTCTAGGGAAGCACATATAGCTTTAAAAAAAAACTTGCAAAACCACTCGAAAATTGAATCAAAAAGACCAAAGCCATAATCGAAGATTTTTATACATGAGGGGCTTTAATTAGACGAAAAAAACTAACGAGTGGTATCTCGATTGATGCGGTGGCATTTTGTTTTCTTGTGACTCGGCGTGTAGGATTTCTCTGGCTGTGTAATTTCAGTTCTGAAGTTTAACCAACCGTATCTGGGCTGGAGGGGCCATTCCGGAACAGGAAAATACACACCTGAAATTTTATAGCTTGTATATTGGGCTAATGTTGAATCTACATGGTCATCTTGTTTTTTTTCCACTTCCTCCTAGATCGACCCAAGGGTATAATGTGGCAAGTCTCAGCTCCCTAATCTCAGAGATAACGTAAATATTTAAGAGGGGTAGAATCAGCCACACCCCCCTCCCCCAAGGCTTTGGTACCTCTGAAATGTCTCAGGTCTGATGGTGAATTCGAAGCATGCAATCAGATGACACAGTTTAATATTCTGATAACCAAAAGGATCAGAAGTACTTCTGTATATCTTTGAAGCAGAGTAAAACGGTTGATGTATTCATAAAAACAGTCGATTTTCGACAGATAAACTTTCTGACAAATTGGATTAGTTCTGTGACATTTTTCGTACATATTCTACACATGATTTCTCATTGACCTTTGATCCTCAAATCTATCTGCTTTGAAACGCCCTATCATTAATCTAAGCAAACATCCAGGGAACATGCATGCTAAGCCACCAATCTGCGTATGACGTCACCGATCGACACAAAACGTCATGGCATGGTTGCATAACGATGTTGTGGCTCAAGGGATATTGTCAGAAATTTGCACAAATGCAGCTTTCATTGGTCGTAGAGAGCGAACACACCTATTGGCACACTACAATAATTGTGATACACTTGGATTGCTAATTAAAGCCAAACAGATTTAGAACTTCAGGATTAAGATTCAAGCATATACGCGAAAATATTCACAGGACTAATTCAATTCTCCGGAATTGCTCTCATCCGTCGAAGTTTGAATGTTTTCTCGATGTACCAACCATTTTGACGAAGGCTGTATAAGAGTGAAGCTTGTCCACAAGAGACATCAAGTTTGGCACTAGGCTTAAAAGCATTATCGAACCGAATAGCGTAATGATATGGAATCTCATGCAGTATCGCATGTCTTTTCGACCATTTTTTCGTGGAGATTATGCGATACTTTGCCGAGCTGCAAGCCTCAGGTCAGACTTTCAGTAGCCAACCATCGGCCAAAAGAATGTACGCATCAATGATCGAAACCTAATTCACAAGGCATGTATATTAACAAAAGCTAGTTACATACAAACGAGATAGAACAAGTGTAGATTATCACGTGATTCAAATCTCGCTAGGATGGATAACTTGGGTCCAATTAACGTATTGAGCTGACCCAATAGTGGCACATGCAATTTGAAACTCTGACCGGACACGTCGACGGTAGACTTAGAGTTATACTTGATATATGAAACATCTCGAATGCTCGTATCCGTTACAAATATGTCATTAGTTTACCAACAACGATTTGTCTGTAATGATTTGAGACACATCTCCCAGACTTGCTCCCTCTGCGATATATAATCTAGGCATTGATCACTTCCCATGCACCTTGGTGCAACCTTGGTCGATGACGGAACGAGCTATGTAATATCGGTAGGTAGGCCCCCTACATCCATCGGATGACAGTCGTCAGCTTGAATGTCAACATGAGAAGCAAGATACCAACACTAATTTGTTTGGAATTATATATGATATAGCAAAGTTACTTCAATGCACGTTACACATGAAAGTACACAAACAGTTTATAGTGGTGGTTTACGTGCATTTTGTGTTAAGCTTCGACGCGATCTTAAGTGACAATCCGAAATATCAGATGGGAAAATGTTATACCTGTTAACAATCAACAACGAAGTACGTATATTGTTGTTGGGATCACCCAATGAACATTTTGGAGTGTAAATCTGTTCTGTGTTATCGCTGTTGCATCTGTAACAAAATTTGTGTATAATTTGAGCATATGTAGCAGTGGAACATATGCTATAAAAGTTGTCCTGATAATTTAATGTAGCGCCTACAATTAACACGTAACACTTATAGGACAAACCGGTTACAATCGGTGAAAATTACACAAAACAAGCGTCAGATCGGTAATTCAGTTGTCAGCCTTCGTTCGTAAAGGATTTCGAATTACAACGCATATAATGGAAGTGGGACGAGGTGCCGACATACTGACAGAGCCACATGACTTCACAGTATAGTCTTCTGGTTAACCTATTCTAAAGCACATACCAAGAATCGAACGATTCGTGATATGTGTTGTATCTCAGGTACGCTTTTATTGTACATGTTCATGTGGCAACTTGGATGGCATGACCACACGGCCCCTAGCACCGGCATACACGGTATTAGATACAAATCTAGAGAGCTATGATTGAAATGCTCTGACAACTCGTATATTGGTAATTGGTGAGCTGTGTCGCTGTGACAACTCGTACACTGGATACTGGTGAGCTGTATCGTCGTCAGATGAAAATGACGGCATTTAACACAAAAGACTAGTCCGTAAGGCCCGATGTCCATCCTTGACAGACCGAAATCACATCACACTATTGAGGACTGGGTGTCAGAATTTACGAAAACAACTATTTAAAACTCCTTACATATTATACAGATTCCTTCTCCAGGTGAGATTTTTTTGTTTCATAATTATTTTCTTATGTGAAATTTTAGCCTTCAAAATCTTATTATGCGCGCCAAATTTGTCTCGTGCAGACGACCTAAAGCTGGCGATTCACACTTGTGGCGCGAAATCATTCTGGGTTCTCACTATAGCTGAAATATTGCTGAACGCGACATTAAACCTTAATTCTCTCTCTCTCTCTCGCTATTATGTAATAACCCCCAATAATATAAGTATTGCTTCAACTACATTACTGGATTTCTCCAATTGTATAAAGAAAATAGTTTGTTTCTTGAAAAATATCATGGGGATTCGAAATTTACATGGTTGTAGGTCATTTAATATGTTTGTTGACCAGGTTACCAAATAATGATATGTTTGCTGAGAACTGTCATTTAAAATTAGAGCTGCGCATTAATCAAATTTTGTTCGATTGAAAAATACATAAAATTCTACAGAAAAACATCGCGACCGGAATTCAATTTGTTTCGTTCCACTCGGTAAATTAAGTCATCAATTAAATGAAACATTTCGTACTTCTCGGAAAATAAACGTTTGAAAATGAGGGCTCATTATATGTAAATATTCAAATAGAGATAACTTCATTACATCCACCTCAAGGTCAATATATTCACATTATGTATTACTTAGTAATATATATATGTATGTTGATAATAAAAATAGTTCTCGCGATAGAAAGACAAACACAAGTGTGTGTGCAAATCTGAAGAGGGGATTGCAAGTCGGTATCACTGAATTACAAACAGGCGCTTAAAATAAAAAAACTATATATAAACATATGCTATATTCCTTCAATGGAAAATAAACATTTCTGAGATAAGTTCGGAGGCTGTCAAACGACTTTTCTAAAGCGATATGGTGAGAGGCCTCAAACGCATAAACAAGGACTTTCTCACTCCACCGCCACGCTTCCGCATGGAATCCTTCCGGTCCAACCGGTCGGCACTCAAACAGGGAGAATGGATGACCTCGCTGGATGTAAGGACCGCTTATTTACATATCCCGATATATCCAGCACACAGGAAGTACCCAAGTTTCATGGTCGACCTCCGTCGTTTCCAAATCCAAGTGCTTCCGCTCGGCCTCTCCATTTCCATTCAGTGGCACTATTCCTGCAGTCAAGGTACAAAGTACCACTTTATATTAACGACTTAACTGCTAAGGAATGCGTGCAGGAAGCAGTTGATCCGGGACACGAAGTTTGTCTTAAGGGTGCAAATTTCTGGGGGTTAACTACGATACGCTTCTAGCTCTCGCCAATCCCCCAGAAGATGGCAAAAGATAACGGTAAAGATACCTATATTTCTCAAGTTATCTCGTGCCAGGGTCGTACACTTTGCTGCGATTGACGACCTCTTAATGTCAGCTAAAGACATAACTTCAAGAGGGCGACTGCAGTTACGCCCCTTGATGATGCACTCAAATCATCGTTGAAGCGAAATGCAGTTGAATCCATGGATACCAGTTACGATACTTTTCAAACAATGCCTCCGATGGTGGCTGGATCCACTCAACGTGATGCCTGGTGTATATCCCTACTTCCGTTTCGTCCAACACATCACCTGTTCACGGACGCATCTATGGAAGGGTGGGGGGCCCACTTCGAGGCCAAGTCGATGTCCGGGTTTTGGACGATCGAGGAACGCTCTTACCACATAAACGTTGGGGTTCATGGCAGTGACACGAGCTATCCACGTGGGTAAGAGACTTGATCGACAAGAGCTTGCTAGTTACCGCGTACAACACAACTGTTGTTGGCTACATCAACAAGCAAGGGGGGACGAGATCTCCGCAATTACTCAGCCAAGCGGAAATCATTTTCGGTCTGGGTTGGGACAACAACTTAACTATGTTGACCAGACACATCGGCTCGTTTTTATCTCACAAAAATACCTAATTGCAGTTCTCCCGGGGCTTGGGTTTATGTCTGTACACAAGTGAGCAAAGCTCATGAAGAGTTCTCTTTTCGTCCCATGCTCTTAACACTATTCATCGATTGACTTGGGTTTATTTCTGCTCACAAGTTTCACACTTCGTAAGTAGTTTTCTTCCCGCTCCACGCTCGTTTTGGGTATTTATTACCCGTCGATATGTCATACAGGCATCAGTTGAGATTTTATGTAGACGTTCAGAGACTGTACACAATGGTGATTTTTTCTGGTTTTCAAAAAAACCTTAGTTGAGTACAAAGTTGACTGACTGAGAGCGTTGCTACACCAGAGCCGTGTATGGTATTGGAGTTTGATTCGTTTGTGTTAAACCTTGGCATATCGAACAATTGAACCATCGAGGCGAGCGATTTGTCGATTGGCTGAATGAGCGAGCACTTGAGGCGTTCTAATCGGAACTTACCTAGAATATATTATTCTGAGAGAAAAGTTCGACACGGCTTGACCGAGATGTCCAAGGACGAGGGAAAACATCTGACGGCCGTCGACGAAAAACGTGATATGTCTGCACAACCAGCTCAAGACGGTGCTTTCGGGGAAGGGGCCAGGCCGAAGACGAGCTACCAAACAGCCGAGAACCTTTCTGAGGAGGAATTTGGCAAATCTGATCCTGAATTCGACGCGTTGAAGGCCAAATTGAGGGAATTGGAAACTGTCCATGAAGAAGAAGTGAAGAGAATTTCAGACAGGCGCCGGATCCAAAAAACCAAAGAAAAGGACTTACTGAGGGCCAAGATTGAAGAGGCTACCAAAAATATAGAAGAGCTGCGAGTAAAAGGTACAGAGACTAAATTAAATGAGAAAAAAGATGAAACAGAGAGTGAAAAGAAACAGGACGATATGTATAAATTACACAAGATGAATGATGAAATTAATTTATAAAGTTTGAGATCTATGCCCGATTTAAATAGAAAAGTTAGTAAGAGAATGAAAAAACTCCAAAATCTGGGAGAAGGAAATCCAAAAAATTGTCCAAAAAGCGGAAGAAAGTTTCCGGGATCAGCACCAAATCCGCAGATAAAGTGACATGCCCGCAAGTGTGGGCACATTCTGCGCTGCAATTTGAGTTTGTGGGCAAGCGCATAGGATTCAAAGATCTAACATTTCAATCCCTGGTGGCTGGCGAATTGGAAATAATTTCAGGGAACATTTCTAGTACAGAGAGAAAGGGTCGTACAGAATTCTTGAAAAAGATAGTTTACTATCAAAACGTGTACGAATGGCAGGCCGTCCTTAATTGGTATAAAATCATGGGGCGACGATCCGAGTGTATTAGAAACGGCCGTATTGGCCAGACATGTTAAACGTGACACAAAGCGCGAATCTGTAGTGAATAAGGGCACAGAAAAAGACGAAGTATGGTTTTGCTCATTATACCAGCGCAACAGATGTCATGTTACAGCTCCACACACCTCACAAATTAAAGGTAAAACAGAACAAGTAATACATATTTGTGCCTCCTGCTGGCTTAAGGAGAAAGTTAAGCGACCACATCCCGAATGTGACCCCTCCTGTCCTAATAGAGATATTGTCACGAGATGACTATCAACGAAATCAGAGATGAACCCAGAAACAGCCATATTTATTCAGCCGGAATATAAGAAGATCAAAAATTGTGTTAATAATCGAGACAGCCAGTAGGAAGCACAACAAATATGTGGAGTTGATGCGCATAATCAAATTCATGTTAATGAGTTATTTACACCGTTATGTCCAAACATTGATATTATGGTAGACGATTGTTTGCCTGAATCAGTTATCAATGAAATAGATACAGAGATCATCTCCAGTGGGGAAGGGGAAGATCACGATGACGTAACCGAACCTCCCTCAATTGAAGGTGAGCAGAGTACATGCAGTAGTATCACTGTTCACGACATGATCATGGCTTCAGGGAGACACAATTTTCAAGGGTGTCAAATATCTCTCGCAACAAACCTTAATATTCCTTTTTGGAGGTCCGCCTTAAACGGTTACGAAGATAGTGATATATGTGACCTCTTAGAGTTTGGGTTCCCCATTGGTTTCGAAGGTGGATTATCTGAGCAGAGTGATCAATCAATGGCTGTAAAAAATCATAAAGGCGCCAGAGAGTTCCCGGAAGCCATGACAGCGTATATAGAAAAAGAGACAAAGTATCAGGCCATTTTAGGCCCATTTAAGCAAAATCCGTTCCAGGGGCCTATGAAGTTGTCTCCCCTTAATACTGTCCCAAAACTCAATGGTGAAAGGAGGGTGATCTTAGATCTTAGTATGCCGAGGGGTAAGTCTGTCAACGACGGCATTAATAAGGATGTTTATTTGGGCCAACCTGTTAATTGGAAATATCCAGGGGTAGACGACTTGGCTAACATTGTGAAACAGAAGGGAAAGGGATGTTTGCTATTTAAAAGAGATTTGCGAAGGGCGTATAGACAAATACCTATCGATCCGGGTGATATGCACTTGGTGGGTTTCCAGTGGAATGGCGAACTATATTTTGACCGAGTGTTGGCTATGGGTAGCAGGTCATCTGCACACATATGCCAGCGGGTGACGTCGGCCATTGTCCATATCCTCAAGCGTGCAGGGGTCAGTTCGCTTAATTATATTGACGACATTGCAGGGGCAGAGAAGCCCGAGGGAGCCTCTCAGGCTTATAACACCTTGAAAGAAGTATTAAACGCCGCTGGTTTTGAAGAATCTCCAGAAAAAGCTTGTTCACCAGCTACCACCATGCCTTTATAGGCATATATTTTGACACTAACACCTTGACCCTTCGTATCGGTGAGGACAGACTAGCAGAGATATTGGGTATCGTTAAGGAATGGTAGTTCCTCGAAGTCGCTTCATTACGACAGCTTCAGTCTTTACTGGGAAAATTACATTTCGTGTCTTCATGTGTTCGACCAGGGCGCCTATTTGTGGCGAGACTATTAAACTGGATGCGACGGATAGGTCAGTGCAAACCGAGACAAATGCATTCTATTCCTGCGGAGGTCAAAGGGGATTTAGCATGGTGGTCAAAGTACTTGCCTATTTACAACGGGATTTCTATGATGTACATAGAAGAATGGTGTAACCCGAACATGCTGATTGCTTCTGATGCATGCTTAGAAAGTTGTGGGGGTGTGTGTGGAAAATTATTTTTTCTCAGTGTATTCCCATCTGTTGTCAGGGAGAAAGACCTATCTATTTCGGAACTTGAACTCCTTGCCATAGTAGTGAGTTTGCGGTTATGAGGAAATAAATTAACCGGACAAAAAGTGAGGGTGTTTTGCGACAATATGGCCTCCATCACCGTTCTTAACTCTGGGGGTACCCGTAATGCTTTCATGCAGGCATGTCTGAGAGAGATCTGCTGGATAGCTGCACAATGCCAGTTTGTGATACGCGATCAGCACATAGCCGGGGTAGATAACCGCTTGCCCGACTTATTGTCGCGTTGGTCTTTGGGTGACCAGTATAAAGAGAAGTTTTTAGAGTGTACCAATTCTGAGATATGGCAAGACTGTGTTGTTTCTTCAGATATGTTTAATTTTTCTCACGGTTGGTAAATTTACAACCTTCCTGTTTTGTAGAATCTGTGAGTTGTAGTTTGCATGATGGTGTCCGGGCATCCATAAGGCATGCATTCGCTGAGGGTACACGAAAAAAATTGCTCGTACAGTGGCGTTCCTATTTACTATTTTGTGAGTTTTTCGGATACGTTGCTTTACCTGGTGCTGTTAGCACTTTGTGCAGGTATGCTCAATTTCTGAGTCGTTCTTTCACATCTGTTGACTCTATCAAAAACTATCTTAGTGGTGTTCGCTTATTGCATGTCTTAACGGGATTTCCTGCTCACGACACCCAGGCAGTAGTGCTAAGATTATTGTTAATCTCGTTTAAACCCTAGATTACCAAAGAAAGCCTGCCCCATGACACCGCGAATTCTGATGGATATTGTGAAGGTTATGGATTTGGACTCCCCGGTTGGGAGTACCTACTGGTGTCTATTTTTGTTTGCCTTTTTCTTAATGGCTAGGAAGTCTAACCTAGTCCCTGATAGTCGTAAGAAGTTTAACTCTAGCAAGCAACTGACTAGAGGAAACATTGAGGTGTGTGATGGGTATTTACTCGTGTTCATGAAATGGTCAAAAACTATTCAGTTCGGGCAGAGGGACCTTCGATTCCCTATCCTCGCTATTCCAGGATCTATCTTATGCCCAGTGTCTGCCTACCATAACATGGTGCGTCTTGTTCCTGTTTTGAATCCTGATACCGCGGCGTTTGTTTTACCGAATAGACATGGCCGTCTTGATCCCATTACATACCCGATGTTCCAAAGAGTTTTGCGTCAGTCTTTAGCGAAGGTTGGATATGAGGCTAGTGCCTTTTCATCACACAGTTTCCGCCGTGGCGGTCCGTCATGGGCTTTCTGTGCTCAGGTACCCGGGGAGTTAATTCAGCTATCGGGAAATTGGGCTAGTGACGCATACAAAGGGTACTTAGAGGTAGACCTAGAGGATAGAACCGTGGTATCGCAATGTATGAGGGAGCTAATTCTAAAACAGATAAGCTAATGTTCCACTTTATGAATCTTGAGGGTTGGTCTTCCTGTCTTTGCGGGTGCCTACGGCTTGGTGGTCGACATCAGTTGCATATATTTCATGCATGCCGTATAGTTGTAAGCATTATTATAATGTAAATCTTTCGAGATTCGTGTATTCTGTACTAAACGTGTCTGTCATTAACATGCATGAAGTTGAACATCAGAATTAATTATGTAACATTTATTCATTTGTAACATTCGCATGTATTGATGATTTTCGTGGTCAGGGTCGGCTGCATGGTCACTCATGTGTCAATTTTGAAATGCAGTTTACAATTAGTGATTGTTTAACACAATTAAGTTCCGATATGTTTATGAAGTTTGATTCTAATATACTCATTTGTAAAAACGTCTATTATTAAATCTCTATGTCAGTAAAGCATTTATTTTTCAATTCAGTCTTGGGCTTATTGCAATTGGCTCGTTTTTATCTAACAAAAACACCTAATTGCAGTTCTCCCGGGGCTTGAGTTTATGTCTTTACACAAGTGAGCAAATCTCATGAAGAGTTCTCTTTTCGTCCCATGCTCTTAACACTATTCATCGATTGACTTGGGTTTATTTCTGCTCACAAGTTTCACACTTCCTGAGTAGTTTTCTTCCCGCTCCACGCTCGTTTTGGGTATTTATTACCCGTCGATATGTCATACAGGCATCAGTTGAGATTTTATGTAGACGTTCAGATTACAAGCGTCTAGTCCGTCATTCATAATCCAGCCGTCGTCCATTAGAGAATATCCGCGTCCATAATCCAAAGACCTATTCCATTTTCCATATAACAGTATTAGCACCAAATTCAAAAAGACAATCATAGTATACATAAACATAGGCTTGTTTCCTGCAAGAGAGAAGCGGTCAACAGTTTTCAATGATGCCGGCAAGACATCATGACGTTCCAAAATATCAAATCCGTATCGCTGATCAGTATTCTTAATCCATAATATTCGTTATAGAGTCGTCATCTAAAAATGATGTACCTCAGTCACGCTTTGATTGTGTTCATATGAGTACCATGAGGATCTTGAAGTACATGGGTTCATACGGGCCCCTAGCCCCGGGTTGCTTAAATTAGACACAAGTTACGAAACGTAGCGCCATAGATCTTGCACGCTACGTTCGTATATTGCTATCAGCATGCGATATGTATCGCCAAATTTGAGAAACTTTGAGTGTAGGCGCTTGGTGGAATAGCCCTGTTTTTTAAGTTTCTGCACCAATGTTTTATGACGTTGATTAAAATCGTCACATTTAACACAGGATCTAGCAAATGCTACTAAGCGAGATATGTATACGCCATATGCAGGTCCCACTGGAATATTACTGTCCAGAAAGGGATAGTTTACGATATCGACATTGTAATCATCTCTTTTGTCATAAAGTCGACGAGAGAGAATGCCCGCTTCATTTTCATAGAGATATAGATCTAAATATGATGTGCCTGTAGGGCTATCTGTAGTTTCCTTCAAATCCAGTGAAGGTGGATATATATCCTTCACTGCTTCATTTATATAGCGATTATCCACAGCGAGAAGATCGTCTATATAGCGTTTGGTGAATGAGAAGGAACGGGCTTTGAATGGATCGGTTTTTGAAAGCGCCTGCATATAGTCATATTCATAAGAGAACAGATACAGGTCAGCCAACAGGGGTGCACAATTAGTACCCATTGGAATACCTATATGCTGCTGATATATTGTGTTGCCAAATTTCACATAGATATTTTTAATGAGAAATTCAAGCAACTCTATAAACAAAGAAACATCCCATGAATGATATCTCTTGTATGTAGTAGAGCTAAAGAATGGTTTATGGCTTCGACATTAATATATCTACGATCAGTTTTCTTGAACACAGATACTATTAATGAACTTAGACGGTCAATAAGGTCCTGATGAGGGATTGTAGTATAGAGAGTCGAGAAATCCCATGTGGATACATGTCTGTACGGTATGTGACCTTTAGCATCAAGTTCTTCCGTAAGACATTTTGAGTTTTTCAATATCCACATACATTCAACGCCAGAGTTCTTAGAAATAATGGCGCAATACCTTTCCCAAAATGCTTTTACCTCCTGAAGGGCCCTCGTCAATAGGGTTGAAAGAAGCTTGGTGGTGCAGCTTCCAGAACCAGCTATGAATCTAGCTTTGTATGGTGATTTATGCATTTTGGGAGTCCAGTATAGTTTTGGTATGTCGTTATGATTGGTTGGAAGACAAATACCTATTTCCCTGAGAAACTTTTTGTGATTGTTAAATAAATCTTCCAGAGTAAATGCAGTTTGGGAGTAAGTAAACGTATTTGATGAAGGTATGTCTACACTCAATTCTTTAACCAGCACCTGGTAATAGTAATATTTACATATGAATATTATATTATTCGGAGCTTTGTCTGCTGGGACTATGACGCATTTACTCGGAGATTTGCTAGAACTTTCTGCGAATTGAGGTTTCTCAGTACTGGTTTTGCTTGGGGAAGAGTACTTCTGTCAATATGGCGGATTGTTTCAACGACCTTGCTCTTGGTGAGGTCCAGCCAATCAGCGAGTACTGTAGGTTCAACTTTTTCTCGCTTAGACCAATCAATAACGTACTGTTCCAATGCAGATAGGACTATCTTCTGGTCGGCCTGCAGATTTATTCTTCTTGGCTCTCTATATTTAGGTCCTTTCATCAGGAGTAATTTCAGATCCTTATCACTCACCACATCAAGGTCACCAGTCACAATATGTTTGCATGGTGTATAGATAAAGTTCGACGATTCACAATCACAACTATAGCCTCCTGACGTGTATAAGTTCCAGTCAAACTCCTGACAGCATTGGAGTAATTGAATATTTTGGTGGCTATAGATTTAGTGTACTTATATGAAATGCAAGGAGGTTCTGTGAACTTAAAATAGTTTGGTACAGCGTTGCGTACCTCTGGATCATTCAGGATTCGAGGTAAATTAATGATGTCCAGTCCTTTATCTAAGTAGTTGAGTTTCAAGAAAAGCCGATCTTGAGATGTTTCGATTATGTTCACTGGACGATACAACCGAAAATACGCTATATCTTGACATAGTTTAATGATTTTTGATGGTATTATATTTCCTGAAGACGCAGATTGTTGTATATCTCTGGCTATTTGATCTAAAGCTCTCAGAGGTAACGCATACAGAACTGTACGTAAGCTATGTATACTATTGGGTGTGTTAGTTAAACCCACTAAGTAATTTAAAGTGATATGATCGTGAATCATCGAACTATTAAACTTTCGCCAACCATGGCTGCGATGTCTCCGTTGATGGGGTTTAAATAGTTGGGTAATGTTGGATATATTTGAACGGCGGTTTGTAGCATTGCCGAACCCACTGACATTATCATTTAAACCAAACGGAAACACTGATCCAAGTTCTAGCATCCAGAATAATTCCCGCTCTCGGATTTTTCTCTCAAATCCAAAAGGGGAATCCTTAGTAGATGGATAGACGACGTCTATGATCTGAAAACTAAAGTTATCCCAGCCGTGGTCGGGTCCAGAAAAATGCCTACCTATAAGCAATTGCTTTTTCCTAACGAATTTTCTGTGACCGTTCACCCTAAGATGGAGTCTTTGGGTGGTCTTGCCAACATACTGTTTACCACACTTCTTACAGGAAACTGTACACAATGGTGATTTTTTTTCTGGTTTTCAAAAACCCACCCATCCCATCCCGTTATCTGATCCTACTGTTTTATAATAAAACGGGGTTATGTGATTATAGTATAAATAGCGGTCGGCATCAGTTGCATATATTTCATGGATGCCGTATAGTTGTAAGCATTATTATAATGTAAATCTTTCGAGATTCGTGTATTCTGCACTAAACGTGTCTGTCATTAACATGCATGAAGTTGAACATCAGAATTAATTATGTAACATTTATTCATTTGTAACATTCGCATGTATTGATGATTTTCGTGGTCAGGGTCAGCTGCATGGTCACTCATGTGTCAATTTTGAAATGCAGATTTCAATTAGTAATTGTTTAACACAATTAAGTTACGATATGTTTATGAAGTTTGATTCTAATATACTCATTTGTAAAAACGTCTATTATTAAATCTCTATGTCAGTAAAGCATTTATTTTTCAATTCAGTCTTGGGCTTATTGCAATTCAGGGATATCTGAAGGTCTTAGCGGACTCGCTATCGAGACGGAATCAGATCATTCACCCAGACATCGTGAAACAGATTGCTCATATCTGGGAGATGCCACACATAGACTTGTTTGCCACGAGGCAAAACAATCAAATGCCACTGTTCCTCGATCTATTGGCATAGCAGTGGATGCTCTGTCGCAGGATTGGGCGGGAATTGTCGCATATGCGTTTCCACCGTTGGCAATACTTGTGTAGGTAATCCGAAAACATCCATGAACTCATATATGTCGTATATATGTCGTATAACTCATCATTCCGTGGTGGCCACCACGTCCTTGGGTTTGCGGACCTACTGGAGTATTTGGTGTATGTACCAAGACATCTTCCGCTGTTGCACAACCTATTGTCCCAGCCCAGTCGTCGATTTACCACCACCAACCGGGACTGTTCCACTACCACGTTTGCAAGTGTTCAAAAGACACCTTGCTCAGACGGGATTTTCAGCAGAGGTTGGCCTCAGAATGATACAATCAATCAGGCGATCTTCATCCGCTGTATACCAATCAAAGTAGGCAGTCTTTGATATTTGGTGTGGTTCAAGGAGTATCAATCCATCCAAAGCCACTATTCCCCAAGTATCAGATTTCATACTGTATCTCTTAACGGATAGGGTCTTGGTACCGTCAACGAACTAGCACTATCCACGTTCAATCACATAAATTATTGCAGATACACCGAAATTTCAGAAAGTATGACATCACGATGCCAGAAAAGGTGTAATGAAAGGACTGTTTATGCTGTAACTGATGGGTGTATGGTAGGTTTGACGAAGACTTTGAGGTCAAATTGACCAATCTGTATGAACCTAGATCCTCTGTTATTGTCCACATCAAGAAGGGAACAGAATGGATGTGAATGCTATATTTTAGGTGGATGTTACGTTTATGTGAGATAGAATACGGACAAAATGGTGAAATTCTCCTAGCGTGCCTCCAAGTAATAACAAAAAATCGTCAATATATAGGACATAAGACAATGGCTGAATGGAATACTTAGCTAAAGCCTGGGCATAGGCCGAACTTTTTTATTTTTCCAGGTAAAAGTTAACCACGCCTGACCCACTTAGGACCCATACTGACCCACCTAGATCCATTTGATGGTATTTTTCTCAGTGTTGGGTGTAAAGTCCTTGTTTCCGCTTTTTATTTTATGGAAAATCCCAGTTTTTGTATCTGCCCTGCTATTTCACGTGACACGAATTCCCTCTGTGCGTTGCCATAGTAACTCCTTGGTCAAAGATCACGGATCACGGCTCCCAAACACCTCATTTCCCCTACCACATCAAAAATAGTAAGAGATTTGCTCTTTCTATACTACTGATGTCAGCACAGCGGCCATCTTGGATTACTACATTCCTCAATAGAACTTGCTCTCCCCCCAAGATATATTGCGGTAAGTCTCCCTCGACACAGCCGAAGGGTTAAGAGCAATTTAAGTGGTGTCTTTTTCGAAGAAAAAATATGATGGGGAAAAATAGGCTGATATTATGAACCTTGACCTTTGACCTCTATAGAGACATCTGACCCTTAGAGGTTATATACATTTATATTTAATGACCACATGTGCTAACATCTGTCGCTGTTGGGACAATACCGGGGATCATAATTACATTCGAAGCCAATAAAACTTTCGCAAACGTAAAACGAATACCGGTAATCACTTCACATTTTCGGTGTGACAGACGGGGATTTGAGAAACTGGGTACCGTTTTGCGCATGCGCAATGAACATGTTAAAACACTTTGCCAGAGTGGCAACATGTCAAACTTTGTTCAGCACATGCCACCCTTCAAAATCATATGTAGAAAATGTACTCCCCAGGGGGGTGCAAAATCAACTAAATCTAGAGCACTTTTGGGGGGCTATCTCATGGACTAACATCCTCCCTCTAACAGCATGATTTCCTGAATACACCTAACGATGTATGTCGGCTTCAGTAAGCGAATTAAGGAACCAGGTCGTGAGAAGTTGCGGCTGTAACACATCAATTTGTCGAGTTTGTTATTTTTGTCGGAAACTAATCGAATTCCATCCCTGAAATTTATCTGTTTATTTGTGAAATCACACAATGAACGTACACCATTAAAAAAACACGACTTGACAATTACACCAGACAGTAACACAACGGCAATGTTGCGACATCTTCCGTCGTGAGCAGAATGATGAAACCATTTATAATGGAAAACTAATCACCAAACCGGGAAACAAGATTTTCTTGTTAGGAATGCTTCAATGTCCCTTTTTTTCAGAAACCCGCTGTCAAGTGACCGATTGATCATTTCCCGGATGGTAATTAAGATGTCTTGTTTGCTAGTGGAGAATGTCTTTGGTGCAATGTAGCTTTGTTTTCAAGCACAAATACTTTTTTTTATTAGTTGTGCATCAACATGATAATATTGCAAAACTGAATCACAATGCAGGCATAACTCACCTTTTGGTACATCTTCAAATTCCACAAGCTGGTAACGAATACCACCAAGCTTCTTTCAACCCTATTGACGAGGGCTCTTCAGGAGGTAAAAGCATTTTGGGAAAGGTATTGCGCCATTATTTCTAAGAACTCTGGCGTTGAATGTATGTGGATATTGAAAAACTCAAAATGTCTTACGGAAGAACTTGATGCTAAAGGTCACATACCGTACAGACATGTATCCACATAGGATTTCTCGACTCTCTATACTACAATCCCTCATCAGGACCTTATTGACCGTATAAGTTCATTAATAGTATCTGTGTTCAAGAAAACTGATCGTAGATATATTAATGTCGGAAGCCATAAAGCATTCTTTAGCTCGACTACATACAAGAGATATCATTCATGGGATGTTTCTTTGTTTGTAGAGTTGCTTGAATTTCTCATTAAAAATATCTATGTGAAATTTGGCAACACAATATATCAGCAGCATATAGGTATTCCAATGGGTACTAATTGTGCACCCCTGTTGGCTGACCTGTATCTGTTCTCTTATGAATATGACTATATGCAGGCGCTTTCAAAAACCGATCCATTCAAAGCCCGTTCCTTCTCATTCACCAAACGCTATATAGACGATCTTCTCGCTGTGGATAATCGCTATATAAATGACGCAGTGAAGGATATATATCCACCTTCACTGGATTTGAAGGAAACTACAGATAGCCATACAGGCACATCATATTTAGATCTATATCTCTATAAAAATGAAGCGGGCATTCTCTCTCGTCGACTTTATGACAAAAGAGATGATTACAATTTCGACATCGTAAACTATCCCTTTCTGGACAGTAATATTCCAGTGGGACCTGCATATGGCGTATACATATCTCGCTTAGTAGCATTTGCTAGATCCTGTGTTAAATGTGACGATTTTAATCAACGTCACAAAACATTGGTGCAGAAACTTAAAAAAACAGGGCTATTCCATCAAGCGCCTACACTCAAAGTTTCACAAATTTGGCGATACATATCGCATGCTGATAGCAAAATACGAACGTAGCGTGCAAGATCTATGGCGCTACGTTTCGTAACTTGTGTCTAATTCCGCTTAACGCGGGGCTAGGGGCCGTATGAACCCATGTACTTCAAGATCCTCATGGTACTCATATGAACAGTCACAATCAAAGCGTGACTGAGATACATCATTTTTAGATGACGACTCTATAACGAATATTATGGATTAAGAATACTGATCAGCGATACGGATTTGATATTTTTGGAACATCATGATGTCTTGCCGGCATCATTGAAAACTGTTGACCGCTTCTCTCTTGCAGGAAACAAGCCTATGTTTATGTATACTATGATTGTCTTTTTGAATTTGGTGCTAATACTGTTATGTGGAAAATGGAATAGGTCTTTGGATTATGGACGCGGATATTCTCTAATGGACGACGGCTGGATTATGAATGACGGACTAGACGCTTGTAATTAAGTATTACGTCGTTGATGGAACTTCTGCTGACCCTTAGCACGTGCCATATATAAGATATAACAAGATTCTGCTCGCCAGAAATGATGCTGAAACGCTTGATATGCTTTATGGTAAAACTTCTCCTTTAAATTTATCTAATTTCTATATAACTATGTATAATTGCTACTGACCTGGGGTATTTTCGGTGTACCACACCCTGGAGTGGGGCTTATTATGCCACTGGAATAGTTTCGTTGTCCCTAAGGCCTGGAAGCTTAAATTTGCCATGCGATATCGGGTCACGCTCTACCACAAAATGTAACAAAATCCAAGATGGAAGCTTTGATGACGTCACACAGCCAGAAGGATAGTTTTCGGTTTATTTTGATCGATTTTTATCTAAAGTTTTGTGTTTCTAATCTTTTGTAGAAAAGTTCTCGTTATGCTAAAAAATGATTGATTATGAGTGAAATAAATTGTGTCCTTGGGAGCATTAAACTCCAGTAATTTCTCTAATCCTTAATTTCTTAATCCACATGGATTCCACTTTGAAATTCCCCATGATGCTTTTCTGCAAACAGGCTAAAGACGACATTACGATCCGCTTCGGATGCATCAAATGATTATTTCCTAATTCGAGTCAATTCCATTGGCTTGAAATTACCGGTAGCTAATAATTTATTTATTCTTCAATTTTCACTGGACATCTGTACCAAATATATGTAGCTTCTATATACCTCACATTTACGCCTGTTATATATTGGATAAGCTTAAACTTATCTACTACATCTACTACTTCGTGCTTCTCACATTTGGAATTGGTGCTGTCATGCGACGTATGTCTTTCCCTTATTGACGAGGATTTTCTTTTATGGACGACGTCTGAATTTTGAATATCAGATCTGATCTTTGGTATTCTAGAAGTGGATACAGGAAACCGGATGATCAGGCGATTGGAAGGCGACCATGCAATGAGCTTAAATGCGTGCTTAAATTATTGATGATTCGGCAGAACTGAATTAAGCTGCAATCGGTGCTACGAATTCGTGGATAAATCTCACATGTCAGGGATATACTGACGGCTAGACTCCAATGGTTGGTGATGAAATTCATGTCAGATAATGTTCTTCAGCATTAATCTGTTTTGCGGTACAGTAGTTAATGCCAGGGACATAGCCACTGGCATACATGCCATATCTAAAAGTTAATGCGAAATTTGAAAACAGCACCTGAATATTTGCGCATACTAATATTGCAATTCTGTTTGTATGGTATATTACTTCCATAAACTCCACGTTTGTTCGCGCTGCCTTTCATCCGAATCATAATATTCTGATTATGCTCTGTGTCTTTATCTAATGCGAAGTTTGAAAAAAGGAGATAAAATTCTCAACGGGCAAGATCGATTATTCAATAATTTTCTTAACTAATGATACGATATACCAGCGACATCGCTGCTTCCCCTGTGCGATAATTTTATCTTTGAAGAAAGAAACATGTCTTAGTGTCACCAGAATAATATGATGTAATTTTCGTCAAGATATCCCTGTTAATCCTACCGCCGTATCTCTTAACTTCATTGATATATACATCTATTTTTGGTATAATAAGTGTATCGTTCGGGGTATTTTGATACCTTAGTATACGAAGTTAACTGATATTAAAACATAGATATTTAAACTTTGCTAATATTCGGTCGCAAAATTTTACTTTTGTTAAGTAAAATGCTGAAAAATTATTTTCGATAGAACTTTAGTACCATCAATGATGTAACTATATTTAAAATATCCAGATTTCTAAAAAAGCTCATATGTCGTTGAGTATGAAAACATGCAATGAGGCACGAAGGAAAGATCAATATATCTTTTTGAGAACTTACGGAAAGTATTACAAACAGGCGAAGATCATTTAATCTTCCCATCGATCGCATTTAAAGTACAGACATACTTATTTGTTTTATCTAAACATTGATAAACTATACATATATATTTCATGGCAACATCCTGAGCAATAAATGTAGACGTTGGAGTGACAAGCAAGAGGTGAAAAAAATTGACGTCTGGCGACTAAAAACAGTCGTATGACTTCACAGGAAAGCTTCCCCCGGCACCTCACAACCAGTGGAGACTATGCAGTATCCACACGGCCTTTAGCTCTGACTTACGCGGTATTATTATATACGCCAGCTCGGGAGCTGTGATGACAGATCAACTCAAACAATATCTCATCTGATATTAGTGATGAAATAAACGCTTCAACATGGGGTCAACCTGGTAAATGTAGTAAATTGGAGCAAATTTTAAGAGGTGGGAAAAATTGACGACGTCGGGCGACTAAAGAGCAACCATATGAATCTTCAGGAAAACTTCCCTCGGCACCTCACATTCAGACCCGAGAATACCGTGGATTCTCAGACGTAGCCTTAGTATCTCAGCCGCGCTTTTATTGCAGCTGTTCATGAGGAGACTGAAGTAAGTACACGGCCCCTTGCATCGGCTTAAGCGGGATTAGATACACTAGCTCGTGAACTGTGATCAGCTCAAAGAAATAATTCATCTGATATTAATGGATGAGAATCGAGGACGTCTGATGGAGTAAACGCCTCAACATCGTGTAAACCTAGTAAATGCGATAATACACAGAAAAACTAACCTGCAAAGCCCGACGCCGTACGGCTTAAATTTCCCACCAAAACAAAGGAGGGAGAGAATTAAGGTTTAATGTCGCGTTCAGCGATATTCAGCTATATAACACCAATAAACCTACATATATTTGTCAAATGACGTGCACAGAGGGCGAGCCTTGGGGACTAACAATTCACCAGTAGAATAGCTAGAAAATCTAACCTGTGATGCCCGACGTCGTACAGCTTAAATTTCCCAGCAAAACAATACACCTACATGTATTTGTCGAATGACATGTACAGAGGGCGAATCTCTGGGAAACAGTCCACCAGCAGAGGTTTCAGATGGTTATATCTGATTTCATAATGTTCCAATTTTTCTGTAATACCACAGTATGCTTATACCAGAGAGGTGGACATAACGATAACCCAGCTACCGTATAAAAAAATGAATAATGTTAACGAAAAGTGGAACTTACAAAATCTCCACAATCTGACATTGTGTACCACACATTAGTTATTATGGGAAGAGCTGTATGTTACTTCTAAGCGGAAGAGGAATTGTAAGAGGCAAATTTATAACAAATTCAGCCATGCAGATAAAACAGGGCTGGCCAGCCGCTCTTTCACGCTCTCCATTTAGAGTAATAAGGCAGCTCATAGTATGTTATTAAATTTGAGTTACTTTAATGCTCATAATAATTTCCACAGGACACGGTTTACAGAATCCATTCCTACGAAACTAATGTTCACAAAGCAATTTCCCTAATCCCCGATTCCCTGTTAGCTAGGTATGTCGGAGACCCTCTCTAACAACCAGGCCATGACATCGAATGTTTAATTTCATAATCCTGTCAGAATATAAAATATATAATAAGGCTGTTTGACAAATCCAGAAGCAAGAAATATAATTGGCAATCCGCAAGCTGTAAATACACATTTGGATAAATATGAAGTCGTTTTATCTCAATCTTTATGAGATGCCGTGAATAATAACAAACTTCACGAGTTCAAAAAAATTGTAGGCTATACTCATCCGTATAGCCAGAAACGTTTCGATAAAACCATGATCAGGCGATGCAGAATCGGTCATACACAATTAATTCACGAACATTTACTAAAAAAGAGCCAGTCTGAAGGTGTATTCCATGCCACGAAGTTCTCACAGTGAAACATATTCTTATCGACTGTGTAGATGTTAAGATTGTAAGAGATTCTTTTTATCGAGCAGCTGCTTTAGAATATCTTTTTAGTCGGGTGAAAGAAGACTGCATCTTAGGTTATTTGAGAGAAATCAGTTTGTTGTATAGGTTTCAATGTGTGTATGTTTTAATGTGTTGTATTACTAAGTTATTAACTTGGATACTTAGAATTTTGTTTGATCGTGGCTGTGTAGCTGAACTATTGCTGAACGCGAAGTTAAACATTATTTCTCTCTCTCTTTCTATTGATTTAAAGACGGATTTACAAGCTTTAACATTTTGTGTTACTTTGAATTCTGTATTCGCATTATTCGCGGTGTATATACCTTCTTTTGGAGATCTCCGTGAACTTCAGAATCTTCTCCATCAGCTCCCCAAACCTTGTTTATTGATGTGTGATTTTAACGGCCGTAGTAGCTTTTGGGATAATGAAGAGAACTCTAAAAGAAAAATTCTTGAAGTTATTAACTTTAAAAAATAAATAAAGCGACTACTGCAATGCGATACATAGTGTATTCCTTATTATTATTATTATTAACTTTAATACTTAGGATGTTATATGGTCGTCGCTATGTAGCTGAAATATGGCTGAACGCGACGTTACGTCTTAATTCTCTCTCTCTCTTTCTGAGATAGTGAAGCTTTTCTCTCTGCTATATGTAACCTTGCAAAATTTAATCACAATCCAGCCATGGCATTATGCAAAGCGAGCCACCGCGTGTCGTGCATCCTAAAAACCACACATCTCTATTTGTCCACCCTCGCTCCAACATTCATATCTTATAAAATTTGGTCATGGTTCTGGCCAAACACTAAGTACTTTATCGATAAAGGTTTTATGACTTCAATATCCGGGTCAACATTCATATTTTATAAAATGTACCATGGTTCTGGCCAAACACCAAGTACTTTATCGATAAGGGTTTTATGAGTTCAATATCCGAACCGTGCACGAAAACCGGCTGCTGCTTACCGATGGAATACACGCGTCACATTAAACATTTAGTGGCCCGCCGTCATGATCTGATAAACCTGATATTTGATTATAGGACAGAAACGGCCAATACACATCTTAGACCTAAGCTACACGGGTCTGCCACTCTAAATGGAACACGTATACCACAGAGCTATCTCCATAATTAATATTCATTGCTATCGATCTTAGGATGTTTTTCAAGATCTTTATTTCTGATCAAAGGCATTTTGAAAGAATGAACTAGATTTATCATCAGCTCGATGACCTGAAAGTAACGCTTCTGCACAAATAGTACCACATAGAATCTTAAGCATCGTACTGGAGAAAATATGAGAAAGGCGAATAATTTAAGATTGTTTCAATTTTTATATTCTTCTCATGTCTAACGCTCCTATGCACAGTTATTTTCAGACATTGTTGTGCCATTATTAAAATCTCGAGTCTTGAATATATGGGATACACGAAAGCTAAGAATGCTGCGTGACAACATTTAACACACAATTGTTCACAATTATTTAACACACAATTGTTGCTATATAATATTCTGAATAAACGGTACCCTCTTCAACGTTTAACTAGTTAAATGATATCGATGTGCAAGAATAACCAGCAAGAGCTCTCTCGATGGCAGAGTTAATCGCCCTCGAGGAACGATATCAGTTTTACCATTATATCATTACCAATATATTGGCACAAACATATCTCTAGCCTACAAGTGCTAAGTGGGAAATATAGGCCTGCATTTGCTGGTAGACGAAGATATTCATGCCCTCTGGACGCAAAAACACACACAATCTCCTCGTGTGTTCACTCAAAACCGATAAAATCGTCATAATTTCTTTAAACATATGTGATAAAAACGGATTCTTCAACATATATCAGCTGATGGACTAAGGAGTATGTCACCGGAAACTCGTTCTTTAAGGAGTGCCTAGAGACCGTGGTAAGAGCATACGGAACTACGGACTTCACAGAGAATAAATAAGGATTTTCGAAGATCTATTTTGCTTTTACGTTACAATCGTTTCCTTATGGAAAAATACATCTTACCAAATTGCAAAATAATGTCGAAACACATCTCGCCTTGTGAATTATCGATTATTCTTGAATCCAGATATTTGCGATAACTCCCATACGATCTATTTATCGTTATTTTGTCAATAGGTATCCTGGTGCTGAGCAATGGTTTAGTGAGCTCATTGCAATGCACGTCAGCGTATCCATAATTAAGAACTCAGATTAAACGTGTGAGATACTCTTACAAGCCGAGGTAATATATTTCGATCTCCTTGATTCAAAAATGAATTTTTGGAATCATGGATGTAATCTAACGCATGTCACAATGATGCTGTCAAACGCCAATAGGAGAAGTCTAAATATCGAGATCAGCACTTGAGAGTCAACCTTTCTCCATTTGCGCTTCTTCAAATTCTCAACCATTCCATAATAAGACAATAATATCAGACTGAACAAAACGTCCAAATAGCGACCTGAGTGACCATTTTCCTTGGTAGTAGATATAATAACAATAAGTTTATTTAAAGTCGATGGCGTGTTCAACCACTAAGGCCGATCTTCCTCAGAGTTGACATTATTAACTTTATAGGTTCCTGTTACATGTAATCGTTAGGCATATTATCCCTAATTAGTTTGCATTTGTCTGTTGAAACAGAGGATCATACTAGGAATGCCATGTTTTATTCATATTGTAACTCATCTGATCTGGAAAATACCTGCGATCCAGCCATTCGTCAGGACTATTTATTATCAAATGAGTTTTGCTTATTAGTTTTTGTCCAAACTAAAATACCGAGCAATGTTCGGAATATTCAAAGTCCTAAATCATAGAAAACATTATTGTGCTGATATGCTGACCACATGATGGACTAACAACATGAAATATGTTAAATCAAGAAAGAAGCTATGCATTTCCCAGAGATCAATCTTGTGTGTACAGTACTAAGAAGGCTCTACTGCACCAATGTTATCTTCGACACAGAATATTACCCATTTATTAGAATTAAGGCCACATTCTTCGCGATGAACTTGGGATTGACGAAATGTGAATTTAACTTTTCATAATCCTAATGAGATTATTTATGTTTTAATATCGGGCGTGGTGTGAAAATATTGCCAGGTCAAATGAATGTGCTGCAATAGGATATGCACCAATATTTCTGCAGCAGTACTCTCAGTTACACATATTTAACTGTGAATATTTTTATAAAACTTAAATTGCTGTGTAAAGTATATACTTACCATATTTAGATATTAATTTATATATACAAGCATATTAATATACAAGCATATTAAATTTAATTAATGTTTTAGCATGTTTCGAAAATCGCAACTTTTGGCTATCGTCTCACTCGAGTGGAATCGTTACTGGAGTTTTTTTAGCCCCGAGTGTTCACTCCAGGCTCGTAAATGGCTCATCTATTCCGATTGTGAATAGGCCGGCAACACATCCCTCTATAATCCCATTAGTTCTTGGATCTCCAGCTCCTTTATGGTACATCTCATCATCTACCGTAGTTCAGTTACAAACAATACGGACCAATATACGATATTTTCGATTTATACAGCAAATGTTTTCTTGTGCGTCATATCTATTTACCCGTTGGATATTTGATAACCCTCCGACTTTGCATCTACGAGACTGTGATTGATTGATAGACATGTGCCAACGGTTCAACGTGGGAGTCTTCTGGTAATGGATACTATAAGCATAACTAAGTTTCGCGACTGTAATGAGCTTACCAAGGTACTGCTTTAATTATTTAGAACCTCGACCGAATCGGAGTTAATATGCTTGACAGTGTATATAAATAATTTAGGCGAAATCTGAAATGCTAGTCATACCAGAGACGAGCTATGCTGGTCGCCACACGGCAATGTTCGGTGATGAGTATAATCTCGGGTAATGCTCTGTGACAGTACAATCTGTTTATGTCCTGGTAGGTAAATAACATGGGATACCATACATGTTTTATCCTGCAAATGAAAGTATTTAAGCGGGGTTTGATGTGAAGTATACAATTTAGAGAAAAAAGACCAGAGATCAGAGATCTTGCATTTGACTATAGATAACGGTATTATGCATCAGCTGTACCTGTACTACTGAATGACTTTAACTGCCAGGAACATTTTTATCGGCGTTCCCAAACAAGACTGATATCGACCAATTACGATTCAATTGATTGTGTTGATAATTAAGAACATTTCGTTACACCTTCGAGATCGCGAGTGCGAGCTAATTTAACAAGAATAGGGATTAGTGAACCAAGAGATATTGATAACGATCAACATCCGAAAAATCCTTACCAAGCAATTGATTTCAAAATATATAGATATATGCAAGCTACGATGGGAAATGGGAAGTGAAATGGAAGATGCTCAATTATATATTATGCACATGCACACGGGAGGTACAATAATAACGGTGAACAGGACGTTTAAACCTGGTTCCAACCTAAAACAAGTAGTTGTTCCAAAATAGGTTTCCACGTTCATTCTCGAAAGATCATCATTAATTCTTATTCCTCAAAATTGCATTGCGCCATCGATTTCACAGCGTAGTTTCTTGCTGGAGAGAATCGGTCAGTATTCTATGATGCCGACAAGGCGCGATGCCATTCCTATCAACTAACTGATATCAGTGTCCAGTATATGTTATATACATATCAGTGTCCAGTATATGTTTTACAAATGAATTCCAACGCGATTTCCATTATATCGTCTACCTAATTCAGGTTTTTGTTGATAATGTCGACATCCGTTCTTTGAACTATTCCAGGAGACGTAACATCAGAAATATCAGTAGCATACAAATTACCCCACCTTCTGCATTTAAACCCAATGTATAAAGGTGGTGGGAAAAGACTGCATGAATAAGGAGAGAGAATTAAGGTTTAATGTCGCGTTCAGCAATATTTCAGCTATATAGCGGCGATCAAACAAAAGTGTACGTATTCATAACTCATAAAACAGGGCTATTCCACCAAGCGCCTCCACTCAAAGTTTCTCAAATTTGGCGATACATATCCCATGCTGATAGCAAAATACGAACGTAGCGTGCAAGATCTATGGCGATACGTTTCGTAACTTGTGTCTAATTCCGCTTAACCTGGGACTAGGGGCCGTATGAACCCATGTATTTCAAGATCCTCATGGTACTCACATGAACAGACACAATCAAAGCGTGACTGAGATATATCATTCTTTAGATGACGACTTCACAACGAATATTATGGATTAAGAATACTGATCAGCGATACGAATTTGATATTTTTAGAACATCATGATGTCTTGCTGGCATCATTGAGAACTGTTGACCGCTTCTCTCTTGCAGGAAACAAGCCTATGTTTATGTATACTATGATTGTCTTTTTGAATTTGATGCTAATACTGTTATGTGGAATATGGAATAGGTCTTTGGATTATGGACGCGGATATTCTCTAATGGACGACGGCTGAATTATGAATGACGGACTAGACGCTTGTAATTCTAACATAAACAAGTCAACAACCCAGAAATCCAGAGGTAATCAACAATACACACCAAAAGACCTGCACAAATAGTAATTACAAGCGTCTGGTCCGTCATTCATAATTTAGCCGTCGTCCATTAGAGAATATCCGCGTCCATAATCCAAAGACCTATTCCATATTCCATACAACAGTACTAGCATCAAATTCAAATTTAAAACTTATGCAACAAACCGATTTCTCTCAAATAACCTGAGATACAGTCTTCTTTCACCCGACTAAAAGATCTAAAGTACAAATGTAGCTGCTCGACAAAAAGAATCTCTTACCATCTTAAAATCTTATGAGTCGATAAGAATATGTTTGGTTGTGAGATTTTCGTGGCATTGAATACACCGGCCTTGGAACTGGCTCTTTTTAAGTACATATGTAATACTGCAGAGAATAAAAATACTACCTCTTTTTATCAAAACGCCTGAAATTGGAACGATATGCAAGATGTGGGAGAAATTGACGACGTCTGGCAACTAAAAAGCAACCATATTACTCCACAGGAAAGCTTCTCGGGGCACCTCACATTCAAACCAGAGAGTACGGTGAATCCTCGGACATAGATTTAGTATCTCAGTCGCGCTTGTTCATATGGAGACTATCAAGTATCCACACGGCCCCCCAGCACGGGCTTAAGCGGACAGAAACATAACATATGTAATGAATAAATCTGAGTGCATTATCGATTGACGATCGTTTTATTTAAGAGAGGTACAGTAATACTAAATTGCATATACTAAAACATCAGATATCGCAAGCAGTTTTAAGTGAATGTAAGGGAGGATTGTGAAGAAGTCTCTAAATATAATAAAACAATACAATATATATATATATTGCTAGTAATCAATAGTTAGTGTGAAAGAATTCTAGAATTCTTTGGTTAGTTTTGCATGTAGACTACTTTAAGCAATATTATTGGTGATCACGGTGGTTTGAGGCTCTCCTTATGTATTGCCAATCTCACTTCATATTCAAACCAGTGGCCACGAATGTCTACTTTATCGTATTGTATGAACTTTAGACGGCGGTGTGAGCATAATTGTTCATTCCAGGCATCCTCGAGTAAGACATTTTCCAATGGGTTGGCTACAGTAATGATGACTTAGAGAACTGTGTCGATTGGTGTTTACGCACAGTCTGGTAAATATAATACGTCTTTCGAGAAGAAAGAGACCAATTCAACATGACGGCAGACAGCCGGCGCGTCCTACAATCACTTTTATTACATTACTTCCGAATTTGTATCGATCAAGAGAAACGAAGCTATATAAACTTATGAACTAGCGTGGACAGTCATATGTCGTCATAGTAACAAACAGTGAAGTGTCGTTAGTGCCTTCAACACAAGTAAATTAGAAACAGAAATACTGTATATTTGTCAATATGGCCTGAACACAAGTATATAAACACAAAATAGAGAAATAGATAAGTTGAATGCCTGTCATGCCGAGAACAGGGGCCGCTGGATCTATAAGTGATGACGTCTCTATATATCGTTTGAAAATTTGTTGGACCCATATTGTACTTGTTATTGGCCATTGTTGATTGCACATCAGTTTATTCACATTGTCCTGCTCTTATCATTGCTAACTACCGGCCGTGTTCGATTAGATTACATAAGTTTATTTAGAAGCATTCCAAACATATATGGATTTGATATTTTGGAACATCATGATGTCTTGCCGGCATCATTGAAAACTGTTGACCGCTTCTCTCTTGCAGGAAACAAGCCTATGTTTATGTATACTTTTGTCTTTTTGAATTTGGTGCTAATACTGTTATATGGAAATGGAATAGGTCTTTGGATTATGGACGCGGATATTCTCTAATGGACGACGGCTGGATTATGAATGACGGACTAGACGCTTGTAATTGTATTAGTTTATATTTCAAATTCATGTCCAAGGATTGGAATGCTGAGGATCGAATATGGAATTTGTCCATTGAAGAATCCGTAATGAGAAGATTGATAGTTTCAACAACATATATTAGCACCACAATCCACTGTCGTCTCCCACAAATATTCTACGCATGGATAACATCAATAATTGTCTGAGCTCTTCATTGGGATATCGTTAGTGCCCTGGGGTGTATGAACATACAAAATGCGAAAACGCAATCCAATTGTTTGCAGCGTATACTCAGTTGAAAATATGCTGTGGAGAATTTTCGAACCATCAGATAGCAACGACTTACTTTCGGTGGCATCTCGAAAATTTACAGTTACGTTGAAATAATCCTCCAATTTGACAGATACATCAAAACAAATACTAAGAAACCTCCAGAGAAAATTCGTTTTCGTTCCAGCAGACAAAGCCTAGAATAATATAATATGTAAATATTACTATTACCAGATGGTGGCTATAAGGAATGTAGAATATACACACAATCATCGAATAAGTTTATTCTGAAAATTTTAAATCTCACAACGTTTCTCACGGAAAGAGTAGTTTTTCTTTCAACCACTCACAATGATATACTAAAAGTGTAACCGGCACTGGACTCCCAAAATGCCAACCAACACCATACACAGCGCGTTCTGCTACAAGCTGCACCACCAAGCTGCTTCCAATCCCATTGATAAGAGGCCTTCATGAGGCAGAAACGTTATGGAAAGATAGTGTGCCAATATTTAAGGACAGCTCTGGCGTCGAATGTATGTGGATACTGAAAAAGCAAAATATCTTGTAAAACAAAAACTGATGCGAAAGAACACATACCGTACAGACATTATCAACCTGGGAATTCTCGACTCTATCCTATAATCCCTCACCATGTCCTAATTGATTGTTATAGTTCATATCTGTGTTCAAGAAAACTGATCGCCGCTATATTAATACCAGAAGCAAAAAAGCATTCTTTATCTCTACAACACACGGATCTTCTCGCTGTCGATAATCGCCATACAAACGTTCCAGTGAAGGATATATATCCACCTTCTCCGGATTTGAAGGACACAACAGATATCACTAACATATAGACGGATGTGTATACCATTATACAAATGGAGTGGGTCTTCTCTCTCGTCGGGTGTACGACAAGAGATGGCTATAATTTCGATACCATGAACATCGTAATATTCTAGAGAGTCATGCATATAGGGTATGCATATCTCGCCTAGAAGAATTTGTTAGATTTTGTGTCGAATATCGCAATTTTAATCAAACGTCACAAGATATTATTGCTTAAACTTGTAATATAGGGATATATTAAGTGCCTCCACCTCAACGATTTTCAAATTTGGAGATACATATCGCTAGCTGATAGCAAAACAAAATAGCCTGCAGGATATTTGGTATTACGTTTCGTAAATTGCGACCAATTTCCCTCAACCCGGGGCTAAGGGCCGTATGCATCCCATGTTCTGAAACATTTTCGTTGCGTGCATATGAACAATCACGATCACAGCTATATCATTCTGTAGATAAAGACTTTAATAAGGAAAATCGTATAGACATAATAATACTGATTAGCGAAACGGATTAGATATCTGGAACATGATATCTTGCCGGCATCATTTAATACAAGGAGTGAGTGAGTAGTAGGGTTTAACGTTGTTTTCAACTTTGTTTCAGTCATATCACAACGGTGCCTAAATGTTCCGGAAAACGAGAGTGCTCACAGTTCCTGTTACCCTGGACACTGCTCAACCCAGCCAGTGAAGCACCCGGTCATTTAATACAAGTGTATTTCGCCATTCAATATTCAGCGGTCTCGCTGTTTCAGCTTCAAACATTATTGATTCACCATAATTATTGTGTTAACAAACCTCTCGTTTTGTCTCGGGAGACTCCGGTAACAATACCAGTATACCGATGCCATGCTCAAACCCTATCTGTCTTCTGCGATATGGGGGAATGCTCTCTCTATAAATTCGCTATCCTAAGGCTAGAGTGCTGAAACTTCCCCCACTGATTTTTTCCAAGATAGCCGCCATTATTACATCACGGCTTTTTTGAACGAGTTTTCGATCAGGTTTTTCGATTTTTTTCACTTATGTGTTTCCTTTGCAAAAACTGCATGATAAAGTGGTCAATAATAATCTGTTGCGAAATAAAATAGCTTGTGTCAACTTTTCCTTGCAGAAAAGCAGAAATTTTTAAGAAAAGTTACGAAAACTTGCCCCGCCTGGTCGCCATTTTGAATTTACCCATGATCCTCCGCTTGGTGGTTATGCAAATAGGTTCCAATGACTCCAATGTGATGAACTACAAAGTCAAGAAGTATACAGAGAAAGGACCAAAAAGCAAAAAAACAATAACAGGATTTGCGGGGGGGGGGATGGAAACGTGACCCCACGCCAGGAAGGGTTAACTTGAGCGGGTATGCTGATCTATACCATGACCGATTTACTATATTTGTGTAGTCGTCCTCATATAACACTGAGAATTTTTGAACATTCTCTCGTAAAATCATTCTCTTGGCACTGTTATCCAACATTACTATTCGATGCTTACAAATAAATAATTCGAACTTCGGTTGGGTACAACCATGTATGATCATTTCGATCAGGAGCAGTATTTTGTCAACAGCTTAGTGACAGTTTTGATGGTTCACTCTTTGCAGACGATTTCAGCATTTCGTGCAGTAGAAAAAGTATATCCAATATTGAAAGAACATTCCAACTTTGTCTAAATAGAATTCAGAAATGGTGCATAGAAAACGACTTTCTAGGACAAATTGTATACACTTTTGCAGAAAGTATTTCTAGCACAAAAATCAAGTAATTTCATTAGATGGAACTGAGATGATAAGTAGTAAAAGAGATCAAATTCTTAGGAATATTGTTTGGCCACCGATTAATGTTCTTATCGCATATAAATTGCTTCAAAGCTAAGTGCACGAAAGCTCTTGATTTGTTGAAGGTGGTCGCCAACTATACGTGGGGAGGAGATCAGCAAACACATCCATTTATATCGACTACTTGTTCGTTCCAAACTTGATCAGGCCTCATTGTTTACAACGTTGCAAGCAAGTAAAACTTGGCAAAGCTAGATCGTATTGTCCATCAAGGACTAAGATTTTGCCTTGGAGCGTTCAGAACATCCCCTAATATGTCGAAGCAGATGAATTTCCTTTAGAACTTCGAAGAATTAAACTATCACTGCGATATATCACAAAATTGCGATCAAATCACTCGAATCCTGCATAAAACTGTATTTACAATTACAACACATACAAGGGAAGTGGGAAGAGGTGCCGACATACTGGCAGAGCCATATGACCTCACAGTATCGTCTTCCGGTTAACCTACTCTAAAGCACATACCAAGATTCTAACGATTCGTGATATGTGTTGTATCTCAGGTGCGCTTTTTTGTACCTGTTCATGTGGCAACTTGGATGATATGACCACACGACCCCTAGCACCGGCATAAGCGGTATTAGTTACCAATCTAGAGAGCTGTGATGGAAATGCTCTGACAGCTCGTATATTGGTAATTGGTGAGTTGTTTCGTCTTCAGATGATGTCGACCCCCCTCACAGTAGCAAGGTATACACCTTTAAGAGGTATATACCTGTCTGGTACCTTAGATGTGCCTTAATTGTACCTTAACTTTAGAGTGTACCTTAACGATACCTTATAACCGAGATGACGTATTGTACCTTCAATAGGTATATACCTGAACAGTACCTCTTGAGGTTCGGTAGGTGTGCCTTGAGAAGGTATATACCTGATCAGTACCTGGCAAAGCCTGTACCAGTACCTCCATGGTGCCTTATCAACTTAGCATAATTTTCATCAAATTGAACTGTACCTTGATGGTACCTCTCAGACTTGGAATTTTGTTCAAGCCAAAGCCCTGTACCTTCTTGGTACTTTATGAACTCGGTTAATTTTACAACTTGGGGTGTACCTTGTTGGTACCTCCTAGACTTAAACATTTATTCTAGCCAAAACTATGACCTTCTTATACCTTATCAACCTGTTGATTTTCAACAAATTGAACGTGAGACGCATTTCTTAACATTAACATTTGTACCGCTGGACAGTATCTTGACAAATATTGTACATTTTGACAGGTTCGACTCCCAGTTTGCAAAGAATACATGTGTAAACAGAGGTCGGTTTTTCGTGTAAGGATATATTGTTTCTGCTTTTATATACGGTACCGGTAACCGTATTGAAAACCTTTCTTCCAGACTCATTCTTGTACCCAGACAGACTATTGTCCACCTTTATCTGGGGACACTTTGATGAATTACAAGCGTCTAGTACCCAGACAGACTATTGTCCACCTTTATCTGGGGACACTTTGATGAATTACAAGCGTCTAGTCCGTCATTCACAATCCAGCCGTCGTCCATTAGAGAATATCCGCGTCCATAATCCAAAGACCTATTCCATCTCCATATAACAGTATTAGCACCAAATTCAAAAAGACAAAAGTATACATAAACATAGGATTGTTTCCTGCAAGAGAGAAGCGGTCAACAATTTTCAATGATGCCGGCAAGACATCATGATGTTCCAAAATATCAAATCCGTATCGCTGATCAGTATTCTTAATCCATAATATTCGTTATAGAGTCGTCATCTAAAAATGATGTACCTCAGCCACGCTTTGATTGTGACTGTTCATATGAGTACCATGAGGATCTTGAAGTACATGGGCTCATACGGCCCTAGCCCCGGGTTAAGCGGAATTAGACACATGTTACGAAACGTAGCGCCATAGATCTTGCACGCTACGTTCGTATTTTGCTATCAGCATGCGATATGTATCGCCAAATTTGAGAAACTTTGAGTGGAGGCGCTTGGTAGAATAGCCCTGTTTTATAAGTTTCTGCACCAATGTTTAGTGACGTTGATTAAAATCATCACATTTAACACAGGATCTAGCAAATGCTACTAAGCGAGATATGTATACGCCATATGCAGGTCCCACTGGAATAGTACTATCCAGAAAGGGATAGTTTACGATGTCGAAATTGTAATCATCTCTTTTGTCATAAAGTCGACGAGAGAGAATGCCCGCTTCATTTTTATAGAGGTAGAGATCTAAATAAGATGTGCCTGTAGGGCTATCTGTAGTTTCCTTCAAATCCAGTGAAGGTGGATATATATCCTTCACTGCGTCATTTATATAGCGATTATCCACAGCAAGAAGATCGTCTATATAGCGTTTGGTGAATGAGAAGGAACGGGCTTTGAGTGGATCGGTTTTTGAAAGCGCCAGCATATAGTCATATTCATAAGAGAACAGATACAGGTCAGCCAACAGGGGTGCACAATTAGTACCCATTGGAATACCTATATGCTGCTGATATATTGTGTTGCCAAATTTCACATAGATATTTTTAATGAGAAATTCAAGCAACTCTATAAACAAAGAAACATCCCATGAATGATATCTCTTGTATGTAGTCGAGCTAAAGAATGCTTTATGGCTTCCGACATTAATATATCTACGATCAGTTTTCTTGAACACAGATACTATTAATGAACTTATACGGTCAATAAGGTCCTGATGAGGGATTGTAGTATAGAGAGTCGAGAAATCCCATGTGGATACATGTCTGTACGGTATGTGACCTTTAGCATCAAGTTCTTCCGTAAGACATTTTGAGTTTTCAATATCCACATACATTCAACGCCAGAGTTCTTGAAAATAGTGGCGCAATACCTTTCCCAAAATGCTTTTACCTCCTGAAGGGCCCTCGTCAATAGGGTTGAAAGAAGCTTGGTGGTGCAGCTTCTAGAACCAGCTATGAATCTAGCTTTGTATAGTGATTTATGCATTTTGGGAGTCCAGTATATTTTTGGTATGTCGCTATGATTGGTTGGAAGACAAATACCTCTTTCCCTGAGAAACTTTTTGTGATTGTTAAATAAATCTTCCAGAGTAAATGCAGTTTGGGAGTAAGTAGATGTATTTGATAAAGATATGTCTACACTCAATTCTTTAACCAGCACCTGGTAATAGTAATATTTACATATGAATATTATATTATTCGGAGCTTTGTCTGCTGGGACTATGACGAATTTACTCTGGAGATTTGCTAGAACTTCTTGCGAATTGAGGTTTCTCAGTACTTGTTTTGCTTGGGGAAGAGTACTTCTGTCAATATGGCGGATTGTTTCAACGACCTTGCTCTTGGTGAGGTCCAGCCAATCAGCAAGTACTGTAGGTTCAACTTTTTCTCGCTTAGACCAATCAATAACGTACTGTTCTAATGCAGTCAGGACTATCTTCTGGTCCGCCTTCAGATTTATTCTTCTTGGCTCTCTATATTTAGGTCCTTTCATCAGGAGTAATTTCAGATCCTTATCACTCACCACATCAAGGTCACCAGTCACAATATGTTTGCATGGTGTATAGATAAAGTTCGACAATTCACAATCACAACTATAGCCTCCTGACGTGTATAAGTTCCAGTCAAACTCCTTGACAGCATTGGAGTAATTGAATATTTTGGTGGCTATAGATTTAGTATATTATATGAAATGCAAGGAGGTTCTGTGAACTTGAAATAGTTTGGTACAGCGTTGCGTACCTCTGGATCATTCAGGATTCGAGGTAAATTAATGATGTCCAGTCCTTTATCTAAGTAGTTGAGTTTCAAGAAAAGCCGATCTTGAGATGTTTCGATTATGTTCACTGGACGATACAACCGAAAATACGCTATATCTTGACATACTTTACTGATTTTGGATGGTATTATATTTCCTGAAGACGCAGATTGCTGTATATCTCTGGCTATTTGATTTAAAGCTCTCAGAGGTAACGCATACAGAACTGTACGTAAGCTATGTATACTATTGGGTGCGTTAGTTAAACCCACTAAGTAATTTAAAGTGATATGATCGTGAATCATCGAACTATTAAACTTTCGCCAACCATGGCTGCGTTGTCTCCGTTGATGGGGTTTAAATAGTTGGGTAATGTTGGATATATTTGAACGGCGGTTTGTAGCATTGCCGAACCCACTGACATTATCATTTAAACCAAACGGAAACACCGACCCAAGTTCTAGCATCCAGAATAATTCCCGCTCTCGGATTTTTTCTCAAATCCAAAGGGGGAATCCTTAGTAGATGGATAGACGACGTCTATGATCTGAATACTAAAGTTATCCCAGCCATGGTCGGGTCCAGAAAAATGCCTACCTATAAGCAATTGCTTTTTCCTAACGGATTTTCTGTGACCGTTCACCCTAAGATGGAGTCTTTGGGTGGTCTTGCCAACATACTGTTGACCACACTTCTTACAGGAAACTAAGTAAATACAGTTTGTAGTAGAACAACTAAGATCAACATACGAGTTAACAGAATATGAGTTACCAGTTAACGCGGAACTAAATGAAGCTGAAGTATTAAAGAGTGGACACGTGAGACATCCACGGTGTCCACACTTAGAAATTTTGAAATTATTACATGTAGAATTCGGTGCTAAACAATCATCAAGCGCAATATTGCAAGGTTTGATGTCGTGGCCTTGCTTTGCTGTCAGAAATATATCTGTCATTTGGATTGAAAAAGGTCTTAGTGCATTTCGAACTATTAGAGACTCGGCCGAGAAACCTGCACTAAGGTTCCTCGGGTCTGTCTTCATATTTTTTCTTTTAGTTGTGCTCATTATGTTTGTTGGGTGTGCAGGGGCCACGACTTAACACGACTCATAAGGAACATATTCCCTGGCTTGAGGGATACTTGGTGGTAGATGCACTGGGTGAAATGTACTGGTTTCCAAAAATGCGGATTCTTGGCGGAAACCAGTTGGAAACTGTAACGCCCCATTTCCGTTACATTTCCCCATGATGCGGAAACCAGTGGAAACAGGTGTTTTTGTTTCCGCCAAGAATCCGGTGCACGGAAACTGGACAGAAACCTGTTGTTAAATTTCCGCCCAGATTACGCTTCAGCGGAAACGGGTGGGAAACTGATGTTAGTTTCCGCTCTGTTTCCAATGCATCGGAAAAGGACTGAAAACTGGTACTGAAGTTTCCGACATGTTTCCGCTCGAGCAGAAACAGCTCGGAAACCAACGCGAGTTTCCCCCATGTTTCCAATCCAGCGGAAATAGACTGGAAACCGCTATTCAAGTTTCCAGCCGGCTTCCGCTTGAGCAGAAACAGATCGGAAACTGACCTAGGTTTCCGCCAAGATTCCGTTACATGGAAACTGGACAAAAACCTGTTGTCAAATTTCCGCCCAGATTCCGCTCCAGCGGAAACTGGTCAGAAACTGATGTCAGTTTCCGCTCTGTTTCCAATGCAGCAGAAATGGACTGGAAACTGGTGTTGAAGTTTCCGACCTGCTTGTGAAACGGCTCGGATACCAACGCGAGTTTCCGCTCTGTTTCAAATCCAGCGGAAATGGACCGGAAACTGCTATCAAGTTTCTAGCCTGTTTCCGGTTGCGCAGAAACAGGTCGGAAACTGACATAGGTTTCCGCCAAGATTCCGGTGCATGGAGACTGGACGGAAAGCTGTCCTTAAATTTCCGCCCAGATTACGCTTCAGCGGAAACGGGTGGGAAACTGATGTTAGTTTCCGCTCTGTTTTCAATGCATCGGAAATGGACTGAAAACTGGTGCTGGAGTTTCAGACCTGTTTCCGCTCGAGCAGAAACAGCTCGGAAACCAACGCGAGTTTCCCCCATGTTTCCAATCCAGCGGAAATAGACTGGAAACTGACCTAGGTTTCCGCCAAGATTCCGGTACATGGAAACTGGACAAAAACCTGTTGTTAAATTTCCGCCCAGATTCCGCTTCACCGGAAACTGGTCAGAAACTGATGTCAGTTTCCGCTCTGTTTCCAATGCAGCGGAAATGGACTGGAAACTGCTATTAAGTTTCTAGCCTGTTTCCGGTTGTGCAGAAACAGGTCGGAAACTGACATAGGTTTGCGCTAAGATTCCAGTGCATGGAGACTGGACGGAAAGCTGTCCTTAAATTTACAACGAACAGTATACAAAGAATTTCTACAAGAGCATCAGAGGACCAGTTTTGAGCGCACGTCAATTAAGGAACTATTAAATCGATGAGCCATGTGTATATAGTAGGCCTAATTGTTACCCGTAAGCCCGCTGTTTATTTTGCATAGGCCTATGCCCTACAACATCTGTACATGAATATTGAGTCTGCAATAACGTAGACTCTATTATTATTATTATTTCTAGTTTGTAAATTGAGGTCTTAAGAAAATAAATAAAGACATGATAGACGTTGGACTAATTAGGTAATTTTGTGGCTAACTTTGTTATGATACTGTCCTGTATATGTATTTTAGTCCACTATGCCTGTTAAACTTCCATCGTTTGCCAGAATAATTTCTTGAGGCCTTTGTGCTGGCATCCATTTGGGCACTCAAAATATAACAAAGATACAAACTTGAGCTCCCATGTGCACAGCAATATTGAAACATATTTCCAAGAAATGCTTCGCCCATGTCGAAAAGATATAAGAAAGCAACACAGTTGTATATATATTAACTAATCAAATTATTTAACATTTACAGTAGGGGTCGAAATTTACACCTGTCTACCTGTCCCTGACAGGTAATTTTTGAAAGAGACAGGTAGGGAAATAAAGTACCTGTCTCCAGTGACAGGTAGCCAATAATTATTTCTTCGTGTTCAAAATATACCTTTTACAAAATTCATTCAAAAGAGATGCCAATTAGTGCATGGAAACAATGTGTCATTAATTTACTGGTAGCTGGCAACATGTAGTTTTGACATTAATCTTGAATTACATGTACTTGACAATTTCAGCGATCGCATGTTCAGGTCATTCTTGAAAGTGACAGGTATGCTTTTTGGTCACCTGTCTCGTGTGACAGGTAAATTATTTTGATTATTTCGACCCCTGTTACAGTATAATGGGAAATATATTGAACATTTGTTTTTGAATTCTCCAAAAGTATTTTGGGGATGAATATTCACTATACCTGTCAGATAGGCATTTAAACCAAAGTCATTGCATCAAGCCAGTGACTGCAGTCTATTCAGGAAACATGTCTTTGAAATGTAAATGAGTGGTAGGCTGCCTCTGACAATCTTGACTGGCAGAAACTTTTGTTTGGCACTTTGGGGCTTTGAGTATTTGCATACAAATTGGGATCTGGATTCCACAGGTGACCTGCATTTACAAGCCCATTGCATTGATTCCTTCAGTGTTTCCCAGTTCTTTGGCTTTGGAAGAATATTTGCATATGAACTTGGGTGTATGCTTTAGCCTGCAAGACCTTGCCACCCTGTCTGTGACTGAACAGTGGGACTTTCTCCACCACAGATACCATGAGCACAAAGGCTGGGCAATTCTAATTGAACAATTTAGGTGTTTTTACTATCAAGTGTGCAAAATGCAATGTCTATGGAGAATTGAAGAAAACAGATTTTCTAAATTGTGAGAATTATCCATCATATTATCTTTGATGTTTTGCAAGGTTTTAATCAAAACAGTCTCTTGTCATATTATACAACTTCGACATGGGCGAGAAATTTTGTGCAAATATATTCTAGTATTACTGCTATAAATGGAAAGAGAAATGCTTGTCAAGGTGAGGTTGCAAGGATGGATGCCAGTACAAAGGCCTTAAGCGACAGAGCCAGGTGAGTAACCGATAAATTCAAATTTCATTTTCAGGTTTACAGTCTTTCGTTTTTGAGGTGCGCGAGTGTGATCGCGCACCACAGCGCGCCTGATTTTATTCTCAAGGGCGTGATAAATCGCGCACGCCGAGAACGGTACAAAAGAACAAAAATATGGTTGTTGTTGTGAGCCGTCAGACGACATGCCGAGTTGAACGGAGAACTCATTTTTGTTTGTGGTAGATTTAGTGGCCTTCAGTCAATCGAAAATGCTAACTTGAACTCTAGTCCGGAATCCGTATTTCTCGTGGTTTTCAATATACTGCTCTAAATGACAATTTACGTCAATAACATTTCCTATCGTACACATACATGATTATCTATAATCTAAAAACAATTTGATTTCTTTTAATTAAATCAATTGTACCACATTACATTGATCGCATTCAACTTTATCAAAAATGTGTTTCGGTCCGTTTCCGAGTAAAAATTTGTAACGCACCTTCAGCCGCCATTTTTGATTTTGAACTATTGATGAAACTTTAATTTGGACTGAAATTGGATGATCCTTCTATACAATTTGTTATGGCCACCGGTAAAGGAAATAGTGTACAATTGGCAACTTTTTTAACGTGGAATACAGGCGGGTTGATCGACTATGACACAGAAGATCGATGGTCGAGAGATGCTCGTTCGCGTGTGCGTGTGGTGTACTTTGTGTGCCAAACACGGAGACAGACTGAAAAACACTGTTAAAGGACAAGCCCTGAAAGATATTGAAAGATACGTGAGTGGTACAAATTTTGTATCCAAGTATACAGTTAGCAGACATTTCTCGTCTAAACAGGTTGGGGAAAATACCTTGATCGGGTACTATTATACCTTGCTCGAGGTATTTACCTTGCTCGAGGTATTAGCCTGCACCTCGATTGGGGTATAGGGCTATGTCAACTTCAGTTTTTATATATTTATGGAAAATGTGGACATTCACAAACATGCCGGACTGCATGAATCTTTCAACAGCATCCATTGCTTCATTATTCCATGATTTTCATGGCAACGTATTGCTTCGTTTTATGCGACTAATCATTCAAATTAGCCATTTCAATATTTCAAAAATGAAACACGGCTTCAAATGACATATTCGGTTAAATTTATTTTGTAAATGAAAAAAGCATGGGGTGGCATACTTCCATATCAAGGTCATGTGCAACAGGTTGGGGAAAATACCTTGATCGAGGTATTATACCTTGATCGGGGTATTATACCTTGATCGAGGTATTAGCCTATACCTCGATTGGGGTATAGGGCTATGTCAACTTCAGTTTTTATATATTTATGGAAAATGTGGACATTCACAAACATGCCGGACTGCATGAATCTTTCAACAGCATCCATTGCTTCATTATTCCATGATTTTCATGGCAACGTATTGCTTCGTTTTATGCGACTAATCATTCAAATTAGCCACTTCAATATTTCAAAAATGAAACACGGCTTCAAATGACATATTCGGTGAAATTTATTCTGTAAATGAAAAAAGCATGGAATGGCATACTTCCATATCAAGGTCATGTGCAAATTGCAGGATTTGGGAGGCAATGCCTAGTTAATAAATCAAGTTCAACTGACAGATACATAATCTAAACTGCTAGCATGTGCACATAAAAAACAGACCTCTGCTCTGGGTATTATGACCCTGCCATGTGTATGCATGCTAGGAGATTGTGCATTGCATCAGACAATTTAATCAAATTTATTCATCAGTCAGTGCATCTACATCATGCAACATGGATATGACTTTGAGATGGAAGTATGCCATCACATGCCATTTTCATTTACATAATAAATTTCACTGAATATGTCATTTGAAACCATGTTTCATTTTTGAAATATTAGAGTGGCTAATTTGATTGATTAGTCGCATAAAACGAAGCAATAAGTTGCTGTGAAAATCGTGGAACAATGAAGCCATAGATGTTGTTGAAAGATCCATACAGTCCACGGTATGTGTGGATGTCCACATTTTCCATAAATTGACAAAAACTGAAGTTGACATAGCCCCATACCCCAATCTAGGTATAGGCCTATACGTCGATCGAGGTATGATACCCCGATAAAGGTATAATACCTCGATCAAGGTATTTTCCCCAACCTGCTAAAGTAGCTATGCTACATGAATTTCACAAAAGACTTGAATATACTAAAACTATATATTTTATTAATCCTTGGAAGTAGCACAATGGAAAAACATAAATGTCATCTGGTTCAGTTGCATACTGGGGGAACACAAGTCACTCAAGGGCAAATAACTCTTGCCGCTACTTTCTGAAAAAAAGGAAAAGGATGACCCCATCTAAGAAAATTAACTTAAGTTCATTTGGAATAATTTTTTAAACCTACACATCATCATAAGTGTACAACTCAGTGATTAAGAATGAAAGAAACTAAATTTGAATAGGGGCATTTAGTTCATTGAAGCGAATGCACTTAAAGCGATATAGAAAAGCGTATTTCTGTCAGAACATTCCCGCCGTTTAATGACATGAGCTGAACAGGGTATTTGCGCAAGATGACTTCTCTTTGTCTGGGAAGCACTGATAGTGAAAGTATACAGCTTCAAAATAACACTTGTCGGCTAATTTTAATCCCAGAAACAGGCCATAATGCTCACAAAGATAAGAAATATGCGACTGATCGATGTTACAGATGCGTATTATACTTTAGGTTGCATTTTATTATACTTACCGTCAATATTTCAACCTCACCGCCTGGTCCACGTGTCTTCAGTCTCTAAACTGCGAAATACGCGCAATTTAAGACCCCGTTCTCATAACCGTCGCACCTTCACGTCACCTCTCATTTGATTTAATATGGTAAATCTACGTAAAATAAGAGCACTGTGTCCCGGGTTGATGGGGGTCATTGTTCGTCATTTGCATATATGGCGCGGACCGCGCCACCTGGTGAGCATTGGCATCGCTATCTAAAGTGCACAAACTGAGTGTTCATTATGAGAATGTTTCAGGCGGAAGTGCTCCTGGTCAACAAAAAAACGGGACCAATCTCTTATTGATCAAGCACTTCACAAAGCATCAAGAGATGCTTATAAGAAGCTAATAAAGTCTGCTTATCTTCTGGCAGTAGATGGGTAACCGCTGTCCAGTTTCAGAACTATTGTGAATGCCCAGAAGGCCAATGGTGTGCCACTATATCCGGAACCGATAGTAGTGACATCTGATGCTGTTACAAATGCAGTGTCTTTTACGGGCCATTGTGATGGGATAGACATTGAGCATGTTGTACCTGTACTTTGAAAGCGATAACTTTTAAACGGTCAATATTAATAATAACATTACTGTGTCCAAATTTCATCTCGGTTCACCAAGAGCTTCACACATAAATTGCGCAAAGTTTCTCTAGCTACTAGGGATTTTCCAAGTTAATTTTGCAACCTCATGACGTCACGTCATGGGCTCCCATACATGCCACATGTTATAACATACAGTATGCTCCTCTCGATGTCGCAACGTCACATCATTTTAACATTGTGAAACCCGTATCGGGTAGGCTAGCACATGTGAGACTGGAAGGCCTCTCTCCAGACATGATTTACAATATATGCAAATAGTGAATTATTCTTTAGAATTTAGAATTACATGTATTCCATAATCTCTGATCTTGTCAGAATATATTTTTTAATACCAGTATGTAGCTTGCCTTCTGCATAATTTGGCCTCGTGTAGTGAAAGTAAAATGTATGTGACACATGTGTAATGTTAATTTCAGATGATCCCTAGTCGGCTCCAGGAACTATTCCATGTTTCACTGGTACAGCAGTGCCATTACAGCTCATGCATCCATTAACATCACTGGGTAAACCGATATTGATGAGTATTTTTTTTTTCATTTTCTTAATCTTTCTGGGTTAATTTTTTATTGAAAAGAAAGTTGAAATTTACCAGTGTGGAATAGGCCCATGGTCATGTATAAAGTTTTGAGCAGTTTGTAAAGCAGGCTAGGATTCCAGGAACACAACACAGCTTATAAACACTGCTGACAGAGTATTGTTGGTATTCATTTCCTATACTGTTGACATTGGTCGTCACATCAGTTGCCATTGATGATTGGAGATCATGTCAGATGATCACTTTCAGGTTTGCCATGTTTATATGTGGTAGATTATCTGCACAACATACATGAATTTCTTCAACGTATATTCCTTTTTTCATTCCGTATTTTAGGAATGTGGTGGAGAAATGAAGAGGTGGTACATCCGTGGAGGGTTTTTCAGCCAGGTATTACTGACAGACTGATGCTACAAGCATGGCAAGTAACATTTATATGTAAATTCAAAACCTGCTGAACATGTACCGGTATGAAAATCAAAATAGTCAGCCATGGATCTGCCATATAGCTTCTTTTATGATAGTTTGCTTACACGAAAACATGTACATGTAACCTTTATGCATTTTAGGTAGGCCTAGTTCATATAATAGAAAATCGGATCCGTCCAGTCCGAGTTCAGTAATAGTACACAGGGAGTAATCCAGGAAGGTTTTGCTACCGGTATACCGGTATGGGCGCCCAAACTCTCGCGCCAAAATGAAAGCAAAAAAAATAAAAATAAATAAAAATCCAAACTAAACCTCGCGGTAAATCAGACATCATAGCACTGTGTTAGAGCCTACGCGCCACTACAATTCAGCAGAACATGGAAAAACTCCGACTTGAAATTTACAGTAAAAACGGACAGGAAACATCAGATTTTTACAAAAACAACGTTTATTTCTCATCGACTTCAGTTTAGTTTTGTATATTAAATACATTCTCAAGGTTGAAGTATACTTCAAATAGTGAACAACTTTCACTGTTTTATTATTTACGAGAGTAGTGTACTCCAGTCCGGTTCCGCTTCGAGTCTGACAATTATACGCGCGCCTACAGATCGTCAAAATGTGTCGTCGTTGTATAATGTAAAAGAGCACGGTTTACACGATTTGATAAAATGGGTCGTCCAAGAACGTCTGGTCTCAGCCATAATAAAAAGGCTGCTACCTACTGGTCAAAACGAAAATGTGTAGACGATAAACCTACTGATCAGCGAACTCTTTTGCATTTATAAAACGTGCACGTGGCGGAGACACGGAAACTGGTGCTTCGGTGGACGATACACACGAAAATGAAACTGACGAACGGGACACTTCTGACCAGGAACAATCAGAACATTCTCAGGAAATTGAAACACCTAGGCCTAACAATGTACAACAACAGCACAGCGACGAAAATGTGCCAGCAGTTTGGATAGTCTTCCGTTAGTTTCCACTCCATTTCCGCCTGTAATCCACTTAATTTTTGATGTAGAAAAGGGCACGGAAACTGGATGCAAACCTGCTGGAAAATTGTAGTTCTTCATCTGTTTCTGCTGTTTCCGCGTCGTTTCCAGTACAGAAACCAGCAGCGCGTTACGGTTTCCACTCCATTTCAGCCTGTAATCCAGTTAATTTCCTATGTAGAAAAGGGGGTGGAAACTGGATGGAAGCCTGATGGAAAATGGTAGTGCATCACCTGTTTCTGCTGTGATTCCGCTTAGTTTCCAGTGTGGAAACCAGCAAAGCGTTACTGTTTCCAACCAGTTTCTGCTCAGTTTCCACCTATAAGCCAGTTGGAATTTTGGCGGAAACTGATTGGAAACTGTAACAAGTTCATATTGCGCACACTGGATTCCGCTCCGTTTTCGCATCGGAACACATCAGTTTACGTAAGGTTTCCATCTTGTTTCTGACCAGTTTACAATTTGGAAACTTGGTCAGAAACAAGGCGGACACTGGTTGGAAACTTTTTAAGCACGGTCTGTTTCCAACCGGTTTCTGCTTATTTTCCGCACCGCTCTATTCAGGTATTTCATGTTTCCAGCCTGTTTCCGCTCTGTTTCTATTGCGGAAACCAACAGAGTGCTACAGTTTCCAACCAGTTTCAATCCTGTTTCCGGCCCACTTTCCACATGATTTACGCTGCGGAATCTTGGCGGAAACAGCTTGGGAACTGTAACACGTCCACTATTCCGCACCTCCGGAATCCTGGGTTCCGCTCGGCATGCTCCATGGTTTCCGCCGAGTTTCTGTCCAGTTTACAATTTGGAAACTTAGTCGGAAACTAGGCGGACACGGTCTGTTTCCAACCTGTTTCCGCTTATTTTCCGCACAGCTCTATTTGGATATTTCATATTTCCAGCCCGTTTCCGCGCTGTTTCCAGTGCGGAAACCAGCGTTACAGTTTCCAACCGGTTTCAATCCTGTTTCCGGCCCAGATTCCGCATAATTTCCGCTGCGGAATCTTGGCGGAAACAGCTTAGAAACTGTAACACGTCCACTATTCCGCACCTCCGGAATCCTGGGTTCCGCTCAGTTACCGCTTGGGGTGCTCCATGGTTTCCGCCCAGTTTCTGTCCAGTTTACAATTTGGAAACTCAGTCGGAAACTAGGCGGAAACTGGTTGGAAACCTTTTAAACACGGTCTGTTTCCAACCTGTTTCCGCTCAGTTTCTGCTTGGCATGCTCCATGGTTTCCGTGCAGTTTCCATCTTGTATCTGTCCAGTTTACAATTTGGAAACTTAGTCGGAAACTAGGCGGAAACTGGTTGGAAACCTTTTAAGCACGGTCTGTTTCCAACCTGTTTCCGTTTATTTTCCGCACAGCTCGATTTGGATATTTCATATTTCCAGCCCGTTTCCGCGCTGTTTCCAGTGCGGAAACCAGCAGAGTGTTACAGTTTCCAACCGGTTTCAATCCTGTTTCCGGCCCAGATTCCGCATAATTTCCGCTGCGGAATCTTGGCGGAAACAGCTTAGAAACTGTAACACGTCCACTATTCCGCACCTCCGGAATCCTGGTTTCCGTTCAGTTTCCGCTTGGCATGCTCCATGGTTTCCGCCCAGTTTCTGTCTTGTTTCTGTCCAGTTTACAATTTGGAAACTTAGTCGGAAAGTAGGCGGAAACTGGTTGGAAACCTTTTAAGGATGGTCTGTTTCCAACCTGTTTCCGCTTATTTTCCGTACAGCTGTATTTGGATTTTTCATATTTCCAGCCAGTTTCCGCGCTGTTTCCAGTGCGGAAACCAGCAGAGTGTTACAGTTTCCAACCGGTTTCAATCCTGTTTTCGGCACAGATTCCGCATAATTTCCGCTGCGGAATCTTGGCGGAAACAGCTTGGAAAGTGTAACACGTTCACTATTCCGCACCTCCGGAATTCTGGGTTCCGCTCAGTTTCCGCTTGGGGGGCTCCATGGTTTCCGTGCAGTTTCCATCTTGTATCTGTCCAGTTTACAATTTGGAAACTATGCGGAAACTGGATGGAATCCGGTTGTTTCCACCCAGTTTCCGCCCTGTTTCCGAATTCGGAAACTGGCACATTTCACCCAGTGATGCCTACATATATATTTTAATAAATTATGATTTTCTTCTTTTTTTCCTTCTATTTTATTTTTTTAAACTTTTCCTACATTTTTGTCTCTCAGCTTTGACTGAAGTCATTGCCATTCAAGCAGGGCAAAACCCAAGAATCACAGTTTCTTTCATACATTGATTTACAATGAATTAAAGAGCGATTTAATTTTTTTTTTTAATTAATTCTCATAACAACTATATCTAGACTCAGTTGACAAACCTTGGAGAATTCGAGTGGAGAGAGAGAGAATTGTGTTAGTACAATGACGTCACTGGATTTTCCTCCCTCTGAAAAGCCTAAGTTTAACACAGAAGTAAATGGCAGAAAAACATCCCGCGGAGAATAGTTCATCTCCCATTTTAACACATAATTTAAACAGATGTACTATCTTTTAATTCGCCAAGCTGTAGAAATTGATCTCAAGTATCAGTTGAGATTTTTGGACAATAATCCCGCTAGACCTCAGTGGGTTAAAAAAAACAGTTGCGCGGGTGGCTATTACGACACCGTAATTGACAGAACAGCCGATCTTTTGTTTGGAGTCGCTGTGCCTGGTACCCTAAGTTAATGTTACATTACTTACATATACAACTTTGCTAGGGAACTAGGCTACTTCTGCGTTTTGCTGTACCGGTATATTTTGTCAAGTTTTGATGCGAACGTGGTACTCCGTGTAACAGAAAAGTTTATATTCTTGCGTTCCAACCAGCCAAGTTGCGTCTGTATGTCAAATTCTTAATGTACGGTCGTTGAGATGTAGGATTATAAGGCATTATTGATACCGTAGTATCACGACAAAAATGAAGAAGAGAGAAATGTTGTTTGGACAACAAGTTGAAAAACAACAACAATGCAACAACAACGCAATTACCAGGCAACGATTTGCAAGTAAGAGTGGATTTACAGATAAACGACAACAACAGTACCGGTAAGTATCTATAACTAGGTGAAGAAACTTATGTACTGTCTGTCCCAGATAATATATCCGAGACGTTTTCGTCAATATTTCGGAGACAATTTTGAATTTATCGTACAACATTGAAACTTCACACAACTAAAAAATACAAATTTTCCCCCGTATCTTATTAAAATCTGTTGAGAATTGACGAAGATTACAAATATCTACCATGTTTGTTTGGGTCCACGATGATGTTGATCTGCCAATGTTATAACGTGCATGCTTGACGTCAGGACTACAAAACATAACGCACAAATCTCCCAACAAGTCTAATATTTGTTTTCGAGATTTATTGAGAACTACTGGAAGGATTCTCGTGATCCTTTGGAAAAAATTAGTACTTTTTAGTTTATCTACTGTGTGAAGTTTCAATATCGTCCGATAAATTGTCTCCGAAATATTGCCAAAAACATCTCGGATATATTATCTGGGAGAGACAGTAGATCAATACATGATCTACAATGCCCAACGCTACAGTGGGCCGGTGTGATAACCGCGAAGAACTGATCAGTGTGTCTCACAGGCTCTCAAAGTGTTTTTAGGGGTGTGAACGATGGTATTAGGGTAAAGTGTAAAATATGGGGTCTCTATATATAACTCCATGCTTTATATAAAAATACACCAAGGTCTGAAACGCACTTTGGGTGAAACGAGAAATAAACGACACAATGAGATGATGGCCCCTTCTTTCTCAATTCTGATTGGACAGCTGATCAGTGTGTGACCTCTCTTGCCGGTGGCGTGTCACGACTGACCGATCAGAATTGAGAAAGAAGCACATCATCATCTCGATGTGCCTACTTGAATGGACAGTCAGGTTGGATTTTGAATCGCTCGGCAAAGGTATAAAATTGCACAAATTAACTAATTTGACGACGGAAATATATAGAGTGACAATTGTAGAATATGCTGATGTATTTTGTTTGGAGGTACATGGAAACCGTTTATTTCTCATTTCAACCAAAGTGCATTTCAGACGTTGGTGTATTTTACGTTCATAAAGTTAGACCGCGGTTTGCAGTTCGTTATTCGGGACCAGTCATTCAGCGACTCATAACAGCGCCCCTAGCAGCGCCCCCTTGCATCAGATTTGGTATATGAATATGCGAAGATATAGAGCATGGCATTCTCTCTTGCTATACAGAGTTTGGAGTTGAATTGAGGAAATAATTGCTGGTTTCCTCGACTAATGAACTGCGAACCGCGGTCTAACTTTATGAACTTGTGTATTTTTATATTGAATTGAATTGAATACTTTATTCACCATACAGAAGCATGTGCATCAAATATTTAGCTAATTTATAATAATGATACATATGGCGGGAATAAAACCCTAAAGGGCTTGTTTTATCCCAGGAATTAATATATTAAGTAACAGTGTTTAGCAGTGAGAGTATAGTATATAATTTAACAGATTGGTGAATAAAGATAAGTAAAGATATAATATCAGTCATGGCATGAGGTGGACATATACTACGTATTCATGGGCAAAGATTTGGCAGTGACAGTCATGGCATGTGTAGTGGACATATTTCGTACATTATATAATATCCAAGTATATATATTTTACGTTAATACAGTAGATAGAAATAAATTAATATTAGGTGGTGGCATTATTATGACAGGGCCGATATACACACACGTGAGCAACAGACAAAATGCATATTCGAGACCATCTTAGACCATTGAATCAATAAGATGTTTCCTTACTTCTCGTTTGAATGATGATGTTGACGTTATAGATTTTAAGTTGGAGAACAAAGCGTTCCAGGTACGAGGGCCTTTCAGTTTGACGGTGAAGAATGAGAGTTGCGACGAACAGAGTTCTCTGTAAAGATTGAGATTTGAGTGCCTGGTCGGGTAATGGTGTACAGCCGACTGTTTAGTGAAGTAGGTAAGATACAAAGAGGGAAGAAAGACTTTGTGGTAAATGAATCTGTGAACAAATATTATTAAAGTGAGGTAATCGTTAATTTTCGTCAAAGGTAAGATATTTGTTTGCTTGAAAAGAGGCAATGTATGAGAATACTTATCACTCGAGCTAATTATCCTAATAAGTCGTTTTTGTAGTAAGACTAGTGGTTGTAGATGAGAAGGGAACGTGTTAGCCCAGACCAGATTACAATACGAAGTGTAAGAATAAAATAATGAGTAATATAACATAGCTAACGTCTGCCTATTGAGACAGTGTTTAATATTGTTAATTACACCAATGTTCCTGGATAATTTTGAGCATAGTTCATCGATGTGTGTTTTCCAGTTGAGCCTATCATTGAAGTAAATTCCCAGAAATTTATAACTATTAACTTGTTCGAGCTCATTGTCAGAAATAGAGAGCTTTGGAAGGCTTGAAGGTGAATGTCGAGTTGGCTTTATGATGATGTACTTTGTTTTCAGAATATTGAGTGATAATTTATTGCAAGAGAACCATTCTTGGAGCTTGCGAAGTTCATCAGACATTGTTTGAATTAAAATGGTTGGATCAGGGTTCGAATATGAAGTACTTGTGTCGTCGGCAAAAAGTATAATATGAAGAACATCGGAGACACTGACAATATCATTTATATAAATCAAAAAAAGGATAGGACCGAGTATTGAGCCCTGTGGCACACCACAGGAAATCGATTGGGGAACTGATAATGTGCTATTCAGAGATACGCACTGGGTTCTGGAAGTTAGATAACTACGAAACCAGTCGTTGGTTGGTCCCCTGAAACCATAATAATCGAGTTTATGCAAAAGTATTTCATGATTAACTGTATCAAATGCTTTGGATAAGTCTAAGAATGTAGTTATGCTGTATTGTTTGGCTTCTTTTGCGGTGATTAACTGATCATATAAAGAGAGTACAGCCAAAGAAGTTGAGTGATTGGCGCGAAATCCAAATTGATTTGGGCATATTATGTTATTTTCTTCTAGAAAGGAGTTTGTTCTGTTGGCCACAAGTTTCTCTAATATCTTACTAAAGCATGGAAGAACAGATATAGGCCTATAGTTAGATATGGAGTTAGTATCACCAGTTTTGAAGACGGGAGTGACTTTGGCAATCTTAAGATCATCCGGGACTAACCCCGTTTGAAACGATAAGTTCATGATTGAAGATATTGGAGCAAAAATGTGCTTTGAAACAGGTTTAAGCAGTGATAAGCGGATCCCGTCAGTGCCCGGTGATCCCTTCTTCAGTTCAGCGATAACATTAACAATTTCCTGTGGTGTGCACGGTGCTAAGAACAGTTCATTTTGGAACTCTTCAGTAAGGAAATTTTTAAAATTTGTGGATACATTTGGGATTTTGGAGGCTAGTTTGGAGGCAACAGTACAGAAATATTCGTTCATGTAATTTGCTATCTCAGAGGAATCAGAAGTCGTCTGCCCATTGATATCAACAGATTGGGGCACTGTGGAAGATTTTCGTCGTTGCATTAACTCATTAATAGTTTTCCAAGTGTTTTTGATATTGTTATTGTGCTCATTAAATTTGTCTTCATAATATTTCTTTTTCGCAAACTTCAGTAAGTGGTTCAGTTTATTTCGATATCGCTTGTATTGATTGGTATTTTCCGTGTTCTTATTGGTTATATAGAGTCTGTATAGTCTATTTTTCTCGCGAATTGAATTCAGAAGGTTTGGAGTTATCCATGGTTTGATTATCTTTAATTTTTCAGGCCGTTTCGTGATGATAGGAAAACATTCATTATAGATAGCATTAAATTTATATAAAAATGTTTGAAGAGCATTGGTAACATCAGTAGTTTCCTGTTCTAGGCTCCAATCAGCATGCTTCAGTTTGTCTTCAAAGAGAGCTTTTTGCGTGGAGTTTATGAGACGGAACTCTGTGTTTTTGATCTTTGGAGCGTTGGAATGCAGACACTTGCTAATGTGGAAAACGGGGAAGTGATCCGAAATATCGGAGAGAAGGATACCGGAGCAGAGATCGTCTTCGTGAAAATTGGTAAAGATATTGTCAATGAGAGTTGCGGAGTGTGATTTCACACGAGTAGGTTTAGTTATTTTGGGGAAGAAATAGAAAGATTTCACCCATGCTTTTATAAAGCATGGGGTTATATACATGGATAGAGACCCCATATTTCGACACTGCACTGTAATACCACCATCCACACCCCCAAAAACTCTTGATTTGAGGGCGTGTGATGTCTCTGTAATCCATATTTGAATATCATCAGGAATGAAATTTGAAGTGGTTATGAATCCATTGAAAATGTTGAATAGTGTGATCGCCTATTCGTCCTTTTCGTGCGTATTATCCGATAACCCCATGCTTCCTTAACAGCCTGGTCTGTTAACTGCTGGCATTTCCATATCTCGGAAAAAATGGAGGTGTGTCATGTCTATAATTATTTCTACTATCCTGATTTGATTTTTGAGCAAGTTAAGTAGGTGATTCCTCAGTTTTGATGTCAACTGATAGGATACAGTAATATATATTTTATCGATGTTGATCAAGTTTTATAATAATTCATTAATTGCCTTTTGATATTCATCTTGCAGATTCTGACTTACATGTAGTACAAGTAACAGAGACAGAAGGAGATTCAAAACCCAAACCTGGGATCTTACCTCTGTCAATGGCACAGCAGTATAGTGTAAGTATTTGTCTTTTCTCATTAACAGGATTTAGCCAGAGATATATCCCAATGGACAGACAATTTCAAATTTGGATAGACAAGAATTTGAAAATTTAACATGGGATGGATATGAAGAAAGGAAGTTTAGTAGACTGTCCAAATCTAGCAAAATGAGATACTTTGACAGGTAGATTTTATATCCTGGCTGACACACTAAGTTTGTCATGCTGCTGGAATTTCTGCCCAATTACAAGCGTTCGTCCGTCATTCATAATTCAGCCGTCGTCCATTAAAGAATATCAGCGTCCATAATCCAATGGCTCAGTTGCACATCATTGAGAGAACAGTTGATCAGCTACTGAGTTGTATAATTTCACTTTCGCCTATCTGTTAAACCATGACTATTTTGAACTGGTGATAGCTGGCATAATTTTATACATGTACTACTATATTTTCCCAGTATTCGAAAAATGTCATTATGCTTGAATATTGGGAAAATATAGTTCATATGTATAAAATTATGCCAGTTATCAGGAGTTCAAATTACTCTCCAGGGTTAAAAGATAGGGAAAAGTGAAATTATATAAACCCAGTAGCTGCTCAACTGAAGTCACAGATCAGTGAACATATGGGCTCTCCTTTGTTCTCTCAATAATGTGCAACTGGGTCATTCTGATTGTGATATTCACAAATTATGCCAGTTGCCACGAGTCAAAATTACTCTCCAGGGTCAAAAGATAGGGAAAAGTGAAATTATATAACCCAGTAGCTGCTCAAGTGAAGTCACAGATCAGTGAAGAGACGGGGCCGGGGCTCTCCTTTGTTCTCTCAATAATGTGCAACTGAGTCATTCTGATTGTGATATTCACAGTTAGAACAGAATATTAATTTAGAACAGCTTAATAATAGGTATTTCATTCTCGGCCATGGATGATATGTGGTTTGGTTGTATGTAGTTTAGTTTATGCCTCAAACCCCAAAACAAGAAAATATGACCGCCTTTATTGAACATGCAAACTCATCTAGGTGACAAATTCAAGGGCAACAACTCTGGACTTCGCCAAGGAAAAAAAATTAGTACTGGTGGAATTAGGGGCTGATCATGCTGATAAAACAATGAGTACACTATACTAATGTTTATCATAAGGTGACGTGATATCCGAGAGTATATGTGTCCATTGTTAGCAAATTAATTAATAAATCAGCAAGGCCTGTATCCTGTGATTTTGTACATTGGTACATGTTTTATGGAGGTGTACTTTTTACCATTCTTTCTTTGAAATGTTTATACTCTGTTTCAGATGGTTGAGCTGTCACCTGGAAGTGGTGTGTTCGTATACCAGGACCAGTATCACCAGGCAATGAACAAGTCACTATGTGAATGCACCTTCTAGAAGACTGAAACAGCCAACAGAGACGAACACCTCTGCTCAGGGTGATGGAAGACCAGCGGCGAGATATTTGATGAACACGCTCTTCTCACTTGACCACCTAGCTAGGGGGAAACTGCTGGCGCTGAACGGTGACATCGTTGGGACAATAAAGGGTGAGCAAAATGACTATCTGAGCTCCCATACTAAGTTTCAGGGCACCGGTTAAATGTCAGGTACATTAGATTTTTCTACGAAGTAGGCTACCATTCTAAAATTGTCCGGTAATGAGTGAGTGAGTCAGTCAGTCCATCCGAATCCTTTCGTCGGCAAAAGAGGGAGAACCGTTCACATTAGAACCTTGATTGTTGGCATGAACGTGCATTAGGGCATTATTACCAGCAAGTTCTGAGCTGACAGAATTCTGATGATTTTTTTTTATAATTATTTTTATACGCCCGCTTGAAAAAGCGGACGTGTTATGGGATGGCACTGTCTGTCTGTCCATCCGTCCATCCATCCGTCCATTTCGTGTCCGGGCTGAATATCGCGCACTTTTCAAACTACAGACCCGGCGTTTGGTAGGTCACAGGTGCATTATGGAGAGACGTGTCATATTTTGCTTTCGCTCATGTGGGCCGTTTCCATGGCAACCAGACACACCCTCTTTATCTCAGCCATTGTAAAGGTAGATTCTCTATAGTCCGGACTATATATCCCACACTTTTCAAGCTACTGATCTGTTTGGTAGGTAGGTGCATTAGGGAGAGACATGTCATGCGTTGCTTTTGCTGATGTGGGCCATTTCCATGGCAACCGGACACACCCTCTTTATCTCGGCGATTCTAAACGTAGTTTTACTCGTATCCGGACTGTATCGCACAGTTTTCAAGCTACTGATCTGAAGTTTGGTAGGTAGGTGCATTAGGGGGAGACGATGTGTCACCATTAACTATCACCTGTATGTAAATCCATACAGTGCTGAAAGTTTTCAATTCATTGTTCCACCTGTTCAGACTGATATGTTTTTCGGGCGTATTTTAAGTTCAGACTGTGCACTTGTTTTATTATTTATTGATGGCTCAGCGAGTGCACGGTCATGCCCATCGGGAACCTTTGGCTATATGTTTCACTGTGACTTTTGAAGGTTCCCTGATACGGCATATCGCGTTGGACATACCGGTTCTCATAAAATCACCGAAGTTAAGCGACTTTGAGCCCGGTCAAGACTTGGATGGGTGACCTTATGCTGCACTGCTGGACTGATAAGTGTCCAGGGTAATAGGAACTGAGGGCGATAATACTTCCCACGCTAATGACTCACCAGCAGTGACATCTGGGAAAGTTAATAGTACCCACTGTCAATTAGAGACTGCTATATAAATTCTCTTACGGTAGCACATAGGGCCCCAAGTCATCTCTCGAGTGCACTCTTAAATCATATCAAACCCTACTTCCTGTGACGTTAGTCACACTGCCGTGTAAGAAGCTATGTTCGTGAAATATCATAGTGCATTTACATCATTCTATTTAGACAGAAGATATTCAGGAATTAATATATTGTGATAATAGTTATTTAGAGATTAACTATTGTAGAAAATATCTTCATTATTAATACAATAAGCATTGAAATCACACAGTCACTTGCCATGGGACAGGCTGCAAAAGTATTCAGCCTTCTAATGATGTTTATTTATTCATTTCAGCTTTCTGTACAACACATTCAACAAGTACAGCCCCTGTGATCAACCGGCAATGGGTGCCAAAGTCACAGGATTAAAGAGCCGAAACAGAGGACTGTGGTGATCAGCGCTTAGTTCACTTGCGTTTCCTGGTGTAAATGGAATATGATACAAACATTGTTACATGTATATGACTGATAGATTGTTGAAAGCGACTTCAATTCACACACTCTCCTCTTGATTCACTTGCGTTCTACCATGTCGACATGAGAACAATCAATAGCATGTCTGGATACAACAAGAAAGGACAGTGAATAAGAAAGAACAGTCATACCATAACTGTAAACAAGTGAGCCTGATGAAAGAATGTTGCTGTAAATATGATTCATAGTGCTATTTTATGTATGGAAGAATTACTGTTTTTGTGTAAAAAATACACTAAAGTATTCTTCTGAAATCGGATTTGTTGATTTTTATGGTGTGCTATCGTATATGTACTGCTATCAACACAAGTTAGAAACTCATCTACTGCAGTTCTTTAGTACAAATTTCTTACAGCTACTTTCTCCAGTTACAGCCAGATGAGCTACAGTGCCATGGCACTATCTTTATGGTGTGCCATCTTATATGTACTGCTATCTTTTGGATTGGATTGACCGTATCTAGTGTATACCTTACCGGTATCTTCAGCTGTACCTCAATGATAACTCCAGCTATAAAATAGCTGACCATATATATATACCTTCCTGGTACCTTGCGTAAGACCCTATACCTTGATGGTACCTCTGGATGTACCTTACTTGCGCCTTGCTCTTGAACTGGTTTTATCCTCATGTACCTACACTATACCTTAACAGTACCTTAGTGATACCTTGTTGCTGTGCCTTACTGATACCTTATTCAAGCGAGGTACAGTTAAGGCATCATTAGCATTTTTGGAAAGTACCTTACCTGCACCTTGTCCATGTTGGATCAAATGACAAATTTGGAGGTACAGATAAGGTATATGCCTTAACTGTACCTGTCCTGTACCTAGGTCAGATCTATGGCCTGTACCTTATTGAGACCTTCTTGATACCTTAATGATACCTTGTTACTGTGAGGGGCAACCACCAACTTCCTACAAATGCCAACATAGATCAAATACCAAAAGGTCTGTACAGGGGGCGGGCCTCTGGGATGAAACGTCCAGCAGCAGAAAGACGCCATATACAGGTAAAAATTACAACACATATAAGGGAAGTGGGAAGAGGTGCCGACATACTGGCAGAGTCACATGACTTCACAGTATAGTCTTCCCGTTAACCTCAACCTCAGTTCGTGAATTTCTACGTAGAAACCTTCCATTATTCCGCCTCTTGGAATTCGTATGAAACTATACATCTTAGCAACTGGTATTAAGCTTAGCCAAATTTTACTTAACAAGCTTTTACCAATTCCACCATGGCAGTTAGCTACACCGGAAGTATATATTACACTAACTGAATAGAAAAGGGTAAAAACGAGCCAGCTCGTGTATACACAAGAATCTGGGTTGCTGACAGAAAAACACAGATCACATCAGGCTGTTTATACAGCTGGTTCTAAACATAGTGAGAGAGTAACATGTGCTATCTTTAGTTCCAGAACTACCAGGCAAATGTTCGATGTTCGCTGCAGCAGCAAAAGCTATATTGTCGGCTTTGGAAGGTATCGGGTCCACTGAAAGGAAAACATCGGTCATATTCTCAGATTCACTGTCATGCCTTCAAGCGGTTAAAAGTGGAATTTCAACTCATCCCACCATCTTGAATATTCTGCAATTATATGAATAGATTTGATCAACATATTGATATTGTTTTGGTGGTTGCCTAGTCACGATGGAGAGAGAGAGAGAGCATTAAGGCTTAGCGTCGCGTTCAGCAATATTTCGGCTATATAGTGACGATCAAACAAAATTCTAAGAATATAACTTTAGTAATCAAACACATTAAAACATACACACATCAAAACTTATACAACAGACCGGTTTCTCTCAAATAACCTAAAATACAGTCTTATTTTGCCCGACTAAAAAGATCTTCTAAAGTAGTTGCCCGATAAAAAGAATCTCTTGCAATCTTAAAACCTATGCAGTCGATAAGAATATGTTTCACTGTGACACGTTGGCATCAAAGGTAGTTACAACGCGTATAAGGGAAACATAATACTGCGACTGATAGAAAGGCAGCCTTAGATAATGAGGTTGATCCTGTTGGAATCCAATATAGCGAATTCAGACCCTCTATCTGTAGCTGTTTCAATCTTTATGGGATGCTGTGAACAAAAACAAACTCAGTTTAAAAAAAACTAGGCTAGCCTATACTCATCTGAACAGCCAGAAACGTTTCGATCAAACCATGATCAGGCGGTGTAGAATCGGCCATACACAATTAACTCACGAACATTTACTAAAAAAAGGAGCCAGTCTCAAGGTGTATTCCATGCCATGAAGATCTCACAGTGAAACATATACTTATCAACTGTATAGATTTTAGATTTTTCTCTAACGAAATATAGAAAAGCAGACACGAGCCAGCTCTTATATACACAATAATTTGGTCTACTGAGAGAGAAATACAGATCGCATCAGGCTATTTATACAGATGGTGAGAGAGTAGCATGTGCTACTATCTTTAGTTCCAAAACTAAAACCTGTCGACTACCAGGTAAAAGTTCGATATTCACTGCAGAAGTAAAAGCTTTATTGTTGGCTTTAGAAGGTATTGGGTCCACTAAAAGGAAAAAAAATATGTCATATTCTCAGATTCACCGTCATGCCTCCAAGCGATTAAAAGTGGAACTTCCACTCATCCCACTATCTTGAGTATTCTACAACTACATGACTGTAGATTTGATCAACAGATTGATATTGTGTTCTGTTGGTTGCCTAGTCACGTTGGCATCAATATTAAGGCTGATAGGATGGCTAAGGCAGCCCTGAATGATGAGGTTGTTCCTGTTGGAGTCCCATATAGCGATTTCAGACCCTGTATCTGTACTTATGTGAGACGGCTGTTTCAATCTTTATGGGATGCTGTGAATAATAACAAACTTCATGAGTTCACAAAAACCGTAGGCTACACTCATTTGAACAGCAAAAACGTTTCGATCAAGCCATGATCAGGCGATGTAGAATCGGCCATACACGATTAACTCTCGAACATTTACAAATGTCGGATTACTAAGTTAGTGACTTGAGTACTTAGAATTTCGTTTGATCGTCGCGATATAGCTGAAATATTGCTGAACACGACCTTAAACCTTAATTCTCTCTCTCTCTCTTAAGATTGTAAGAGATTCTTTCTATCGAGCAGCTACTTTAGAACATCTTTGTAGTCGAGTGAAAGAAGAGTGTATCTTAGGTTATTTGAGAGAAATCGGTTTCGTTGCTTAAGTTTTAATGTGTGTATGTTTTATTGTTTTTGGATTACTAATTACAAGCGTCTGGTCTGTCATTCATAATTCAGTCGTCGTCCATTAGAGAATATCCGCGTCCATAATCCAAAGTTATCAACTTGAATAGTTTACATAGAACTTTGTTTGATCGTCGCTATATAGCTGAAATATAGCTGGGCTCGTCGTTAACCATTAATTCTCTCTGTCTCCAAAAAGTTGTGCAAGTTGTGTGATTCTTGGTATGTGCTTTAGAATAGGTTACTGACGTGGCTCTGTCAGTATGTCGGCACCTCTTCCCACTTCCCTTATATGCGCTGTAATATAATTGTATCAACATGTTCATTAAGTTGTTTGCTATTAATGGCGGTAGTCTATGATGTTGTTGTCTATGATAACTTGTTTCGCAGAATTATTTTAAATAAAATATCCACCGTCACCACCTTTACCGTGTCTAGCAATTAAAGCATTCAACCCACAGTCATGCACGTACATGCTATTATAGAGACGAGACAGTTTAACAGAAACGTGTGGATAACAGTACAGGAGAAGGGCAACTCCGAAAATATGAGCGAAAGACATTTAGTAAATCAATATTCACTAACATATTTTATATATTTACTAAGTTAATATGTGGATCCCAACCCTTTTGAGTGACAACAAACCCGATATTTCGAATACACAAAAAAACAAAAAGCATGCGCAGTGTGACTATCTTCACCATCATGAATATTTCAACAGCGGGTCAGAGAGAGAATTATTTGAAGAGATAACTCAACTAATCTGATTGTACTGTTCAGCTTTTTACATGAAATAGTTCTTTAGATTACAGACGGGATACTATTTTATGGACAACGGCTGGCTACTGAATGACTGGTATAGATCAGTATAATTGGTAGCATGGACTCTATAAACCAAGCTGTTTTATCTGCGTATCGTCATCTTCATTCATTACTGTTTGGTATATTGGTAATGTTGGTTCTGAATGTGTCAAATGTTTTGCATTATTGTTATCAACATGTTTTGGACTTATTGTTAACTTCCCGCTGTGAACATAATCCTTTATTATAACCATGGAATTATAATATCAAAGGTGTCACAACCTCTGTCTTGTTTATTAGTAGAGAAGACCTCTTCCTACTGGATTACTGAGTTGGAGTGGTTCCGTTAAGATAACTTAAAGGAATGTAAATATACACAACTGACATAGACGAGACTCCCTGCAAATCAGGTTACACATGAATCAAATACGGGATTCATTATAATCAGAGTGAGTGAGTAAGTAGGATTTAACGTCGTTTTCAACTATGTTTCAGTCATATCACGACGGTGCCTACATGTGCCGGTACACGAGAGTGTCCACAGTTCATTTTAATCGTTTCGCTTTTTCAATTTAACATTGATTGTCCAATTCATTTCAAAATGAATGTCTCACAGCAAGGCGGAGATACCAGTGTTGGAACCGTGATCTCCCGTGGGAACGGGACTGACAAATGACATGTTTATTTCAAGGATGACCATTAAACATTTTCATACCGAGTTGCGAAATTCACTGCAAAATATTTTCGTCAGCATTGAATTGAACGTAAATGACGAAGATAGCCAACTATCCTGATCTAGTCTACCTCTGCTCTCCAGCGTCAAGCCACCATCATTGGGTGAATATTTAAAGAGATAACGGTAACTTGGCGATAAACCTCAGTGCTAACAAAATAACATAACCTTGTCATGCCTAATTGTTCCCGCCTCAGGTTGTCAAATCTCATGTTCGTTTCAACGGCTCTCCGTTAAAAAAGTGTCACGGTTTGATTTCTCTTTTGGCCGCACACATGCTGACAGTTGAACTATTTTGTCATCGAAGTCTGAGCTGTGTTAATGGACCGCTCAACCTTGTGGAGACAAACGTGACAGGTGATTAAATACCTTGGGGAATAATTGACAATCTGTCAAAAACCGTCCGCTGTGTTTAATTATTTGACACTGGGTTGAAAGGAAAGGTGAATCGGATTTTACATAACTGACAACACGCAAATGATCCAGGTCAGCATTAGCAATTTCGAGAGATATAGTTTTTGTAAATTACTAAAACGTCGTCAATTAACGCTATGGTGTGCGGCGTCCAATATTGATTGTGTTTGATGCAATTTATTGACATCTCTAGCTGGGTGTCCGCGCATAGTATTGAATCTCTGAAGAAATGAGATTCTGGACAAACATATCATCCCGTATGCAATCTATTACGTTGTATCCTTCTATAAAATAGTGTGTGACAAAAGCTTAATATCGAAAGCCGTATTAATTCCGCTGTATGTTTATATCTCGGATACACAATTGTCGACATACATGTACACTTCATCAGCTTTGACATTGCGTTTCCATGCATCATCGATTTTGACATTGCGTTTCCATACATCATCAATCTAAAAATATCTGTTCTGGATCCACAAAGTAAGAGAATAAAAAGCATGGATGAGCTATAGCGGTCATTTAAATGGAAATGCAACCTACTGCACACATTTAATCTCCTCAAAATTCTCTCCCGACGAAGAGGAAATCTGACCACGCTGAACAATCTGTGATACATACACGCGAGAATCGTGTCCAAAGTCGGACAAAGTGTAAATGGAAGACATTCAACGATTCGAAGTGATATTTACGGGAAATCATAATTTGAATTAACATTCAAAGGTTACACAGAGAGAATTAAAGTTTAACGTCGAGTTCAGCAATATTTAAGCTATATAGCGACGATCAAACAACATTCTAAGTATTCAAGTTAATAACTTAGTAATCCAACACATTAGAACTTATGCAACAACCGAGTTCTCTCAAATAACCCTAGACACAGTCCTCCCTCATCCGACCAAAAAGATCTTCCAAAGTAGTCGCTCGATAAAAAGAATCTTAAAATCTATACAGTCGGTAAGAATTTGTTTCACTGTGAGATCTTCGGGAAGTGTGGGAAGTGCTGCTTATATACTGGTACTTGTTGGAAACTGTACATTTCTGAAAGATCTCGGTTGTTTATTTATGGCAACGATCACCAATGAGTAGCCGAACAGTACCAAACGATTAATGCGTTTATCATTAAGCATACATTTCATATGTGAAATTTTCTATTGATTCATGACAGGACTGTGGTAGCTACCAGTCGATTCCTGAGCAGCAGCTGGAAATCACCGCTCATTTACCGTCTCATGGTAATGATGAGTAAATGCAAGGTACTGTCAGGGCTTCACAGTGCCAAGCTTAAACAGGTTAGTCGGAGTTTATCAGCATGAAAATGGAAAAAAAACGAGTGATGCAAAATTGAAGATTACTGAATGGTGAAAATTTGCCTATCTATCAGTCGGCCATTGTCACTGTATAAAGATGGTCACTGAGATGATTTGATTAAAAATGAAGCGAAATGTCTTTCGGGAGGTATTTCTTGACATTGCGAGTGCTTATAGCATATGTGAACGAAGGTTAAGAACAGTTCAACGAAATATTAGAAAAAATACTCCCGTTCTATTCAAGAGGTTAGGACGACGAAAAGAAATGTTGTCCCTTTTTGTCTAACTTAAAAGTTTAAATATCGAAGCTTGAGGGGTCATAACGATTTCCGAGTGACCGAGGAATATGATTTAACGTGGTTCCGAATTGACGATACAACTTTTACAGTTGGAACTTGAAATATCGCCAGAATTTTCAACCATATTGTCAATGTTTAATTTCACAGCAGAGGTATAAAGAATATATGTTTTGCGACACTAACCCTATCCGGCGTGGGGGGGGGGGGGGTCCGTCCCCGAGTGAACCTTTCTCATGTCCTCCGAAACGAATAAAAATAGAGAGCTGAAAGTTTGAAGCTATAGTATATAAGGTATAGTGTGGTAAATGTCAGCACCCAAATCTGTTTCAGCATAATTTTTGTATGAGTTGTCATATTTCGATATCAAAGACAAATGCTCCACATGAATTACAAGCATCTAGTCCGTCATTCATAATTCAAACGTCGTCTATTGAAGGATATCCGCGTCCATGAATGAATGACCTAAAAATATCAACAATTGAGCGACCAACGTTTTATCACCTATCATGTCCTTCTGATGCAATCAACGGTCGCAATAATTCCGAGGTTGGAACAAAAAAATATGACTTCAAGAAAAATAAATGTCTCCTTATTTTTGAGTGAAAACAAACTCCGTTGTATCAACGCCACCGTCAAAAGAGCTTTCATCCAAAGATATGTTCATAACATGTTCATCACATCCAAAAGGCCCCCGTGTGTTCTAAGGCGTGTGTTCTAAGGCGTGTGTTCTAAGGCGTGTGTTCTAAGGCGTGTGTTCTAAGACAATCCGTTTATATCATCTGTAAGTGTAACACGCCAAGTGTGTATTTATTCGCAGTGAGCGACAGCTTAATTCGTGTTACCTGTGTTGTATATTCCCAAACTCGGTTAAATCTGGGGATCTGTACGACTTGAGAACATTCATTATCCATTTTCTCGTCTTGTCTACCTTGTACTTAGTGTTCAAGAGCGATAGATGGATAAGACTGTCCTGGGATTTAATGCTCCTTCTTATATCCTTGCCTTTAGTGATAATTGTCCGTCTTAAGTGGAAAATGTGGATAAAAATGTCCTAGCTGGGTTAGTGGATAGGAAGCGGACACTGTTAGCCACCGGACAATAAAATAAAATAAAAGCGTACCTGAGATACAACACATATCATGAATCGTTAGATTCTTGGTATGTGCTTTAGAATAGGTTTACCAGAAGACTATTCTGTGAAGTCATGTGACGCAGTCAGTATGTCGGCACCTCTTCCCACTTCCCTTATATGTGTTGTAATTCTTAGCTTTCCCACCGGCTTGGAATTTCAACTGATTTACCCTAAACTGATTGGGGATTGAAAATGCATAACTGTTCGATGATTGAGAATTGGAAGCATAACAGTTGCGGTCTTCTTAACATGACCAGATCAGTGTCCATTAGATCTGCGCTGTACTCGATCTAGCTTTTAGTTCTTTTCATGCGTGAATAATTTCCTTTTTCCTAACAGCTATATTCAGGTCACCCAACTCCCCAGATGTATTTTCTCATTTAAAACTCAATTTCAGGTGATCGATAGAGTTTGATAATTCTTATATCAAAACTGGATTGGTTTATATCGAGGACACCCTGAAATAGGAATATTTGACAAACATGCTCGTATTTATCAAGAATTCTATTCTATTTCGTTCGATTATTATGTCGCGTCTATCTATCAACTCTAATTATCTGTCCGTGCCTACTTCACTGTACGTTAAGGAGATTAGCTCTGGGCAAATAAAGCATCTGTGACCCAAGTTACTCAGCTCTAAGATACCATTACACGATAATCCTTTCAATGTCAACAGATTTTACTGTCTAGCTACCAATTATCCTTGATCATCGTATATACCGGAAAACGCACAAGTGCGCTTAACTTTATATTACGCCGATATCAACGTGATGTCCCCAAACTTAATCTATACACATATCAAATAACTAACCGAGATCGAGCAATCGATCTGTCTGGCAGCTTTTCGATCAACAGGGACGAGAGCTCGGTGTGAAGGATATTGCTTGGATAAGTCGTCTTATTGATTTAGTGATTGGGGTGGGGACATGGAAGAATCGTGGCTAAATATCTAACTTACATTGTATTCATGAGGTAAAGGATTGGGTTTACTCAATCTTCGCCACAGAATCGACCTTTCAGCTATACCCCCGCAAATATTACAATCGACCTTTCAGCTATACTCTCGCAAATATTACAATCGATCTTTCAGCTACACCCTCGCAAATATTACAAGCGACCTTTCAGCTATACCCTCGCAAATATTACAATCGACCTTTAAGCTATACCCTCGTAAATATTTCAATCGACCTTTCAGCTATACCCCCGCAAATATTACAATCGACCTTTCAGCTATACCCTCGTAAATATTTCAATCGACCTTTCAACTATACCATCTCAAATATTACAACCGACCTTTCAGCTATACCCTCGTAAAGATTTCAATCGACCTTTCAACTATACCCTCTCAAATATTACAATCGACCTTTCAGCTATACCCTTGCCAATACTACATGTTGGATATCATGTTGTAACACGTTAGATAACTGTTATCAGTTATGTATTGAAATGGATCTTTATTAATCAGTTGAGGTCTCAATATGTTTAAACAGAACAGACTATATATTTGGCGAGATTGAAACCCCAGGCGGCTTTTCTATCCCGGAAAAAAATATGCAATGCTACCAAAAGGAGCGAAGGGGGAGAAAGGGAGAATTATGGTTTAATATCGCGTTCAGCAATATTTCAGCTATATAGCGACGATCAAACAACATTCTAAGTATCTTAACAAAAACAAGTCAATAACCCAGCAATCCAGAAGTAATGAACACAACACACCAAAAGACATGCACATACATTAATACTTATGGAATTACAAGCGTGTGGTCCATCCTTCATAATTCAGCCGTCGTCCATTAAAGAATATCAGCGTCCATAATCCAAATTACAAGCGTCTAGTCCGTCATTCATAATCCAGCCGTCGTCCATTAGAGAATATCCGCGTCCATAATCCAAAGACCTATTCCATTTCCATATAACAGTATTAGCACCAAATTCAAAAAGACAAAAGTATACATAAACATAGGCTTGTTTCCTGCAAGAGAGAAGCGGTCAACAATTTTCAATGATGCCGGCAAGACATCATGATGTTCCAAAATATCAAATCCGTATCGCTGATCAGTATTCTTAATCCATAATATTCGTTATAGAGTCGTCATCTAAAAATGATGTACCTCAGTTACCTCAGTAATACTCCATATTCCATATAACAGTATTAGCACCAAATTCAAAAAGAACAACCGATTTCTTTCTTTTTTACCCGACTAAAAAGATCTTCTAGAGAAGCTGCTTGATAACAAGAATCTCTTACAATCTTAAAATCTATACAGTCGATCAGAATATGTTTCACTGAGAGATCCTCGTGGCATGGAATACACCTATGGGCTGGTTCCTTTTTTAGTAAATGCTCGTGAGTTAATTGGTTATGGTCGATTCTACATCGCCTGATCATGGGTTGATCAAAACGTTTCTGGCTACTCAGATGAATATATCCTATATTTTTGTAAACTCATGAAGTTCGTTATTAAAGAAACCCTCCATTACTCCTCCTACTGGAATTCGTATGAAATCGGACATTGTAGCAGCTGGTATTAAGCTTAGTCAAATTTTACATGAAAAGATCCTACCAATTCCACCATGGCAGTTAGCCAAAGCAGAAGTAGATATTACACTAACGAAATATAAAAAGACAAACACGAGTATACACAAGAATTTGGTCTGCTGAGAGAAAAATACAGATCACATCAGATTATTTATACAGATGGTTCTAAAGATGATGAGAGAGAAGCATGTGCTACTATCTTTAGTTCCAAAACTAAAATCTCTCGATTAGTAGGTAAAACTTCGATACTCACTGCAGAAGGGAAAGCTATTTTGTCTTTGGAGGGTATTGAGTCAACTAAAAGGAAAAAAAAAGTCAGATTCTCGGATTCATTGTCCTAAGTGAAACTTCAACTCATCCCAACAACTTGAATATTTTACAATCATATGATTGTAGATCTATAGATTTGATCAACAGATTGATGTTGTGTTTTGTTGGTTGCCTGGTCACGTTGGCATCAAATGTATCACTGAGGCTGATAAAATGGCTAAGGCAGCCCTAAATAATGAGGTTGATCCTGTTCGAATCCCATATAGCGATATCAGACCCTCAATCTGTACTTATGTAGGGAACTGTTTCAATTTTTATGAGATGTTGTGAAAAATAACAAAGTTCACGAGTTCCAAAAAAACGGCAGGCTATGCTCATCTGAACAACCAGAAACGTTTCGATCAAGCCATGATCAGGAGATGTAGAAAGTGCGATACACGATTAGCTAAAGAACATTTGCTAACAAACAGCCAGTCTCATGCCACGAAAATCTCACAGTGAAATATATTCTTATCGACTGTATAGATTTTAAGATTTTAAGAGATTCTTTCTTTATGGAGCGACTACTTGGGAAGATCTTTTTGGTCGAATGATGGAGGAATGTGTCTTGAGTTATTTGAGAGAAATTGGTTTGTTGCATAACTTTTAATGTGTGTATGTTTTAATGTGTTGGGTTACTAAGTTATAAACTTGAATACTTAGGATTTTGTTTGATCGTCGCTATTTATATGAAATATTGCCGAACGCGACGTTAAACCTTAATTCTCTCTCTCTCTCTCTCTCTCTCTCTCTCTCTCTCTCTCTCTCACGCAATATTGATTTGTTGGATGTAGTATGCATAAACTATGACCAGAGAAACCCATAAGACGACGGGCTGAGCTAAGAAAACAACCATTCGGGACAAGTCTGGGGCCTGGCCATTACTACTCGCGTCTTAAAATGTACATTTTATCTCTATCACTCTTGAAGAACAAAGAATACAAAACTTTCTTTAGGGTGGCAAACTCTATCTTTACAGCAATGCTAGCGACCAATTTGAATACATTATAGCTATTATATATATTGCCTTGGTTGTCTCTACAGGTATTTATTATCTATACCTCTTCTATCTAGACAAAGTGAAAGGTTGAATTGCATCGTTGAATTCGACACAAGGGTCAAATGTCCCCTATGTGTCACTACTAAAGTGCAATTTTCATGTTCTTATGTCTCGTCAAAACCAAGACTTTATTCGTTCCCCCGTAGTTTGTCCATGAAATTGATGCACTTTACCTGTCCGAAATGCTGGGAATTTCAACCGAATTTCAAGGAAAAGATTTTTTGTTCCCATGCTGCTCACGTGTTGAATGTTGAGTACACACTGTAAGTATCGAAGAACATCGTATTTTGCTACTGATTGGACGCTATACAAATAAATCCACTTGCCTCAAGCCATATATCATTCAAATTCCAATTCCACTGTGTAACCGGTAGATTTTGCTAATGGAGATCTCAAAAGGGTTAGATTAATTCTCCTTAGACGAGAGCATAGCTGATACACACACGTAAATTTAACGATAAATCCGTTCTATTCAACGAGATTTTGTATCAAGCAAAATGATCTCTTTTTTGAATGAGGAACGCATTAGTTCTCAACATGGATTGCCCAGGTTACTTAGTTATGGTATCACTACACGGTAATCCTCTCAAAGTGAACCTTTATGTCGTCTCACTATCAATTATCCTCGATCTCCAGATATCGTGGAAAACGTAGAAGTTTGACTCCCATTATATAGGCGCTTGACACTGACATGATATTGACATTGACATGATATTGACATTGACATGATATTGACATTGACATGATAATGACATTGACATGATATTGACATTGACATGATATTGACACTGACATGATATTGACACTGACATGATAATGACATTGACATGATATTGACACTGACATGATATTGATACTGACATGATATTGACATTGACATGATATTGACACTGACATGATATTGACATTGACATGATAATGACATTGACATGATATTGACATTGACATGATATTGACACTGACATGATATTGACATGATATTTTCAGCGTCAATCTTTGTACAGGCTAAATAACTCGCCAGTTTCAAATGGCGATCTATCTCCTAGCGTTCTGAATAATAAGGAAGGAAAATATTATCACTTGTAACGTATTCTCTGGACATTTTGTGTTATTATTAATGCAGTGGAGAGATGTTGATTGCTTGGTACAAAAGGCCTATATTTCACCAAGTTGGTTTAACTATCATACTGTGATGCGGAAATACAATTGAAGTGGTTAGGTTCTTTGATTTACTGTGTGCTTCTGCTTTGAAAACAGAATAGTAGATATTCCTGATTATTTTGGAACAGTATGTTATTGAGTGGTCAAAATTAGAACAATTTGAACCTTCAGTGCTAGCTCATTGGCTGAACCTTACAAGGAGCATGGTCTTATGAAAAAATCCGCCATGAAGACAGAATGACTCTTTCTCCAACAAAATAAGTACTGAGAAACCTCACCTAACAAGAAATTTTAGCAAATATCCAGATCAGATATAAGACATAGTCCCGGCAGACAAATAATAATATATATTCATATTGCGCCACTCGTTCTAAAAACCCTGGCGTTGAATGTATGAGCATATTGAAAAATTCGAAATATCCTGTATCAGAACCTATACCTGTAAAAGAATGATCAAGGCTAAATACAGAAAATACAAAGAAAACTTAAGGAAATTAACAAAGCAACCATGTCTCTTATGTGCCACCGCTACTTTCCCAACGTGTCCATGTGGAAACGAACAATCTATGTGTGGTCACTGCTACCAATCTTTTGATAGGATCATTACGTTTTTTGCCAGCATCATTGAAAATTGTTAACCGTATCTGTCTTGTGTTTAGAACTAAAATTCAAACAGCCTTGAAATAAAGCATTGAATAATGGTTTCGAGTGAATAAGGCCTTTGGATTATGGACGCGGATATTCTCTAATGGACGACGGCTGGATTATGAATGACGGACTAGACGCTTGTAATTTCGATTATAGATGCGGGAAATCTTCATGGACTACGGCATGCTAATAAATATATAATCTGAGTTTTGTATTTAAACAGTCCTTTTCACTGGAGAATCAATCATTCGTTAAACATTGGAAAGATCTAATATCGTACCAACAAGTCATATCAGTTATGCTTAACTTATCTGACCTGAGCGATTTGGGTGTATCACAGCCTGGAGACGAAAACAGCACTTTTATGGTACCCCATATGGCTGCCATGTTGAATTTACCTAACATGCGCATCTCGGGGGTTAAGGAGATAGTCTCAAAATGACTCCAATATCATAAGCTACATCATCACAAAGTTTCATCTCTCTGTATTGTTTTTAAGTTTTCTTTTTCTTTCGTTTCGGAATCCCCTCTCCCATTCCCAGGGCTACATATAGTTAATATATCTTACTTAAGTAATAAAGGACAGAGTGGCCAATGATCTCCAATCATGCCAGCAAAGCAAGACTGTTACATACAAAATCAATGTCTTTAGCCTTTTTCTTATATGTCTGTTATCTCCCCTTGGTACTTTACGATTGGTCGCATCCTAACGTGTGGGTGGCTTGCAGTCATCTTCCTAAAAAGACGGCATAAATGAAGTTTAAATGGCGTTCACGAAGGCTACGTTAAACCTTAATTCTCTCTCTCGTGAGGGTATAACTGAAAATAGCAAATGCTCGTTATTTCACTTCAAATTATTGTTTGTTAATTCACCGGGCATTGTGTATCGGGACACTGCGACGCCACCAAAGCGGTAATGTTGGATTCGGCTTGCATTTTCTGGTAGAACTTGTCCCACGGGTATGTGGTTTTAGTATCAATGTCCTAGCGGCAACAAACAGAATAATATTTACGGGAAAGGCGGAATCAGCACGCACACCACCAGGCTGCTTGCTGTACACATCGAATGGGCCAACCAGATAGGCTTCGGGGAAACAATGGCGAATACATTATCGTATGCAGATATTCTAATTCATTCGTATAAATCAAACTATATCAGAAAATATCAAGAAGATTCCGTTCCGCTTTTGGTCATATTCTCATACAAATCGTCAGTCTATAAAGTTGCAGAATGATTCGTTTAGGAGAGAGAGAGAGGGGATTCAGGTATAACGTCTCGTTCAGAAATATTTCAGCTATATAGCGACAATCAAACAAAATTATAAGTATTTCAACAAAAACAAGTCAGCAACCCTTCAATTCAGAAGTAATCAACACAACACATCAAAAACATGTACATACATTAAAACTTTGCAACAAACCGATTTCTCTCAAATAATCTAAAATACAGTCTTCTTTTAGCCGACTAAAAAGCTCTTCAAAAGTATCTTCTTGATAAAAGGAATCTCTTACAATCTTGAAATCTATACAGTTGACCAGAATATGTTTCACTGCGAGATCTTCGTGACAATAATCTTATCTATGGGTGATGAAACAGTCTAATTTAGCGCTAAATATGATTGGTCCTTCTTTCAAATAGTTCAGCCATTATTAGGGTTCATATCTATGATATCATATTGTTGGCTGCCCTATTTCCAACAAATGAGGATATGTTTGCGCCATGTTGTACCATTGGTGGGAATGCGAAACTGAGGCGCCTGTTGTTGTTGTTGTTGTTAGCTCCGCTTGTGTAAAAGGGGTTTGTTTACCACGCGCAAATTTCACAGAAATCCGGTAGGTTGACATACTGTTTACTGCCATTCTAATATACCTATCATACAAAGAACATGGCCAGTCTGTCTTGTCAAATGCTCCCAACCTTTCTGGAAAACGCCCAATAATGGTAAAGAATGGGCCATATTCAGCCCAAAATCCAGACAAATCTATAAGATCGAATTATATATGGAAGTATGTGGGTTCTGTAGTGGAGTAAAATAGCTGCCATCCTTAATACTCCAATCAGATGGACATGCTCTTTTAGAAAATATATACTTGTAGGGGGTATTTAACTGTCTTTCGCAATATTTCAGCTTTCGAAGGCACAACCCGCTGTAAAAATCCAGCTTCACTGAATTATCCTCGGAGTGCACCACATGGCATTATATCGTCTTTTATGGTATTCCTCCATTACTATCCACCTGAATCGGACATATCCCTCAAGTAGTAGGGAAAGTACTTTGCCTTTATTGGCAGTAAACACTAAATTGTCTTTAGGTTTGCGCCACTTTATCCAAGAATGTGGTTAGTTCTCTATTTAGGTCCGTGTCGTATGTAATGTTCTTTGTCATAAAGTACCAAGGTCAGCCTTCAAAACTGCGCATTCCTGTTTAGACTGCGCGACTGCTTCCCGTACGGCCATGTCCTTGTCCTGCTGAGATTTTGTATCTAGGGCCAAACATTGGGCATCGAGAGCTTGAAATTCTTTCGGGGAAACCCGCCTCATGAGGGATTGAGTGAAGAGAGAGAGAGGGGGGGGGGTGGGAGAGAATTAAATAAGGGTTAACTTCGCGTTCACCAATATTTCAGTTATATAGCGACGATCTAACAAAATTCTAAGTATTGTAACAACAACAAGCAATCCAGAAGTAATCACCACAACACACCAAGAACATGTACATACATTAAAACTTATGCAACAAACTGATTCGCAAATAACCAAAAATACAGTCTTCTTTTATCCGACTAAAAAGATCTTCTTGATACAAAGAATGTCTTACAATTTAAAAATCTATACAGTCGAACAGAATAAGATCTTCGTGCGATAAGTGACTGTATGCAGCTTGAAGAAAAAACACATAAACACAATGAGAAAAAAATAGAAGAGTCGAAGTTATGAGGATCCTATATTCGGAATTTCGTCACAATCTTCTACATATAGGACCATAAAACCCAAACGAACCTCAATACGACAAGCTAATATGGCAACACGTTTCAGTTGATATTCAGTCCCTCAGAAGCTATGGAGATACGTTTACTAGTGATAACCAACATGAGATTGAGAAGATATATTTGTCTGTATCGGAATAGTTTCCCCGACCATGTCGCATTCAAACTGTAAAATACAACAAAGCGACAAAGTAAGTGTATATGCGCACAAACATATGGAGCAAATCTTGCACCTTGGCACGCTTGTTATGTCGCCATTCCAAAAATTGGCGGAACGAAAGAATGAAAATGCGCAATTGAATCCTTCCCGTTCGCCTAGCTCTGTCGTAACACAGATTTGGGAAAACAATGGATGGAAACAACAATTGACCGTGTTCGCCAATGGTATTATCGAACCCATGAACAGTTTGTCATCTTCTATAGAGTTAGGCAAAAACCAGTGATACAATTTCAATTGTATTCGTCGAGAGGGATATAGGGATATCCAGATGCTGGTATATCCCCAGCTTCAATTGATTGCCAGACCTAAGTAATCGCATCAGAAAGTGCCTCATCACAGCTTGGAAATGCCACCGAAAATGATCTGAAGCTAATCAGGGGTTATTGCGAACAACATCTAGCACCAGGTCAAGCGGGTTAGTCCTTCCCGCTGATAGATATACTCGAGACTGGGGACAGTGAAGGCTTCTGTGTGGAACCCCCATCAGTATTGCCTGTATTAGGTGTTTACAACAGGCGCCTGGGGCGTATTGATCTTGAACCCTTTTCAACATCAGGACAACCGGTCAATCTAAGTATCCAAGAGGGGATGGTGGTGGAAGATATGTTGAAAATACATAAATATCTCTAATCGTCCCACCCATATTTCAATATATTGGTGTGCGTATTGAATTCGGGGCAAATTGATGTCCATCTAGAGGATATGGCTCTCCTTTAAGAGACTTGTTTTTGAACTATACTCAATCTAGTCAATTGGAAATGTCTGAAGGACGGAGTCAATAATAACCACTGAAACATCTAATGGCTACTGATATATAGTGAAACGAGGCTTATACTTCGGAATATTAATCATGTTAGGCAGAGTATATACGCAGGGAAGCTTCCAAGATAAGCCTGCTTCCTTTATATAATTGTGTAGATATATAGTTAATTATCCGTGGACGAAGTGACACAAGAATGCAAGCAGTTCAAAATGAATTCCAGAGTTTATTATATACTTACGAGCGCTAACCTTGTCTGGAGTACAGGAGAGAGAGAGGGAGAGAGCGAGAATTAATGTTTAATGTCGTATGTAGGTATATTTAAGCTATATAGGGACGATCAAACAAAATTTCAAGCAATCTAACAAAAACATTTCAATCCAGAAGTAATCACCACAACATACCAAATGACATGCACATACATCAAACCTTATACAACAAACCTATTTCTTTCAAATAACTCAAATTCGAACTTACCTCCAGCCGTAACGGCTGTGTTGAATGTTGAATTCCCGATAAACACCGGCGAACACCTGCAGTGCTGTGACGTTGCCGGCTGGCGGAGATAACTATAGTGAGCGCGCGCGTAATATATACTTTCCCGCAGTTTGCAACAATGTTCGCTTTGAACAGCTGGCATGTGACGCCTCATTAAGAAAATGTTCTGATCAATGTAGAAGGCATGCATTAACATTTTAGCTAATTTAATAGAAATTCGTAATAAATATTCGATGTCCGAATCGAAAACCTCGGAAATCGGTTTCAAATTTCTGAGATAAACACGAGTTGGCACTGCTGGACTCGTGCCAACTGGCCTTTACCTGGGAAATTTGAAATCTTTTCTTCGGTCTTTATTTCCTGAATATAGTCTTGTTTTACCCGACTAAAAATATCTTCTAAAGTAGCTGCTTGATAAAAAGAATCTCTTACAATCTTAAATCTATACAGTCGATCAGAATATGTTTCACTGTGAAATCTTCGTGTCATGGAATACATCTTGGAGCGGGTTCCTTTTTCAGTAAATGTTCGTGAGTTAATCGGGTATGGCCGATTCTACATCGCCTGATCATGGCTTGAGCGAAACGTTTCTGGCTACTAAAATGAATATTCTACAGTTTTTTTGAAACTCATGAAGTTTGTTATTATCCACAGCATCGCATAAAGATCGAAACAGCTTTCTCACATAAGCACATATAGAGTGTCTGAAATCGCTATATGGGATTCCAACAGGATCAACCTCATTATCAAGGGCTACCTTGGCCATTTCATCAGCTTCAGCAGGTGGACGTTTCGTCCCCGAGGCCCGCCCCATGTACAGACCTTTTGGTCTTTGATATATGTTGGCATTTGTGGGAAGTTGATGCTGGGTCGACATCGGGCCTTACAGACAAATCTTTCGTGTTAAATGCCGTCATTTTCATCTGACGACGATACAGCTCACCAATCCCCAGTGTACGAGTTGTCACAGCGAAACAGCTCACCGCTTACCAATATACGAGTTGTCAGAGCATTTCCATCATAGCTCTCTAGACTTGTATCTAATACCGCTCATGCCGGTGCTAGGGGCCGTGAGGTCATATCATCCAAGTTGCCACATGAACAGGTACAATAAAAGCGTACCTGAGATACACCGCATATCACGAATCGTTTGATTCTTGTTATGTGCTTTGGAATAGGTTAACCGGAAGACTATACTGTGAAACCATGTGACTGTCAGTATGTCGGCACCTCTTCCCACTTCCCTTATATGTGTTGTAATTTTTACCTGTATATGGCGAGATCCTGCTGGTGGACGTTTCGCCCCCGAGGCCCGCCCCCTGTACAGACCTTTTGGTCTTTGATATATGTTGGCATTTGTGGGAAGTTGATGCTGCGTCGACATCGGGCCTTAGAGACTAGTCTTTTGTGTTAAATACCGTCATTTTCATCTGACGACGATACAGCTCACCAATCCCCAGTGTGGAGTTGTCACAGCAAAACAGCTCATCGATTACTAATATACGAGTTGTCAGAGCATTTCCATCATAGCTCTCTAGATTTGTATCTAATACCGCTTATGCCGGTGCTAGGGACCGTGTGGTCATATCATCCAAGTTGCCACATGAACAGGTACAAAAAAAGCGTACCTGAGAAACAACACATATCACGAATCGTTAGATTCTTGTTATGTGCTTTAGAATAGGTTAACAGGAAGACTATACTGTGAAGTCATGTGACTCTGTCAGTATGTCGGCACCTCTTCCCACTTCCCTTATATGTGTTGTAATTTCGTTTGATGCCAACGTGGCTAGGCAACCAACAGAACACAACATTGTTGATGAAATCTACGATCGCATAATTGTAGATTGTTCAAATTGGTGGGTTGAGTTTAAGTTCCACTAACAATCGCTTAAAGGCATGACAGTGAATCTGAGAATATGACATATTTTCCTCCTATAGTAGACCCAATACCTTATAAAGCTAACAATAGAGCTTTTGCTTCGGCAGTGAAAATCGAATTTTTATCTGGAAGTCGACAGGTTTTAGTTTCGGAACTAAAGATAGTAGGACACGCTACTGTCTCACTATCTTTAGAACCATTTGTATAGATAGCTTGATGCGATCTGTACTTTCTCTCAATAGACCAAATTCTTGTGTTTACACGAGATGGCTCGTGCCTGCCTTTTTTATATTTCGCCATTGTAATATCCACTAAATGTCTGACTAACTGCCATGGTGAAACTGGTAATAGCTTGTTTGGCAAAATTTGCCTAAGCTTAATGCCAGTTGCTACAATGTGTGGTTTTACACGAATTCCGAGAGGGGAAATAATGGAGGATTTCTTTAAATACAAATCTACGTATTGAGGGTTGAAAAAACCCCAGTTATTTGCAGGATTTGATCTATTAGATCGCAATTCTGTGATATATTGCAGTGCTAGTCTTCGAAGTTCTAAAGGCGATTCATCTGCTTCGACATATATGCTTTCTTTAGGTGATGCACTAAACGCTACGAGGCAAAGTGTTAGTCCTTGATGGAGAATAGGATCTAGCTTTGCCAAGTTTGACTTGCTTGCGCCGTTGTAAACAATAGAGCCATAATAAAGCTTAGAACGAATAAGTGATCGATATTAGTGGGGAAGCGTCTGCTGATCTCCCTACTTATAGCTGGTAATTACCTTCAACAAATCAAGAGCTTTTGTGTACTTAGCTTTCAAGCAATTTATATGCGGTAAGGATGTTAATCGGTAATCAAACAATATTCCTAGGAATTTGACTTATTTTACTACCCTGATTTCTGTTCCATCTAATGTAAGTACTGGATCTTTGTGTTGAGAATACTTTCTACAAAGGCGTATACAATTTGTCTTTGCTCTGGAGGACTTGACACCATTTTCTAGACACCATTTCTGAATTCTATTTAGGCAAATTTGTAATGTTCTCTCGATAGTATGTATACGTTTTGCACTACGATATGTTGATATCGTCTACAAACAGTGAACCATCAATTGATTTATTCAGAGCTGCAGCTAAACTGTTGATCTTGATTTCAAACAGTAGTAGACAAAATACTACCTTGCGGGACATCTTGATCTTGATCGAATGAACAGACATGTTTGAGCCCAACCGAACTTTAAACTGTCTATCATAAAGATAGTTGGACATACAAATGGGTAAATGGGCTTTTATCCCACAGTACGAAGGTCTTTCAAACTCCCGTATTTTCCAAGTAGTATCATAGTCTTTTTCTAAGTAAAAAAAAATATATATATATATATAGAAATGACATTTTCATTTTATGCGAAAGCATTCTTGACATAGGAATCTAATCTAACTAAAATGGTCAATGGTACTTCTATTTTTGAGTTTGACATTAAGCCAAATTGCCACCCCCCCCCCCCCCTTATTTTGCGGAAACCAGATTGAATATCAGTAAGTTTCCTTTCAGTACCAAACAAGGCGATCATTTATCATGCGCTCCATTGTTTTACAAACATAACTAGTCAGCGATAATTACCGGGGTCTGTATGGTGACGTCCAGGTTATGGGACTGGTATAACAATGGCATTATGCCATGATGATTGAACATCTTCTGTCACCCAAAGTCTGTTAACCATGAATAATAGGATTTCTAGAGAAGCTTCCGGTAGATGCTTTAAAAGTCGATAACATATTAACAGGGCCTGCAGCAGAATCGTTTGCTTTCGCGAGAGAAGCTTGAACTTCGTTCATTGAAAAAAAAGCATTACAGCCTTCGCGCTTATTGAAGGAAAATTTTATTTCATTCTTCTCTTCTCTTTGTTGGATATTTTGAAATTTAGGTACATAATTTCCTGACGAAGAGCTTTTAGCAATTGTTTCGCCTAGCTTCTTTGCAAATCCACTCTGTCAGTTATCACCTGATTTCCATCATTGTGATGCTGAACACTGGACTTGGAACATTTACCTTTAAGTTTGTGAATCATGTTCCAAACTTTTGTTATAGGGGTATGTGTATTGATCTTGGAAACATAATTTTTTCAAGAATCACGTTTGTTCTGTTTCATGGTTCTACGAATAACCGGCATCTAAGGCGTACTGATCTTGAACGATTTCAACGTTAGGACAACCGGTCAAACTAAATAACCAAGAGGAACTATATTTCAATATATTGGTGTGCGTATTGAATTCGGGATGAATTGGTGTGCAATAAAAAGAGGGTATGGCCCTTCTTTAAGAGACCTCTTTGGAACTATAGACACAATCCAGTCAATTGGAAATGTCTGAAGGACCTCGTCAAACATAACCACCGAAAGATCTAATGGTAACTGATATACAGAATGCACCTGTTATCATCATAATATTCCAAGGTTTATAGAAACAAAATGACGGATAATTTGATGTAATGCTGGGAAGTAATACTATCAATTCTGCCCAGAGCCTCCGAAGACTTCTAATAGTTTGATAGTATTTTATGAGAGATCTCATGACTTCTGGATGCCAGAATTTTTTGAAGATCGTCTCTCCTGGGAATAGATACGTAAACAGGTATTCATGGGTCATAAACCTATAGCCAACGTTGGGACCAATATTCAGCGGTCAGCCGTGCAGCTGGAGTAACCGCAAGGAACTTTTCATCTAATAAGCGACAAAAGCCTCATCGAACAATTCAGAAAAGAACAAACATGAATGCAAATTACTTTAAACCATCAATCTCTACAAGGTTATCATGAGTATGACCATTGATGGGATTTCTCGGAATAGCACAAATTACACGCATGACCTACATACAAAATACTCATCATCGATCGGTACTCTCGGCCGAATAAATAGATGTCTGCTTTCACTTCACTCGTTGTGTGACTTCACGCTGCTTCCTTTCATCCTTCAATTTTCAGAATCCATGGCTAACACTAGTATTACACCCCAATACACTTGTATCGGCATGCTCACCAGAGTACTAAACGCATCATCAGTAAACAAAGTTGAAATGCTCAGGTGTATTCCCCTGCAAATGTTTGATGTCGGCCACGTTACCATAGAGTCAATATTTGTATCATTCACGTTACATGAGGTGGTCAGTTAGTGTCTCATCCGTGTATATCTACGTTAGTCAACGACTGGTGGAACGTGTATGGGACGGCTACAAATAGTAGATCGAAAACAACGAAAATACGCACATTCTTTGACAATTGTAGTGGTGGGGTACAATATATTAAAAATGGGAAAACTGAACACATTGACAGGAGCAGAACCATAGTGGCATGTGACATTTCGAATTGTCCGGGTTATACGCAATAGGTACTTTGATTATCGACGCGGAAATTGTGTTTGGAAGACTGGATATTGACTGAAGGATCTGACGCGTACTGTTCAAACAAGAGTGGAAATTGGTGAGAACTTTATACCTATTTGAATACCGTTATGCTATTAATATATATAGTTTTACTGAATTTTCGAAAACCAGCGGTAAATTAATTTAAGCGAATCTACGAGCGAGGAATCATCAAGCGGAGGACAGGTCTCATTAGACGGAGATCTGTTGCAAATATTATAGCTTGAAATAATTGTATCACCGATCATTTTCATACATGGTCATAGCAAAGGAAAAATAAATGAAGAACTCATCATCAACGTTTAAAGTAACGACACAACTGGGTTAACAAATAAGGACTCGTTTGTATTGATTTCGCGAGTTACCAAACCGATATAAATGCTACTTAAAATCAGGTGATTATCAACAACGAGCCAACGTTGTCTGACGTTGCAATATTTGATTCTCTCAGATCAGTTCTATATCGTCTCTCTTGAGGGGGGAGAATTTATCGCTTTGACCGACAAAATAGTGCTATTCAGATTCACACGCAGAAGTTAAAACGTCCCTGCTGTCTATGAGGATGTTCTCTCTACTAAGCGTCCTGTATTGCTATATATTGGGACTGATCTTTCAATCTGAGTGAATTGTCAAATAGAATCTTTTTCTGTACGAGAATCATATATTAATATATTAATGTTCCTCGCTTGACAGGAGGGATTCCCTCGAGTGAGTGAGATAGAAATTTATATGAACGACGATAATTGGACAAGGGCGTTAGTGGGCATTGTGGTGTCGTTCTATAAATACAAAACCTCATCCGGAACGGCTAAAAGAATTTGACTGATTTATGAGACGTAGCCGAGACGTCTATCGTATCTGCGTAAAGGGCCGCTGCTTTAAGCCGCCGTGTAGCTTGACACAGTCCGATCGGAATAAAAGCTGGACATTACAATCATATCTGAGAATCTGTTACTTGAAATTTGCATTGATGACGTATCACTCACATTACCACCTTGACCGTTGGTCCATCGGATGCAACAAAATAGGAAATTTTGAATAGAATAAATTCCAGTAAAATAATATATACGCATAGCCGGATCGGCATACATGTCTATATGTTTCTCTGGTTAATACAATGCAAAATAAAAGCGTCTCGTCCGGCATTCAATATCCGACCGTCGTCCATTAAAGAATTTCCGCATGCATAATCCAGAGCCCTATTTCATATAATAGTATTAACCCTACCTGGCCGGGGGGGAGGCAAAATGACCCCCCCCTATCAAACTTTCTGCGCTATCTCCGGAACGACAAAAAATGGAAAGCCGAAACTCCTTGACTTTTCAGTTTATCATATTGGGGTCATTTTGAGCCTATTTGCATGACCCCCCCGAGCAGAGGATCATGGAAAAATTCAAGATGGCGGCCACGTGGGGTCTCAGAAAAGTGATGTTTTTGACATGTTTCTTCAAAATTTCTGCTTTTCCGCAATGAAAAGCGGGCAAAAACTATTTTATTTCACATCACATTAATATTTACCAATTTATCACGCAGTTTTTGCGGAGAAATTGCACCAAAAAAAATTCCGGAAATCTGACTGAAAAATCGACCAAAAAAAGTTCAAGGGATAAGAAAAAATAATTAGGGGGGGCCATTTCGCCCCCCCCCCCTCCCAGGCCACAACAGGTCCCAAAAAGCCCAGGCCAGATAGGGTTAACAAAAACAAACAAAAATCATAGTATGCATAAACATAGGCTAGTTTCCTGCAAGAGAGAAACGCTCAGTTCATCCACATGTGCGATTCCACCGACATACAAAAGTACTAGACCGAATCTGCAGAAATTGTCTGGGGTATCCCTTTTAAGGATTAGGGATGTACACGAAGCGTGTCCGCCATGCTAGAACGAAGAGTGGTTGGGGAGGGGCGGTGGGGTGTGACCAGTGAATCATGCAGCCCAGTGTCAGTGTAGAACAGTCTGAAATAATATTATTTAATCCCTGATGTGTTCTCCTTTGTCCGGGCGCACAGATTTCCCAATAAGAAGAGTCGTCCTTCGATATATCTTCCTCGGTAATCCACATGCTGACGGTTAAAATATTAGTTTATCGGAATCTGATATGTGTTATTGGACCAATCGACCTTGATGAGACAAACATGACAGGTAATTAAATACCTTGGAGAATAATTGACAATCTGTCCTAATCCGTCAACTAGGTGTAGTTATTTGAAACTGGGTTGAAAGGAAAGAAGAATCTGCGTTTACAGAGCTGACACATGAGTCTTACTCAAATGGTCCAGCTCCACATTCGCAATTTCTCGAGAGACCGTTTTTGTAAATTAATGAAAGGCCGCCATTTTATGCATCGATGTGCGACGTCAAATACTTATTATGTCTGTATTTGAATCTCTGGTCTTGTGCGCTCATAGTATTGGATCCTCGAAAGACTCAAACTGTGAACAACATTCCATCTAACAAATTCCTCGGATGCAACATATTACGTTGTACAACAGCTTAACATCGACAGCCATATTGCCTTTAGTTCCACCTGTATGTTTATATTATAGGTTATCACCTTGGTTTCAGACTTCGAAGGATAGTATACGGAAAGAAAGAGAGAGCGAGAGAGAGAGAGAGAGAGAGAGCGAGTTTGGGTTCAATGTCGGGGTTAAGCGATATTTTTTTCCATATTGGGTAATCATAAGAAATCGACATTTTTGTTAAAAAATGGTATTAATGTCTTTCAATGCAATATTAGATATGCGAGCCATTTCATTGTCTTGTTATGTAACCCATTGCTTCGTCTTTTACGGAATATCGGCGTCTCCACCGAAACCACAGTAAAGAAACTGGCGAATGTGCGGACAAACAGGCTCCGATGAGACGTGAGGATAGGGAAAGAGAAGGCTGGGACCTTGCCCAGTGTGCGAGTTGCTGTTCGTCGACATCGGAACCAATCTGCGCCGAATGCACCGGAGGACCCATTGACGATCACAAAAAAAGAGTTCCAGGCATTTCAGGTTTCCTGTTGCTGTCCCCTGTTGTGAAACAGAACGCATTGCAACGCACCTGATAGACATACGCAGGATTGACCAACATTTTGATGAAATATTGGACTTACTGAAGCAAATGACGAGGGAACATGCCAACCTTTTCGGCGTTGAAAAGCTGTCAACCGTGGGAGGACCAGAAGGATGCATAGTTATTGAGGTGGAACAACAAAGAAGTTTGAGGAAGCAGTCCGCTGAGCCTCGAAAAAGAAAAAAAGTTTGACCAAGAGAAAGAAGAATTTTTTTCAGTGATACTTTATGACGGAGATGAAGATGATGAACAGCCGGCACGCTGGACAGTGGAGGGGCCATGTGTCAGAGGAGAACCCACTTGACGTATTCCAGGAATGAGGTATTGGATTCTGTCTCCGAAACGTTGATGTCTTTTGAGGACTCAAATGAATCTAGAGCTTTAGAACAAATAGCCAGAGATATATCACAATCTGCGTCTTCAGGAAATATAATACCATCAAAAATCATTAAAGTATGTCAAGATATAGCGTATTTTCGGTTGTATCGTCCAGTGAACATAATCGAAACATCTCAAGATCGGCTTTTCTTGAAACTCAACTACTTAGATAAAGGATTGGACATCATTAATTTACCTCGAATCCTGAATGACCCAGAGGTACGCAACGCTGTACCAAACTATTTTAAGTTCACAGAACCTCCTTGCATTTCATATAAGTATACTAAATCTATAGCCACCAAAATATTCAATTACTCCAATGCTGTCAAGGAGTTTGACTGGAACTTATACACGTCAGGAGGCTATAGTTGTGATTGTGAATCGTCGAACTTTATCTATACACCATGCAAACATATTGTGACTGGTGACCTTGATGTGGTGAGTGATAAGGATCTGAAATTACTCCTGATGAAAGGACCTAAATATAGAGAGCCAAGAAGAATAAATCTGAAGGCCGACCAGAAGATAGTCCTGTCTGCATTGGAACAGTACGTTATTGATTGGTCTAAGCGAGAAAAAGCTGAACCTACAGTACTCGCTGATTGGCTGGACCTCACCAAGAGCAAGGTCGTTGAAACAATCCGCCATATTGACAGAAGTACTCTTCCCCAAGCAAAACAAGTACTGAGAAACCTCAATTCGCAAGAAGTTCTAGCAAATCTCCAGAGTAAATTCGTCATAGTCCCAGCAGACAAAGCTCCGAATAATATAATATTCATATGTAAATATTACTATTACCAGGTGCTGGTTAAAGAATTGAGTGTAGACATATCATCATCAAATACGTCTACTTACTACCAAACTGCATTTACTCTGGAAGATTTATTTAACAATCACAAAAAGTTTCTCAGGGAAAGAGGTATTTGTCTTCCAACCAATCATAGCGACATACCAAAAATATACTGGACTCCCAAAATGCATAAATCACCATACAAAGCTAGATTCATAGCTAGTTCTAGAAGCTGCACCACCAAGCTTCTTTCAACCCTATTGACGAGGGCCCTTCAGGAGGTAAAAGCATTTTGAGAAAGGTATTGCGCCATTATTTCTAAGAACTCTGGCGTTGAATGTATGTGGATATTGAAAAACTCAAAATGTCTTACGGAAGAACTTGATGCTAAAGGTCACATACCGTACCGACATGTATCCACATGGGATTTCTCGACTCTCTATACTACAATCCCTCATCAGGACCTTATTGACCGTCTAAGTTCATTAATAGTATCTGTGTTCAAAAAAACTGATCGTAGATATATTAATGTCAGAAGCCATAAAGCAGTCTTTAGCTCTACTACATACAAGAGATATCATTCATGAAATGTTTCTTTGTTTATAGAGTTGCTTGAATTTCTCATTAAAAATATCTGTGAAATTTGGCAACACAATATATCAACAGCATTTTGGTATTCCAATGGGTACTAATTGTGCACCCCCTGTTGGCTGACCTGTATCTGTTCTCTTATGAATATGACTATATGCAGGCGCTTTCAAAAACCGATCCATTCAAAGCCCGTTCCTTCTCACTCACCAAACGCTATATAGACGATCTTCTCGCTGTGGATAATCGCTATATAAATGACGCAGTGAAGGATATATATCTGCCTTCACTTGATTTGAAGGAAACTACAGATAGCCCTACATGCACATCATATTTAGATCTATATCTCTATAAAAATGAAGCGGGCATTCCCTCTCGTCGACTTTATGACAAACGAGATGATTACAATTTCGACATCGTAAACTATCCCTTTCTGGACAGTAATATTCCAGTGGCACCTGCATATGGCGTATACATATCTCGCTTAGTAGCATTTGCTAGATCCTGTGTTAAATGTGACGATTTCAATCAACGTCACAAAACATTGGTGCAGAAACTTAAAAAACAGGGCTATTCCACCAAGCGCCTACATTCAAGGTTTCTCAAATTTGGCGATACATATCGCATGCTGATAGCAAAATACGAACGTAGCGTGCAAGATCTATGGCGCTACGTTTCGTAACTTGTGTCTAATTCCGCTTAACCCGGGGCTAGGGGCCGTATGAACCCATGTACTTCAAGATCCTCATGGTACTCATATGAACAGTCACAATCAAAGCGTGACTGAGATACATCCTTTTTTTTTAGATGACGACTCTATAACGAATATTAGGGATTAAGAATACTGATCAGCGATACGGATTTGATATTTTTGGAACATCATGATGTCTTGCCGGCATCATTGAAAACTGTTCACCGCTTCTCTCTTGCAGGAAACAAGCCTATGTTTATGTATACTATGATTGTCTTTTTGAATTTGGTGCTAATACTGTTATGTGGAAAATGGAATAGGTCTTTGGATTATGGACGCGAATATTCTCTAATGGACGACGGCTGGATTATGAATGACGGACTAGACGCTTGTAATTTCAGTGCCCTCATTCCACCGGCTAAGGCAGAGAGGGTATTGGGCCAGTTCTACAAATCGCCGCTATCGGCAGACTGAGGCGACAGGGACAAAAAGTCAACATATGATGCACAAGCGTCGTGCAGGTTAGCTAAACAATGTGTATTTAATTATTTTTTTTATTTTCCAGATTTTAGTTCAAATAAATGCTTGCAATTATTTCACACCAGATAATTATTTCCTAATGTAACTTTTTCGGAGTAAATTCGCATGAATAAAAACTCCTCTCTGATCTTGTTACATTCCCCGTTGGCACCTGACGCCCTGATACAATATTTGTAAGTTCAGGCCCGGAGTCCGAGGAATATGAATCATATTGAGAGAGGGATAGAGGACATGGCTTCTCCTCTGGCAATGGTTTTGGCAGGGTCAGTTCCGTTCAATGTTTTTGAAACCAATAACACGAAACAACGAAATTGGATAGTGGAGCGGATATGTCAATAACGATACATAGCGGTCTAGGATTTTTTAACTAGAGAGGGAGAGAGAGAGAATTAAGCTTTAATGTCGCGTTCAGCAATATTTCAGCTATATATCGACGATCAAACACAATTCTAAGTACTCAAGCCAATAACTTAGTAATTCAACGCATTAAAACAGGGTCTCGTGGTTCTCGTGTTAGGAACCCGATGTCATCGGCACTGTTCACAATCCCGTCGATTTGTCATTGTATTTTGATCATGTTACCGCACTTCTGCATTCTGAAATGCATTTGTTCAGAGCGAGAAAGCCTCCGGTACACAATTCACTCAATTTCGTTATAAGTTGTATCTACTGTGTTTGTAGTTACCACAGTTTTAATGTATGTGTATGTCTTTTGGTGTGTTGTCTTGTATACTTCTGTAACGGGCACCAGATGTCACTAGTTTTCCCCAGGTTCGATAGGGGATCTCTCAGAACAATGGTATGCGACGAGGCCACTCACGCAATGCACAAGGGCCAGGAACAAGTCAACGACCGAGTTACAGTTAATAAATTTATCTACAAACAAAAGAAATTAATGAAATACACATATTCGAATTTAAGAAAGCAAGGTTCGGACAAATTATTGAAACGCAAAATCCCGGGCAGAAATTTGGTCAGTTTCCCCACAACAAAGGCCCATGCAACAGGTAACCAACCCGAGGCATCCAGCTGGACTTCAGTCGGAGTCGCTTCTGTGGACGCCCATTTGAGTAAAAATTTAGTAACACCTCCTCATCCCGGCAATTATATTCCTCAGGTAGTTAGAGGGGAGATGATGCCTTTACCGCCGCCTGTCGTGCTAGCCGAGCAGCTTTTCGCTCGTTCGCCCAAATATGTGGCCTCCATCGAGGACACATCTCTCGTCCAGGGTCAATAAAATGTTTGTTCGGAGCAGGCACCCCAACCAGGCCATCCATTTTCTCTGTCACCTGCTGTGCTGTCAGGCGGTGAGTCTTCGTATAATGCCGACGCAGCTGATTCCGTTGGATGTGGTTGAATTTACAAACGTCACACGAAAATTTCTGAACAAAGCTATCATGATTTTTTCCCCAGTGATTTAACAGCTGGCTGTGACTTGAGAATACTTTATCGCCACAAGCCGAGACTGGAAAAGGCATGCCTCTCTCCTGCCACTCTGGACGAATGTCTTCATCCAGCTGTTCAAGCTGACTCCTAGGGACCATCATTTCTAAACGCGAATCCATCCTGTGGCGCTAAAAGGAAAGCAGATAATTATTTTCAGACAAATCACCAGGCTTTCACCCTGGTCTTAATATTCTACACCCCCTCCTCCACCTAATTTAACGGTTAAGGTGAATACCGACATGGCTCTCGTACCGCCCTCCCGCACCTAGTCCGTCGAGAGTCAAACACGTCAACAACGTCTAGCGTTCTTTCCGAAATGTTCGTAGGCATCCTCTCATCTATAGGATCGAAAAAACACGTATCAACTCCATAGGTGTTATCAGTCAAGCTACACTCCAAAGATGGACCTGTGTCATCTGTCTCTGCCAGCCCCAGGTCATCTTCTACATGACCCTCCTGATCAGGACACCGATCAATATGATCAGTTTCTCCTACCCAACCCTCCGGAGGAAGGATCCCTTGATAGGGCTTCAAATGATCCACATGCAAAACTAACACCTTGTGGTCTCTCGCTACTACCCGACACAAGACCGTGGACAATTTGGCAGCTATTCTATACGGGCCAGTCCAACCCAAACCCAACTCCGACAGAGCAGCTGGAGGGTGCCACCTTCACACGAAGTCACCAGGGCCGTACTCACGGGGCTTTAAGCCACGTTCGTACCATTTCTTTTTCCGACGGGCGGCCTCACCCAACTGACCACTGGCAAACTGAAAAGCTTGTTCATGAACACGCCTTAACGATTCCACATTCTTCATCTGACAACTAAACTCTCGCGCGAATGGAGGATTTCCCACCATCAGATCAATCGGACATGAAATCTCATGACCAAACATCAAGAGATTCGGCGAACAGCCACTACTCTCCTGCACACTACAACGATACGCCATAAGCACGAAGGGCAGATGATCATCCCAGTCCATATGATTTGCTTCCACATACATCGACAACATCTGAAATAATGTTCTGTTAAACCGTTCTACAAGTCCATCTGACTGTGGTCTGTACGGAATGGTTCTAGTTTTTTAACTCCCAACTCCTTACACAGAACCGCAGCTCTGACTCAAACTCCCCTCCCGCCCCCACCCTGATCTGTATGTAACTGTGAAGGAGTTCCATATCTACAAATAAACTCAGTTACCAACTTATCCGCAACGGTAAGCGCAGAATGCTCTGGAACAGCGTATGCTTCTGCCCATTTAGAAAAATTATCGCAGACAACTCTCATATAGCGATTTCCGTTACCAGTTACCGGACATTCCAATGTATCAACCGCAATCCGGTCGAGAGGAACCCCAGTCTCCGACTGTTGCAATAGAGACTTTCCTTTTCCCGGCCCCGGTTTTCGACGGGTACAAAGGTCACATTGCCGCAGCCACCTTCTAATATCCGAAGACAGAGTTGCTGGACATTTAGGTAGGAAGAGAACTATTAGTGCTATCCAGCGTCGTGTGTTCTGGCTAGGTATGTCACCATGCAATGCCTGGAACGCATGTTCTCTAATCTCCCAAGGCGCGACCAAAATCTGCGAGGACCGCAACTGTTCACCGGTCCAGGACCCAATCTATGCCAAATCTCTGGCCTCGGCCTCATGGGTCAACAGGACTAGCAGAAGCATAAGTCCTTTCTTCCCCTGCTACCGCACATGTTCTCTCAATAACTAGTCCATCCTTATCAAAACTGGCAATCCCATCGGAACATTCCCAACAACCAAACCTAGTACATTTCTGATGGCTCCGCCTGGAAAGTCAATCGGCATTACCATGCAAACTTTCTTTACGGTGCACGATGGAAAATTCGTAGGTCTCCAAAACGGAAATCCACCGGAAATCGTTGGTGACGACTCAAGGACTTACTGGCGTAGGCTATGACCCTCTCTTGGCCACCTTGTGCCTGAGAAAGCACAGCCCCAATACCCGTCAAACTGGCGTCGGTATCCAAAATGAACCGGTCAGAAATGCTAGGATAAGCGAGGATCGGATCAGAAACTAAACGTTCTTTTATCCTATCAAACGCCTGGTTACAAGTGTCCGTCCATACAAATTTCATATCCTTTTTGGACAACTGCACTAGAGGTTGGGCTATGGACGTGAAGGTTGGAATAAAACTCCGATAATAAACGGCCAATCCAACAATATTCGGCACAGGCCAATCTTTCACAGACTGTACTTTTTTGGATCACATTTAACCCCTTCTTCTGATACCACATGTCCCAACAATGCTACCTCGGTTTGAAACAGAGCACATTTAGACAGTTTTAATACTAAGTGTGCGTCACGAAACCGCTGCAACGCCACCCGCAGATTACTCAATTACAAGCGTCTAGTCCGTCATTCATAATCCAGCCGTCGTCCATTAGAGAAGACCCATTCCATATTCCATATAACAGTATTAGCACCAAATTCAAAAAGACAATCATAGTATACATAAACATAGGCTTGTTTCCTGCAAGAGAGAAGCGGTCAACAGTTTTCAATGATGCCGGCAAGACATCATGATGTTCCAAAAATATCAAATCCGTATCGCTGATCAGTATTCTTAATCCATAATATTCGTTGTAAGTCGTCATCTAAAAAATGATGTATCTCAGTCACGCTTTGATTGTGACTGTTCATATGAGTACCATGAGGATCTTGAAGTACATGGGTTCATACGGCCCCTAACCCCGGGTTAAGCGGAATTAGACACAAGTTACGAAACGTAGCGCCATAGATCTTGCACGCTACGTTCGTATAGCAGACGCGAACGTTCGGCCAAAAACAATAACGTCGTCGATGTAACATAAACACTTCTCCGAAAGCAACCCGCGAAGAACCAATTCTATCAGGCGTTCAAAGGTAGCGGGAGCATTGCATAACCCGAACTGCATTACTTCAAACTGAAACAGGCCTTTATGGGTTGCAAAAGCGGTCTTCGGCTTATCCTCAGACTTCATCTCGCATTGCCAATACCCAGAAACCAGATCTAGAGTACTAAACCACTGGGCTCCCGACAAAGCATCCAACGATTCATCTATGAGCGGCAACGGGTGTGCATCCTTGATTGTTACGTCATTTAATTTCCGGTAATCTACACAGAACCGAGTGGACCCATCAGGTTTTGCCACCAGTAAAATGGGTGCCGACCACGGACTACTGCTTAGCTGTATTACGCCAGCATCGAGCATTTTATCTAATTTGTCCTCAACTATATTTTTCTTTGCAATAGGTAGCCTACGGAACGTCAGCTTAATAGGGTGGGCGTCAGCTGTATCGATACTATGTTTCACTAGACCTGTCCGCCCTAATTTCCCATCGGGTCCCATAAAAACGTCAGAATAATCAACAATAGCTTCAGCTACCTCTGCCCGTTGATCTGGCGTCATCCGATCAGAAACAGACTCTATCAAAGGCTGCAAATGCTCACGGACTTTGTTCAGAACAACCCTGGTTCCTCCAGTCCCGTTCTCTTCCTGATCCAGCACTTGCACTATTTGCAAGCTAGCAACACTGGAACCTTTATTCAACCTCACTGGATGCTCTGTGACATTAAGCACATCACATTTCCAGAATCCACTAAGGCTTAGGAGACAAACAAACCCTTCCTTTGGAAGATCCTAAATCGTTCGACCATAACATTGCCAACCGGTTGTCCCACCACATAGCTCACTCTCAGGGGCAACAACCACACGTTCGACCAGCTTCACCATCGCACAATAACACGAGGTTTCTCTACACAACCGGATGGTATGGTCGTCCATCCGCAAAATCCCTTTAGATACTACGACTGAAATGTCGTACTGCTCCAGAAAATCTATACCCAGAATACCACTCATCTCTAACAGGGTAACAATGAACTCCTGTTGAAATGCATGTCCATTGATATTAAACCCCATCTCAATCTTTCCTAATATCTCCAGAGATTCACCCACGGCGGTATTCAAAATGACATCGGTATCCTGTAAGAGGGGTTTGTTTTCTCCCATCTGGTCGTACACGTCCTTGGATAACAGACTTGCAGCCGAACCCGTGTCAACTAGTAACCTATGACTTCCACTGGTGAAACACACATTAGCAAACAAACATGAACTTAAAGAACAACTTCTACCCTGTAACGGCCTCCCACTATCTGCAGTGAACCCCGGGGCTGGACCTTTGGCCTCACGTCCAGCCCGTTCTAGTTTAACCGTTTAGAATCTGCTTGTCTACCTCTTCCACTATCCCGGTTATTTCCACCCTTGTTTGGACAATTATACGCCAAATGCCCAAATTCGTGGCAGGCGTACCACTCGATATCCCGCCTACTAACACGTCCTCGCGCATTCAGCAGATTAAGCTGGTCATTAAGTTTGTCAAAATTCTCCTTCATAGCCTTAGTTAACTCACTCAATTGTGTCAACAAGAACTCACTTCCCTCAACACTGGGCTCCGTCGACACCAGTGTCTCCTTCACTGCCGTAACTTAACCAACCTCCTCTACCTCTAATGGACGCGACTTACAGAGCATAAACCGTGGCCCTTTTACCGCCTCAAACTCAAAAGCAAATGCAATGGCTTTATCCAACGTTTTTGGATGGTGGAATAAAACATGCTCCTTCATTTCTGTCGACCAGAGCCCATTGATAAACTGTTCTACAATGTTTATCTCTCTATACTCATAAGATATATCGGGAAATGCTAAACAGCCTAACCGTCTCAAATGTCATGGTATTATTATTAGACACTGTGGATATTTCTCGAATAATAGAGCTACGTAAGCTTGTTTACATTCTATAGTCATGGAGTTTTCTGGAAGCTGTTGTGGATTGTATCTGGGTCAGATCATACGTCAATGGTATGTTGTGGAATGTCCCGTAGAGTATAAATTGCCCGACGTTCAGTGATCGAGGAGGGAATTCAAACGTTTTTTCTATGGGTGCATTATACTTTCTTACCTTTGTCTGAAATTACGGACTGCTGCATTGTATACTCCGGTGAATTGACTTTTGGGCTGCTGCGTTATCGACGTGATTGAACTGTTGGAAAATACAGAACAGCGATTTGTGCGTCAAAACGGACTGTGAAATATACACCGGTATAGCATTGAACAGTGAGACTATATTTCTCATTTATTTGTTATATTGACTTTATTTAATTTGTATATGATTTTAGTATTGTAAATAAATATTTGATTGTTAATCCTTGACTTCACAGAAGTGTTCTGTTACGTTTTTTCTATTATCGTTGATGACGTAACAGAAATTGGGGGCCTGTCCGGGAGCTTTGCTTACTTTACAGCTGCCAGCTGATCAGCTTTGCAACGTAGTTCTAAATTGATACATTGTCTGAATTTGTGAAGTCAGAGAGTAATATATTATCAGCATGTCATTTGAACCAGCACAGTTTGCCTCAGAGCCTAGTCAGGAGGAATTTAACGAACTACGCAAAGAGGATTTGTTCGCGCAGTGTAAATTCCTACAAATTAAAGCTACACCATATTTGAGAAAGCAAGAAATTAAGAAACTCATTATTAAACATTTTGTTATCAAACAACTTCGGGATGAAAGTGATTTTGATTTAACCGAGGAAACAGCTGGTGATTTGGAAATAAAAAAAATTACAATTGCAACATCAGCTGGAATTAGAGAAATTAAAATTAGACAGAGAATTAGAGAGAGAAAGATTAGAAAAAGAGAAAAGAGAGAAAGAGAAAGAAAGACAGTTTCAGTTAGAAATGAAGCATTTGGAATTACAGTCGCGAACAAGTCCTCCTACACATGCACCTGTACAATCACAATCAAAATTTGATGCGGTTCGTCAAATACGTCGCGTCCCACCATTTCAGGAAAAATAAGTTAATAAATATTTTCTACATTTTGAGAAAATTTCTGAAAATTTAAACTGGCCAAAAGAAAATTGGAGTTTACTTCTTCAAAGTGTTTTGATCGGAAAGGCAAGGGACATTTACACTCAATTGACGGTAGAGCAAGCATCAAATTATGATATAGTGAAGGATTTAATCCTTAAAGGTTATGAATTAGCTCCTGAAGCCTATAGACAAAAGTTTCGTAGTTGTGAAAAAGAAAACTCTCAGACTCATGTAGAATTTGCTCGTTCAAAAGAACAGTTATTTGATAGGTGGTGTGCTTCGGTTAACCCTATCTGGCCTGGGCGATTTCGGGTGTACCGCAGCCTGGTGGGCACTATATTTTCGCTATCGCTAAGGCTAGGGAGAAGAAACTTACCACACTATATCACTGGGTTAAGCTCTACAAGAAAATGTAAAAAAATCCAAGATGGCCGCCATGATGACGTCATTGTGACGTCATTTCTAAAACGAGCATTTTTGCTCATTTTTTGGTCAGTTTTCGATTTTTTTATTTTTGTTTTTTCTTGCATGATAAATTAGTAAAAAAATAATCTGATATGAAATAGAATAGATTTTACCCACGTTTCCATACAGAAAAGATAAAATTTTGAAGAAATATGACGAAAACATCACTTTTCTGGAACCCATATTGCCGCCATTTTGAATTTTCTCATGATCCTTTGCTCGTGGGGTTATGCAAATAGGCTCAAAATAACCCCAATATGGTAATCGAAAAAGTCAAGAAGTTTCAGCTCTCTATTTTTTGTCGTTCCGGAGATAGGAGCAAAAAAACAACAGGGGGGGGGCGGAAAGTGCACCCCCAGGCCAGGTAGGGTTAAAATTGACAACAACTTTGAAAACCTTAGACAGCTTATGCTGGTAGAGGAATTTAAAAGGTGTATTCATGGAGATATAGAACATTTCTTGATGAAAAGAATGCCAACACTTTAGACCAAGCAGCACGATTTGCTGATGAATACGCTCTGACACACAAATTATCATTTGTCAATGCTGTTAAGCCAAGTTCATTCCAGTCTAATCTCTCAGGTAACAAACCCAGTTCTTTCTCAGGGCCTAAAACTTTTAACCCTAGTTACAAAGGTCAAAGGTCAAACACAAAGTCTCAGTCACCCACTTTTAACACTCAAATTAAGTCTCCCGTTTGTACCTATTGTAAGAGGGACGACCATTTAATGGCTTATTGTTTTAAATTGAAAAGAAAACAACAAGATGAAGCCTTTCAAAAGCCTAGTGGTTTCCTCACTTCAAGATCTATACCCAAGCAGGTTAGTGACGTTCATAATCTATATGACGTTAAGATGGCCAAGGACACTGTTCCTATCAAGGATAAGGTGGACAGTTTTTCAAATCCTGTTATGGAGATTTTTGAACCATTTATCCACAATGGTTTTGCATCACTTTCAAGTGATTTTTCTAATGCTACTCCTGTGAAGATTTTGCGAGACACGGGTGCGTCCCAGTCTCTTTTGTTGGCAGATATTTTGTCGTTTTCTGATTCATCATCTGCAGGCAGTAATGTTCTCATTAAAGGGATAGATTCTGTAAATTACACACCAGTTCCGCTCCATAACGTTCATCTGTCTTCCGACTTGATTTCTGGGCCTGTTACGGTGGGTATTAAAGGTAGTTTACCATTTGAGGGTGTTCAATTACTTCTGGGCAATGATCTTGCGGGAGATGAGGTCGGGGTTAACCCGATTGTAACTGACAAGCCTTGTTTGGATCAGATCAATGATCCAGTTGAAGACGAAACTTAAAGTGTGTATCCTGCTTGTGCAGTTACTAGAGCCATGAGAAAATTGGCTGAGGAGTCTCTTAAAGATGACGTCATCGATGACGCTTGTTTGGCCGACACCTTCGTGTGTTTAAATGATGAGGCTGATAAGCCACATTTTGATAGCAAATTGGAATGTTTTAATGACAAAATTTCAAAATCACCGCTGGTTAATGAACAGCATAGTGACAAGGACATTTCCAAGTTGTTTGACAGGGCAGTAGATGAGTGTGATGTAACTCAAGAGCCTGTGTGTTACTTTTGTAAGAATGGTGTTCTTATGCTCAAATGGCGACCGCCAGATATGTCACCTGATGATGAGTGGGCAGTTAAGTATCAGATTGTAGTACCAAAATCATATCGTTCAGATATCCTCAGACTAGCCCATGAAACATCTCTTTCAGGCCATTTAGGTGTTAACAAAACATATTACAAAATTGTAAATCATTTCTATTGGCCAAATTTAAAGAAAGATGTTACGGAATTTTGTAGGTCATGCCATACATGTCAAATGGTAGGAAAACCAAACCAAACCATACCAAAGGCCCCTCTACAACCAATCCCTGCATTTGGGGAAGCCTTTGGTAGGGTGATTGTGTTGGTCCATTACCAAAAACAAGGTCAGGCAATCAATACATGTTAACAATCATGTGTGCTTCAACCAGGTTCCCTGAGGCCATTCCTTTACGGAATATTAAGGCAAAAACAATTGTTAACTTTTTCACACTTGTCGGCCTACCCCAGTCTGTTCAGTCTGATCAGGGATCTAATTCCATGTCAGGAATTTTTCAACAAGTCAGGCATGAATTGGGAATAAAGCAGTATAAAACATCTGCATACCACCCAGAAAGCCAAGGCGCATTGGAAAGATTCCACCAGATATTGAAGAACATGATTAGAGCGTATTGTTTTGACACTGAGAAAGACTGGGATGAAGGCATACATTTGTTATTGTTTGCCGTTAGAGAGTCTGTTCAAGAGTCTGTAGGCTTCAGTCCATTTGCATTAGTCTTTCGTCATACAGTTAGAGGACCACTTTAACTTCTGAAGGAAAAGTTCCTAGACAGTGATCTTGACTCATGTAGTCTCTTACAATATGTGTCGGACTTTCGCACCAGGTTGACTAAAGCACTTGATTTGGCCATGTTAAATTACTGTCCAGGTACGGTCATTGTCAAGGTACTGGCTTTTCTGCCTATTCCTGGTAATCCACTTACGGCTAGATAGTTTGGTCCTTATGTGATTGAAAAGAAATTAAGTGACCTTAATTATGTAATTCAGACTCCTGACAGGCGTAAAAACAGTTGTCATGTAAATATGTTAAAGTTATACATAGACCGGGATAGCACTAACAGTACTGTAAAGCCTGTAAGTGTAGTTAGTTCTGACCCTGATAATAATGAAACTTGTGAAGAGCCCATGACAGCGGCGAAATTACAGAAATCTGACATTCTACTTAATTTGGGTTCCAAGTTGTGTCATCTTGAACCAGCGCGTCAAGAAGAACTTCGAACTCTGCTCAGTCAATATGAACATTTGTTTCCCGACATTCCTACTTGGACTGATACAATTTCACATGGCGTCAATGTCGGAGATTCTAATCCAGTAAAGCAGCACCCATATCGTTTGAATCTCATTAAACAAAACTATAATGAAAAAGAGATTCAGTATTTATTGGACAATGACTTCATTGAACCAAGTAATAGTAACTGGAGTTCACCTTGTCTCCTCGTTCCAAAGCCAGATGGCAGTTACAGGATGTGTACTGACTACAGAAAGGTGAACACATTGACCAAAACAGACGCATTCCCTATTCCACGCATTGACGATTGCATTGATAAAATGGGAAGTGCCAAGTTCGTGTCAAAGTTTGATCTTCTGAAAGGATTTTGGCAAGTTCCACTGACAGATCGTGCGAAGGAGATATCAGCATTCGTCACTCCGGAGGGTCTGTTCCAATACAAAGTTATGCCATTTGGAATGAAAAATTCTCCAGCTACGTTCCAGCGTCTCATCAACCGTGTTACTTCCGGTTTGCAAGGATGTGAGACTTACATTGATGACGTCATTGTCTATAGCGATACATGGGAAGATCATCTACAGAGAATTCGCACACTGTTCAATCGGCTGAGTGACGCCAAGCTGACAGTCAACGTTGGAAAAAGAGAATTTGGACATGCACGTGTGACATTCTTGGGTCATGTTGTAGGTCAGGGTCAGGTAAAACCTGTAGATGCTAAGGTTAGTGCTATCTCGCTATTTCCAAGACCAACATGTAAGAGACAACTGATGCGTTTCTTGGGTGTGGCTGGTTACTACAGAAAATTTTGTCCAAAATTTTCAGATATTACTGAGCCTTTAACTCGACTCTTGGGAAAGAGGGTAACTTTCGTTTGGACCGATGAATGTGAATCAGCTTTTGAAAACCTGAAAGCCATACTCAAGAGCGCGCCAGTTCTTTCAGCACCAGATTTTGGTGCACCTTTTAAACTGGCTGTATATGCTAGTGATGTTGCTGCTGGTGCCGTTTTGTTACAAGAAGGTATAGATGGTGTAGATCACCCAATATGTTATTTTTCATGTAAATTTGACAAACATCAGAGAAATTATTCTACAATTATTCTTAATAGTCCGGTGGCTTAAGGCCAGATTTTCACTTTATCGTGACAGAGTGGAATAAAGCACCAAATTTGGCACACGTGTCGCCAGAGGTACCGAGAACAATATCAGAAGGGGTGTCCCCGATTTCGAGGCTCAGGAGGCAGTATGTGGCCCATTAGGGACCCAGGGTCATATTGGGCCTATAAATAGCAATTTTTATCCCAGCGATTTCAAAACATCATATATTCGCCATCCTTCGGGGTAAGAGCCTGAAAATTTCCACACTAATAGTGTTGGCAAAGGTCTAGCGAGAAATGCAAAATAATCCAAGATGGCCGCCATAATGACGTTACATCTACGTCAGAACCAAAATATGGTCAATTTTTGACGAATTTACTGTTATTTTTTTTTCTTGGTGTCAAGTATACAGTAAATATTAGAAAATAATCATATATAACTGACTCAGATGGCACGGCAGCCCCTGACTGACCTTTGCCAATCTGGGTCAAGTTGAACCAGATCCTAATTTTTGCAATAAATTCGTTGGGGCTACCATACAATGAAACCCATGAGTGGACAATGCATAGCCACCAAGTGAAATGTGTCATACTAATATAGCGTTAGACTTCCATCTACACATTTTTGAATATGTTATTCGGGATTCCTTCTGCTGAAGATGAAGTGGCGGCGCTAATGCGAAAGCTATGACCTATTAAAGAGGGTCAATGCCGATTAAAGAGATTCCGTTTTTCACATGAGCTGAAAAATAGGCAGCTGAAACGGGCGCATACTCTGGAATTTGGAACAGGGGCCCGGCCTCGGATGTGAAATATGTAACCGAAAATAAGCACGGATTGCTTGAACTGGACAATATCTAATATTATCAGTGTAAACAATGAACTTGTTTATGGGATATGTTGTGTTTGAAGTTGCGGATAATAACGTGCATGCTTTGTAACGAGCCAGACTGATCGGACAAAGAGACATTGTTGTATTAAAGAACATTGCTATTGCAGTCTTGTTCTGAACGAACTGTCAATTCACTGAGGCGTAAGGATGCATGAAATACTACCACGATCATTGCTCGTAAAAGAATTACATGGATACAATGTGGGGTATAGCATAAAATATCTTATGGCGGATATCCTTAGTTATGGGCAATCTGGTATCCGGCCGTGTAATTTTGACATGCCCGTAAGTAGTTTTTTGGCAAGGAATAACTGCGCAGGTTCGTGCAATGCAGCCAAATTGTGCGCATAACTGATAGCCGATACGAACGTATAAGCTGTGGAGGGTGCATACTTGTTGAAATGCAAGAATGCTTTGAAGGAAACCAACTCTGACGATGAGATGAGGAATATCTTACTGGCACACTGACCAGTGTTATTGAGGAAATCACTATATACTTGTCATGCGCGCTTGTATACTTTCAAGGAAGATTCAGCAAGGGACGGCGTCAGAAGAACAACAGACAGGGTATTTGGTACGACGAGCGATGGAGCCAAGGGGCTAGAGACAGCGCTTCCTGAAATTGTAAATGCGAGAGTTTGTCAGGAATAAGATTGTTCCGAAATATGTTTTGATCTGAACAGAATGTCATTTCGAAGGCAGGCAACTACTAACTGACGCACTAATTTCAACCACGGTCATATGATCACAAAAAAAGTGACGTTATGATTTGCCATTTTATGGCCCCAAATTTCCACGGCAAGCGTTGCTTGACCGTGATATGGGTAAGATGTGCTAGTCGGTCTATTCACGCGGATCCGAAAACAGCCGCCAAACCCAAGCTACCAGCAGCGTCGAAAATGGATACCCAATTTGGAGAAAGAAAATTAATTTTCCGTTGAAAAACTCCAGGAATACAAGCCATGTATTAACATAGGCTCTAGCTTTATTCAAGCGAATGTGATGGTGAGCCTGTGATACAACTTTTGTTAAATTCTATCAGGCAGCGGAGAAATGCCCTGCCGGGCACGACGACTTTACAGGCAAAATGACAGAGCTAAATGTAAAGAAACCTCTCAATGGATTTATAAATATATATGATATATATTAGCATATATACAAACGCACATACATGTGTATAGCAATAATACCATTATTGGTGATGCTCTGGCGGCCATATGCTTTTGTTGTTCCGGACGATCCTCCTTTCAGACTAGGAGCACCCTCTTACAGAGGTATTTAGAAGCTTGCAGTAACCCCGCCGCTTACTAGGGTGGTCGAGACAGGGTCAGTAGCAGTCGAGGTCCCGTGTTGTGCAGGCTGTGCAAGTAACTTATTCACAGTGCATTGACACCTCCTGACTGTACATATAAATATTCATATTGGATATTCAACGGGTAATAAAGTTTCCAATTATCGTTATTATTTTCTTCTTGAGTCAGTCAGGCTCGTAGAAAACCAATTTCGTGTAAAAGGGCGATTCAAGCTGTCAAATAGTCGCCAACAGGAAGCTACTGTGTGTATTATGACGGCCATATTGGATTTATGTAAATTAAGGGCCTTCCATCTCCTGCAGAAATGGGAACCCCTTCTGAGATCATTCCTTATGCCCAAATGAGCCTCTCTGCAAAATATGGTGCTTTATTCCAGTCAGTCACGATCTTGACCTTAAACCACCGGACTATAAAAAAAAGGACAACTTTTGTTTGGACCGATGAATGTGCAGATTGAAAATAACTTCAGGGCTATACATATAGCGTCCGTTACATGCGTGATGGTTCCCAAAAATTTCGTAAACAAATAGGCGATTCTCAGTAACCCATTTCTTGATTCACCTTTAGCAGTAACATCCAAGGGTTCCATTATCGCCTATAAACATTTGCCAGACCCTATCAAGGAATAAAGTACTCAAAGTTACGTCCCTTTACACTTCTAGATTACTTGTTTTTGTTAGAATACTTAGAATTTTGTTTGATCGTCGCTATATAGATGAAATATTGCTGAAAGTGACATTAAATCTAAATTCTCTCTCTCTCTCTCTCTCTCTCTCTCTCTCTCTCTCTCTCTCTGTTTGATCCTAACCGTAAATACAGACTTTTCGAACATCAGGGAACATCAGGCTTTATTTGAAAACTGTTAGCCGCTTCTTTCTTTCAGGAAACTAACCTACGTTTATGTATACTATGCTTATTTTTTGTCAATTTGATGCTAATGCTCTTATATGGAATATATTTTGAGTTATGGGCTCGGAAATTATTTGATGGACGACGGCTGAACATTGAATGACGAACTATACGCTTGTATTTTATGTAACATTATTGATATTCTAAGTAGATATTATAAACCTGTTAGTACATTTCGGGAAATTCGCGAGAGAAAAGAGTGCACGGTTAGGCCCACTGCTATTATCTTTTCCCAATTCAATGGCACATTTTGGGACTTTACTCATCGTGAAAATTCTCAGTTAAATAATATTATTTGTTAACAAGGACGTCAGTAATATAACTGCTGATCAATCTAAATCGTCATTGGTTATAGACTATGCACATGACGGTCTATATGGCAAGGATTTGAACACTACGAAATATCCCTTACACCACAGACAACGAGTTCGTTTCGAAGGCCTTACTCGACGGATTTATCTGTATCGGATATATGTATTATCACCATACAGGCTTAACGAAACTTAATAATAGACGATTTTTAATGGTATCTGAGAAGTCATAATCCTATTTTTCCCCTGTGGCTTCTATTTGATGCGATTATTTGATGAGGAAGCAAGCTGCGATGTCAGAAATCCTTTGAAGAGCTTCTCTCTTGCTCGGACGATAACACTTCTAACTGGAAGGTACAGTTATTGGATCCGATATTCAGCAGTCAGCTGTGTCAAGACGACCAAGACTTTCCACAGAAATAAACGTCTGTATACACGTCTAGCCTGCGCATGGATTCCTCGCTATTAAGACGACTGGGTAAAAAGCAACAAGAAACAGTTGAATAATAGAATAATCATTTCAGGATCGTTTATAGGATATTGACATGGAACAGAAAAAAGCCACGGACGATTATTACGCTATCAAATTACATATTGGAACCGACGTGTGCGTCGAAAAGAACGATAAACAAATATGGACATAAATTAAGTCATGCAGCCAAACGAGCTTGATTCGATACCCCCAAATACCACAAATTACACGCATGACGCTCAGCAAAGATACTGATCACCGATCGATACTTTCGGCCAAATAAATACAGTTCTGATTTGGCTTCGCTTGCTCTTTGGCTTCCGGCCGCTTTTTTCATCCTTCAGTTATTAGACCCATGATTGATACTCGTCTTACACCCTAATCCACTTAGCAGACTCATCGTACTGGCCAAAGTGAGTGCGCCAATACACACTTATAACATACAGAGAAATCCCGTCAAAGTGTTAATCGCATCATCAATATAGGAAGTTCAAATGGTCAGATTTATTCCACTTCAATCCCACATGCGATGTCGGCCATGATGATCTGGTGTGAGACATTCTCACCTTTAAAGTAGAGTTCCTGGGCATTTAGTGTCTTTTCCGTGTAGATCCACGTTCTTGGACGACTGAATTTTTGCCCCGAATACGGCTCGTTTTAGTTTTCAGCAATCTACTTACTGCCATATGGACGGAGAAGTTGTTTTGTGCGATATACATGTTACCAGTAGATCAAAAAAGTGATAAATCCCGAATTCACTGGCAACTGTATCAGGCTTATAAGACACAACAATGACCGACATTACCTGGCAAAAATGCACCTTACCAAAAGTATTACCATACCGGTGTAGGGTGAGGTAATTTACTCGTACCCTTATACCAAACAAAACTGGCGAGTTAATGCCTATTTGAATTCCTTTATGCTACTAATATATGTTTTCCTGGATTTCAATCTGCCAAAAATACCTCTTTAGAATATTAGGTCACTGTCATCGAGTCGGTCATTCTGTGTATAATGTGGGATAAAGTGCACTGCAAACTGCCCGGACTCGCCTGGGTTAAAGCTTCCAGCACCCATTGAGATTTAATTGCCTGTTTTGAATTCCCACCCACTCTAAATCATTGCTATCGATTTTCATATATTGGGTTTGAATATCAATTGATATGATGTGTATTATTTATGATATATGAAAACGCTTCCAGTGAATGACCCAAAAATGCTATACCAAAGAGGTGAAAGACTTCAATTAATCTTCAATCCCTTCGTATACACCAAACCGTAACAAATATTCCGAGACACATGTTCATGTCGACTTCATGAACAATTTATTTCTGATGAAACGCAACTCCGCTGTCAACGGCACTGGTAAATGAGTTCCTTCATTTCAGAACGAAAGACACGACATGAAACTACAGAATGTAGGCTGTTGCGACGAGCGACACCAGGAGATCACATTTGTTACATGTGCACAAATTCTGCTGATTCTGGACGGGTCGGCAACATTCATCACTCACTGTACGCTTCTAATCAACCCTTATCTGCGCTGTATTCAGTGTTTTTCACCGTTTCAAATTTTCCACTGATTCAAGATAACTGATCGAGAATGGATAATAGACAATAAGAAAATTTGCTGCATGTTCATATGACAAGATATTGACCCCAGTTCGGCGTTATAATCCATCGAGATTTTGGTTGTGTTTATGTATGGATCATGTGGGATTTCCTCGATACCGAGTCTACGATAAATATTCAGACCACTAAAACCCAGAGATCTGTCAATCGCATAATGTGATCGGTAAATTTTGATAATGCGTAGGAGAGAGAGAGAGAGAGAGAGAGAGAATTAATGTTTAATGTCGCGTTCAGCAATATTCACAAACTGGTATGATTTATGTTGACAACACACGCTCCCTGATCTGGGAATATCTGATACATATACATATATCTAACAAAAAAATCCATTATATTAAATGAGTTCCCGTTAGATTGCAACACCTCGCCTTCCTATCAGCTCAAATTATCGGTTCTTGCCTACTCCAGTTGACAATATGCAGACATTCTGGGCATATAAGTTATCCAAGGGCAAGGTTACTCAGATAGGAGATATCACTACACTGTAATCCTTTCAATGTCAACACGAAAACACAAAACTCTGGTGGACTTGATAATTCTTTATTAAAAAACTAACTAAATCTACATATAATTTATTCCTGGCTTTAAAGCACATTTATTCCAAGTATAAAAGCAGTACGACGCAGATGAGGTATGATTGTATTAACATGCGCATAAATAATTATGACTAATAAATATATTACGCCATGTATGACGCTACTTTTGATACATGAAAAGCAGTTGGCATTTGCAGATGTACACTTGCGGCATAACATACAAAAATACTAGAGTAACCTCTATTACGAGCCCCATATGCATAAGGGAAATTTTTTGGCACATATATGACTTTGCCTTAATCTGAGAAACAGATAAAGCCCAAACAAACGGTTAAAAACACCGATGTTTAGCATAGTTTAGAAGATAAAGAAGTAGGTGGGTGGGAAGACAATATCACTAGCACATATAGGAGCGATTTCGACACTCGCATGAGAGCCGTCAAACCAAACAATACGCTGATAACAAATACAAAGATGGCGCCTTTTAACAGCTGATTCCACAGTGAAACATATTGTTATGGACTGCATAGATTTTAAGATTGTAAGAGATTCTTTTTATCAAGCGACGACTTTGGAAGATCCTTTTAGCCGGATGAGAGAGGACTGTGTCTTGGATTATTTGAGAGAAATCGGTTTAGTGTTAATGTGTGTATTTTGATAATGCGTAGGAGAGAGAGAGAGAGAGAGAGAGAGAATTAATGTTTAATGTCGCGTTCAGCAATATTCACAAACTGGTATGATTTATGTTGACAACACACGCTCCCTGATCTGGGAATATCTGATACATATATCTAACAAAGAAATCCATGGTGGAACCATATGACTCCACATGAAAACCTTCCTCGTCACTCGCATTCAGACCCGAGAATACGGTGGATTCTCGGATGTAGCCTCAGTATCTCAGCCGCATTTTTATTGCAGATGTTCATGTGAAGACTGTGAAGTATTCACACGCCCCCTAGCACCGACTTAAGCGAAAGTAGATATAAGCCCGTATTCAAGCTTTTGCATGACTGATGTGTCTTCCAGCGTTCTAAAGAGTTGGGACGAATAAAGTAGTGCTCGAAGAATATAGCTGCTATATATATATATATTATAATATTCCTGTCCGTAGAGTCAACGATAAGACATTGTATGGTACTTGATGCGTTTTTGAATTTCCAATACATTGCCGGAATATTCTGCAAAAATCTCGATCTTTTGTGGACGGCGAATTAGACTGAGTTTGGGTAGGATGCGTAGATGCGTGTTTATTTGCTTGCCTGAACCAGATCAGATCATTTTCCGAAGACAACCCATACAACCTTCTTGGCTTCCGTCAATTTCGGGTCATAATTTTTTATTAATGAGCAGTGTGAATCTGAAGGCGTCAAATTATCCTTCGCAAAATGCAAATTCCGGTGACGATTAGTAACTGTTGTATAACAAACAGTAGAGCAGATATTTTTATGTGTATGTTGGCAACATCGACTAGACTGAATGAAAAAAGTGTTATTCCAACTTAGACAACAAATTGTATGATCTGTCTCGAAATTTATTTCCTTAACAACAAGGTATCGTTCATGCTTCTAGCAGTGCCATCGATTAGTTTGATACCAGCCTCATCAACTGATAATCAATGTGTCAATAAGAAAACATTATAGTGGTGATTAGTAAACCAGTTTCTTTGGGAAAAGTTTGAGTTAGCACACCGCCCAAAGTGAATGCCGTGCAGGTAGACATGGAAGCTGGCTGGACAGTTGATTTCAACGGTTTGTAATCATATTTACTCATAAATTTTGTCCGATTTGGGCTTGCTTGATGACAATCTATTTGTAACGAATGCTTTGATTACGGTCGTTCATATGAACACTATGAGGATCATGAAATACATAGGTTCATACGGCCCGTGGCCTCGGGTTAAGCATAATTAGACAGCTACGAAACGTAACGCCATAGATCTTGTACGCTACGCTCGTATTTTGCAATCAGCATGCGATATGTATCGCCAAATTTGAGAAACTTTGAGTGGAGACGCTTGATGATATGACGAGCGATAATGTTCTATAATTTCAACCTAATGAACAGATGATGTTATATATCTAACATCATTTAGTTGATGCTTAAAATATCTAACATAATCAACAGATGGCGCTACAGAAATCTGGGATGCATCATCCAGTAACCACGTAGCAAGTGGGTATAATAGTCGGATTTGAACTGTAACCAGGTAACTAAATTCCTGTATTGGGCTTTTGACTTGGACAGGTTAAATGTTTACCTATCATTGTGTACTAGGTGGACGGTCCGTCTGGTGATCATTCGTATGGCTGTTAGGGATAGTTAAAGAGATACAGGGAAACTAGGCTGCTGATGAGTTGACGCACTACAATAGTGTGTCCCCGCTTTCTTTTCATTTTGGATAGCCATATAATGTTATCTCAGATTTAGTTTCCTGGTCGAGCATGGATGAAGAATGAAATCTGTTTTATCGGTCATGCGAAGTCCCTCATAATGAACCGTTTACGGTAGCGATTGAGTGCACGGCCGAAGCAGCATCTAACAAGGGTTGTGTGTAACGCGGCAGCTCGCCGTTTTGGGTTTTGGCAATAACATGCAGCTTCGCATATAGATCGAGCCCTTCAGGTTGCACATCACTGGCAATGACAATACATATTGTTATAAAAATTTGACTTCTTTGTCAGTGATGTATTAGTTGGAAATATGAAATATGTACTATATCATAAAACTTGAAATAAAGATTACCTTTTTTCCCAAAAGTAAGCTTATACATGTCATTATGAATACATGTACAATTGAAATTTTGTCTGAAATGTGGGTGTGAAATGCCTGGACAAATATGGTTCGTGCAAAAGCTTTAGGTTAAATCATGATGTGGAATGGGATTCGATACCAAAATTGAAGGAAATGGTGTCCTTCATTAAAGGCGACACAAAATTCCAAACCACCAGGGGCTCGGTACTGCGGGATTCCCCCCCGCCGGTTATTTAATATTGTACTTCTGAAATAAAATAATGTCATTAAACTATTAGTAATTACTATAAAGGAATATATTGTAGTTGATTTGACGTGTTTGTGTATATACAATGTACACTGCATCTCCTACCTAATAGGTTAGTATCACATATAAGAGATTAAGCCAGAAAGCTTTCAGAGTCCAAAAGAAGTCAAAATTATTCTAAGTTCAGCCTAAACAAAAAAACCATTAACCTTCCAGCTGGAGTCCCAGTGTGAATGTGTCATATTAAACTGGTCACAATAAGTATGAAGGCAATAGCATATAATTGTTATTTTCACCGACAGTCTGTTTACTTATTTATAACCATACGGCCATAAATAAAACCGTGAATATGTTACAAGTTTTGGATACCAAAATCACCAAAGCGCCTAGTTATATACATGTCACGTGCAAATAAGGCTGAAGCCGCCGGCCAAGGGCGTGCTAGCTACGTCTCTGTAAAGAAATTGCAACAAATAACTTTTACTCATTGCAATAACATACTAATCATTTTTGTGGGAGTGTAAAACATAATGTTCTACGGGAGACATTGTAGATCACGACACTGCTTACATTTGAACATGAGACGCCACATTCCAAGACCTAAATGGCCGGTCAGGGCTTTAAACTCAAATTCCAGACGAATCCAGAACGAAAAAAGACCTTATATATGATTATTGCATAGCGTAAGACAACATATGATGGGAATAATGAATGTTCGGTTTCGAAATTAGTAATACAGATGTTAGTGGTTAATCACAAAAAGTATTTTAAAACACACACACACCCTAATCTAAAGAATGAGAGTATATCGAGATTCCGAAATAACATGTCAAAATGCATGTATGAATAAATAAAGGGATAAAGTATTTTAACGTTCATAAATTGAACCGAATAAATCAAATTTATCAGGGGGTGAACTGCATCATATAATTTCTGAGTCTCATTTTATTTCATTTGTGTTAGATGCGATCGCCAATAGCAATGGATCAATAGGTAACCGCCTGAAATTCCGAAATAATAGCTGAGGATCTGCATACATTAAACTCCTAATAATTTAGAATGTTTGTATGGTGAGTCATCAGGGAATCTGGCACCAAGTCACCTGTCCAGCTGGAGTCTAACGTTGTGCTAAACATAAAAACTTAACCGGACACCGACACCAACACCGACACCGACACCGCCGCTTTCCCCCTCTCTCTCCCAATACCTCGCCTACTTCGTATACGGCGAGCTAAAAATACTCTACGGGCAGCTTAGCCAAGTTTACATGTCTTGGTTCGTTCCTGCACTACGCCATGCTGCCTCATATTCAATTTACATGTACAGTCCGGATTCACTGACCTCCATAGGCCTATTCGACAATAAAACAACCCCTTCCCACCCTCTGTATACTATTTTTATATCGAGTTCTGCAAATAGTTCGATAGCCGGAATGAGCTGATGTGGTGACTGTTGATTGAATTCATTCTGTTTACCGCGATCATCTCCGTAAATGTCACGTGATCGGCATGTATTGCAGCGTACCGATCAGGTGACCTGTAAGAAGACAATGGCGGTGTCAGTGAAAATTCAACCAGTCGTTCATTAAAATAGTGGGATCCAAACCTACTCGAAAAAGATTTGACGGTTATGATTATGTTCTTTGGTCATCTTTCAGAGGCAAAATTGAATTTGACCATTTGCAGACCATTTGAGTTTTTCAGAGCTGGACAAAAGTGGAAATGAGCAACTTGCAATGATCAGTGCTCGCAAATATTGTTCGTTGACGTATAGCATCATTATGACCTCGACTTTAGCAAACGTGTACTCACATAGATAGAGCAAAATGACTCCAAGTGATCACATTTTAGTTTTCTACGTTGTAAGCCTCGAAGGTATAATTAAATTGATTGCTTGGTCTTCACAATCAAAGCGTGACTGAGATACATCCTTTTTTTTTAGATGATGACTCTATAACGAATATTATGGATTAAGAATACTGATCAGCGATACGGATTTGATATTTTTGGAACATCATGATGTCTTGCCGGCATCATTGAAAACTGTTGACCGCTTCTCTCTTGCAGGAAACAAGCCTATGTTTATGTATACTATGATTGTCTTTTTGAATTTGGTGCTAATACTGTTATGTGGAAAATGGAATAGGTCTTTGGATTATGGACGCGGATATTCTCTAATGGACGACGGCTTGATTACGAATGACGGACTAGACGCTTGTAATTAATAGACGGACAAAAATAATCGAATAGACGTCTAACATTCGCAGTTGCATAAAGGCCACTGCTATCAAAATGAAACAAATGAAAGTTTATCGCTGATTTATTCGTCAATCTCAGCAGATAAGTCCGATCTAACAATAGATGTAAACTTATTTCTTAGTGCCTGGAAACCACGAGGAAAAATTAAGCTTCTTCAATCGAACGAAATGGCCAGTTCGGTATTGTGACGCCCTCCCTCATTACTACCTTTACGAGCAGTTGAATTTCACAACAGGCAGTTAAGGGGTAATACAATGCAGTATCGAGTTCGTTAAATCTTGGGGAACACCAATCGAACCAAATAACATGAGAGAGACTATTACGAATTCTATTATTTCTGTTTTTACTTCTAATATTTCTATATCGCGGTGTCTCTTCAATACATGGCTAAATCTTGGATGCAAACATGTAAATTATCAAGTTCGGAATGTTTTCGTTAATGGAATATATTCGATATGTAACACAGAGTATTGAGTGCATATACCCATTGGCCCAGAATCAGTAGGGTTTGAAGCTATCGGTACGATACTCTTCATCAGAGGATATACTTATTCGAGAGTTGAGGGAGGGAGGGAGGGAATTTGGCTTAATGTCACATTCAAGTTTGTTTCACTCACATGGTGACAGTCAGTTTGGATGGAGGAGGAAGCCGGAGTACCCGGAGAGAACCACCGCCCTTCGGCAAGTAACTGACAAACTTTCACACATGGACCAACTGAGCTCGAACCTGTGCCGGTTCAACGGTGTGAGGCTAGCGGTCACCAGCGAAGCGCCTTAGACCACTCGGCCACCGAGGGCCCCTTCGAGAGTTGAAACAACCGACCAGACGAGGAGGCAACACTGTAAGTTGTTGATCTCTCTATAGAAATCTGACTGGTTTGCATTTATTAAACGCAGCATATAGAGGCGGTGCAAACAGCGGTTATCTATTATTTCACTAAAATAGGTAATGCAAACAGTAATTTCTGAAATATTTCGGAATGCCCAAAAGCATAAAGCAGAGTCCTTGTGCAAATACCACGCGAAAACGTGGTACGTCTAGACTGCTATAAACTGGGCTTGTGCGATTGAATTACAAGCGTCTGGTACGTCATTCATAATTCAGCCGTCGTCCATTAAAGAATATCCGCGTCCATAATCCAAAGACCTATTCCATATTCCATATAACAGTATTAGCACCAAATTCAAAAAGACAATCATAGTATACATAAACATAGGCTAGTTTCCAGCAAGAGAGAAGCGGTCAACAGTTTTCAATGATGCCGGCAAGACATCATGATGTTCCAAAAATATCAAATCCGTATCGCTGATCAGTATTCTTAATCCATAATATTCGTTGTAAAGTCGTCGTCTAGAGAATGATGTATCTCAGTCACGCTTTGATTTTGACTGTTCATGTGAGCACCATGAGGATCTTGAGGTACATGGGTTCATACGGTCCCTAGCCCCGGGTTAAGCGGAATTAGACACAAGTTACACAATGTCCAAGCAAGGTCGGCCGAATTTCCAGTCTATACAGACACAGGATACCTTACCACCGGTTGGTGTGACCCCAAATAGACCACGCCAAGAGCATGGAAAGGAAAATGACACCTACAGAAGATTGATCGATCGAATCCACTAAGAATTCGAGTGGGAACATCAAAAAAAGATGAGAACATTATCTTCGAAAAGAAATAAAACATTCATAGTCCAGGTTATTGAAGTGCAGTGTCCCTACACGGTAATCCTTTCAGAACAAATTGTTAGGACGTCTCACTATCAATTATCCTTGACCTCTATATATGTATTCATGCGACTGACTGGCATGATCTTATAACCCAATCCTTGAACATCCTTAATAAACCCGCTAGTATCGCATGACCGATCTATCACATAGTGCTATCAACATTAGGGATGACAATGTCATCGATCGTAGCGCATTCTATGGGTAGTTATTTCACCAGCGAGACATTGATAAATTGGTACAGAGATGGTTCAACTATCGCACTCTGATGCCAACATACAATTGACGTGGCAAATTCCTTGATCTGAATGTGTGATTCTAACTTCAATACTGGGAGCTGGTGGCCTCAATACGACCACGTAGAAAATCGTAATCTACGTGCGATACGAATTTGACGATTGGAACTTTACGATTTGTTTTGGCAACATCATAGAAAAGTTGTTCACCGCATCTGTCTGGAAAGAAACTATCTTGTGTTATGGCAGTTTGAACTTTAGAGCTGAAGGTTTCGTGTGTATATGCCTTTGGATTCTAGGCGCCGGAATTCTTCAAGGGCGATTGCTGACACATGTAGGATCTGACGCTTTTAAATACGCATATTCTCATTTTCTCAGGGGAAGAGGTCATTGGTTATTCATTGCGAAGCTTGAGTATCATGCCGACCAGTATCTTGAGATATATCAGCTGTGCTTATTAAAGCATCAGACTCCATCAGACGTCCATGATGTTCATCCTTTACCATCAGATGATTTGTTTGAACTGGTCTATCATCACAGCCCTCGAGCTAGCGTATCTAATTCCGCTTAAGGGGTCACGTCCAATCGATCGAGACGGTTTCTCGCTTAACGAGTAAAACCGATAAATATCTCGCCTCGAAGGGTCCCGGTTTATCTCTATCGATTGTTGTCCCTGTTTGCTCTCGGTTTTCTCTCGAAGCGCAAGACCATCTCGATCCCTCTCGAAATAATTCGACTTGATTCGATAATGTTATAGAGATGCCTTCAAATGAACGTTTGAACCATTCAGAATGCGTATGCTCGTCATAAATATACTTTTCTGTGGCGAGATTAACAGCATACACTTACGCTGAAAGCGCAATTTCTCTACCTGCTATCTTTATAGATTTTCATGAAAATAAATGTTTGATAGAATCTTGACTTTTATAGTACCACGTTCGTAAGGGATTTTTTAGGTATCCAAATATACAGTGGCTGTAGGTCACAGGAGGGGCTGGTAAATTACTGGACACCAGCTGATAGTAAAATAATATCAGATCGTTGATCTAAAGCGAGTTTGCGCTCTAAATTGGGCGATAATTAATTTTAGTAACATGTTATTTATTTGGTAAATATTTTCAACGCATGATATCAGCAATGAATAATGGAACGGGAGTATAATATCAAACCCCCAAAAGTATTGTTTCGGGTTTTTTTTTCTTTCAAAGAAATTCGCCCCTGTTGTTTCAAGCCGAAGATTTGTCAGACCGACTGTGGTGTGAATTATCAACACCTCTAGTTCCGATTGTCAGTATTTCCGCTAACTGCTTCCACACAAGCTTATACCAGGAAAAACTGTTGATATAATTTCCTTATTTGAATTATACCACAAGATTGTAATTCTCTGCATTGGATAATACCAAATTATAAAGTTAGGTTAATACATCGGCCAAACAAATAACATAACCTTCAGTTTTCAGTTGAAACGATCCATGTTTAGTTGAATATAATTTTATAGAAAAAATTCTTACGGTATGCTTCCATATCATTAATATTCAGGTCCTCTCCAGTTGATCTGTCATTTCTTCCGCGTCCGACACTAGCCAGATATAAAATCAATATCGATGTGGGATAAGAACATTCAATTATATATTAATAATTTGTATAGATAATGATTACAAGCGTCTAGTCCGTCATCCATAATTCAGCCGTCGTCCATTAGAGAATATCCGCGTCCATAATCCAAAGACCTATTCCATATTCCATATAACAGTATTAGCACCAAATTCAAAAAGACAATCATAGTATACATAAACATAGGCTTGTTTCCTGCAAGAGAGAAGTTTTCAATGATCATGATGTTCCAAAAATATCAAATCCGTATCGCTGATCAGTATTCTTAATCCATAATATTTGTTGTAAAGTCGTCATCTAAAGAATGATGTATCTCAGTCACGCTTTGATTGTGACTGTTCATATGAGTACCATGAGGATCTTGAAGTACAAGGGTTCATACGGCCCCTAGCCCCGGGTTAAGCGGAATTAGACACAAGTTACGAAACTTAGCGCCATAGATTCTTACAATTGGACTCAGGAAACATCAGGACATAAATATATTGGATAAACGCTGAATATTATTGAAAAATCCTCTTCAAAACAATCCGTTGTCGGGATTCTATTTTGGGCCAAAATATGCGTAAATGAAGTGCGCCCCGAAAATATGGTACCCACACAACACTCTGATCGCCTCAGAAGCAAGAAACGGTCAAAATTAACGGAAACAAAACACAGACATATAGAAACCGGACCCCCTTCGAGATTACCGATTAATTCAATACCCATCTCGAAATCCGGGACGTTTCGATCGAGATAGAAGCGGGAGCAAACCGTGAGACGTCGTCAGGGATCCCGGTTCTGCCCTCTCGATTTCAGCCGCGAAATTTCTCGATCCATCACGAATGCATCTCGATTAATTAGACATGACCCCCAAGCCGGGGCTAGGGACCGTGTGGATACTTTATAGTCTCCACATGAACGTCTCCACATGAACGTCTCCACATGAACATCTTCAATAAAAGCGCGGCTGAGATACTAAGGCTACGCCCGAGATTCCTCCGTATTCTCGGGTCTAAATGTTGGATGTCGTGTCGACAAATTCTTTCCTAGAGTCATAAGGTTGCTTTTTAGTCGCCAATTTTTCCCACCTCTTGCATATCGCTCCAATCTACTAAACTTTATATAGTATCTCCAAAACGGCAAACAAATCAGAGCTGATCATATAGCCTATCATACGTGCATATTCCATGAAGAGAGGATCTTCGGTAAATTTTGAATGGAATAAATCTCAACCAAGCACTCGAGATCCATACACAGACCGTCATACATGCTTGGCAGCATATTTGCAATAATGCATATGCTGAACTCCTGCACATGAACGCTGAGATGATACACAAGAGAGAGAGACAATAAAGATTAAAAGTCGCGTTCAGCAATATTTCAGCTATATAGCGACGATGAAACAAAATTATTAGTATTCCAGCAAAAACAAGTCAACAACCCAGCAATCACCTTTTTGAAGAAAGCAGATAAATTTAAATTTCGCCACTTCGCAACTTATCATTCCTACCCTTCAGAAGAGCATGGAAAGGATACAGGCGGCTCTTCGATATTGATCAAAATTGATGTTTTGCACAGTCCTGTTGATTTAGTGTCAGACTTTCAAGCTGTAGCAGTTCGTATAACCTTGAATTCTGTTTTCGCATTATGCAGTGTACATACCCTCTTCCGTTGGTCACCGTGTTAGTGAATTTCAGACTCTTTACGATCAGTTTCCGAAACCTTCTTTACTGATGGGTGATTTTAACGGTCGTAACATCCTCTGGAGTAATGAAGAGAATTGTAAAGGTAAAATTCTTGAAGATTTTATATCTAATGATGGTTCTTGTACACTCTTGTCCTCAGCTCATGAAACCTATTCGGCATTGGATATCTCGAGGAAAGGAGAGAGAGAATTAAGGTTTAATGTCGCGTTCAGCAATATATCAGCTATATAGTCATGATCAAACAAAATTCTAAGTACTCAAGTCACTAACTTAGTATTCAATTTGCGACATTCCTATCCCCGAAGAATGTTCATGAAAAGCTTTGTTCACAAGAACTACAAGCAGTCTCTTTCGCTGATGTCCCAGATCATATTCGGTTATTCTCAGATATGCTGATTGCAATTGCTAACCAAACCATACCCACATCTTTAGGAGTTGCACATATTAAAATACCATGGTTTAATGAGGACTGCACAGAAGCAAGAAAATATAGGAAGAAAGCTGAGCGGTGTTTCCGCCGACATACTAATTCTGAAGATTTGAAAGATCTCAGGGTTACTACAGCTAAAGCTCGTAGGACCATGAAACAACACAAACGTGATTCTTCGACAAATTAGGTTTCTAAGATCAATAAACATAATTCTGTAACAATGGTTTGAAATATGATCAAAAGAATAAAAGGTAAAACCTCTTAAGTCCAGTGTTCATAATCTCAACGATGGAAATCTGATGATAATTAACAGAGTAGCATTTGCAAATAAGCTAGGCGAAGCAATCGCCCAAAACTCCTCGTTAGATAATTATTTATCTAAATTTCAAAATTTACAGAAAAGGGGAGGAAAATGAAATTAAACTACCCCCCCCCCAATAACCGTGAAGGCTATAACGCTTTGTTTACAATTGAAAAACTTCATGCTTCTCTTGCGAAAGCTATAGATTCTGCTGCATGCGCTGATAATATTCATTATCAACTTTTGAAACATCTACCCGAATCTTCTCTAGAAATCCTATTACGGATATTCAACAGACTTTGGATGACAGAAGACTTTCCATCGTCATGACATAACGCCATTGGCCGAAACCATACAGACCCTGCTAATTATCGCCCGACTGCACTGACTAGCCGTGTTTGTAAAACAATGGAACGCATGTTTGGTACCTAGAAACTGGAAAGAAACTTACTAATATTCAAAGTGGTTTCCATAAAAAATAGAAGTACCATTGACCATTTAGTCAGATTAGATTCCTATGTCAAGAATGGTTTCCCCAAGAATGAACATGTAGTTCCCATCTTTTTTCATTTAGAGAAAGCCTATGATACTATATGGAAATACGGGATTCTAAAAGACCTTCATACTATGGCCGTTTACCCATTTTCATATCCAACTTTTTGAATGATAGACAATTCCAAGTTCGGTTGGGTACAACCATGTCTGATCATTTCGACCAAGATCAGGGTGTCCCACAGGGCAGTATTTTGTCTACTACTCTGTTTAGTATCAAGATCAACAGCTTAGCGGAAGTTTTGAATAAATCAGTAGATGGTTCACTCTTTGTAGACGATTTCAACATTTCGTGCAGTGGAAAAAAGCATACACAATATTCAGAAATGGTGTCTAGAAAATGGCTTCAAATTCTCCAAAGTTAAAGCAAATTGTATACACTTTTGCAGAAAATATTTCCAGCACAAAGATGGAACTGAGATCAAAGTGGTAAAAGAGGTCAAATTCTTAGGAATGTTGTTTGACCACCGACTAACATTCACATCGCATATAAATTGCTGGAAAGCTAAGTGCGCTTGACTTGTTGAAGGTAGTTGCCAACTATAAGTGGGGAGGAGATCAGCAAACACTTCCCCATTTATATCGATCACTTGTTCGTTCCAAACTTGAATATGGCTCTATTGTTTACAATGGTGCAAGCAAGTCAAACTTAGCAAAGCTAGATCCTATTCAGACATCCCATAAAGAAATTTTATTGCGATCAAATCACTCGAATCCTGCATATAACTGTTTTCAATCTTCAGTATGTAGATATTTATTTAATGAATCCTTCCATTATTCCATCCTCTTGAAATTCGTATGAAACCACACATTGTAGCAGCTGGTATTGACAGTATTTTCGTTATTTTGGGATTATACTATCTTAGAATAGCACTAACTCAAAATTGGTCGAGTCCCGTGTGGGATTCGAACAGGCTGTTACCAATTCCACCATGGAAAGCATTGGGTCCACTAAAAGTAAAAAATATGTCAGATTTTCAGATTCACTGTCATGCCTTCAAGCGATTAAAAGTGGAACTTCACCTCATCCCACCATTTCGTATATTCAACAATCATATGATTGTAAATTTGGTCAGCAGATTGATATTGTGTTTTGTTGGTTGCCTATTCACGTTGGCATCAAAGGTAACACTGAGGCTGATAGAATGGCTGAGGCAGCCATAGATGATGAGGTTGATCCTTTTGGAATCCCATACAGCGATTTCAGACCTTCTATCTGTACTTATGTGAGACGGCTGTTTCAATCTTTATGGAATGCTGTGAATAATAACAAACTTAATGACTTAAAAAGAACAGTAGGCTGTACTCATCTGAACAGTCAGACACGTTTCAATCGAACCATGATCAGGCGATGTAGAATTGGCCGCACATGATTAACTCAAGAACATTTACTAAAAACAAAGAGCCTTTCCCAATGTGCATTCCATGCCATGAAGGTATCTATATAAATGATAAATTAAACTGGACTACACACATTATTGAGCTATCGAAGAAAATCTCTAGAAATATTGGAGTTATTAACCACATTAGAGAACATTTGAAAAAAAGACGTTACTTATTCTCTATTATTCACTCATTTATCCATACATCTCCTATTGTAATTTGGTATGGGGTAATATATATCCGTCACATTTGAAACCACTCATTATCCTGCAAAAGAAAGTTATACGTGTTATATCCTAGTCTGGTAGACTGGAACACACATCCCCTATGTTTATCAGCCTAAACATTCTTCCACTTATTGTTTTGAATGACTATCATATACTTCTATTAACTCAAAAGTGTATCCACCACACAGATGTCGTATCCGTCTCCGTTCGCTCAATCTTCAAGCGTATTACAGAAGTTCATTTATATCCTACTAGAAATGCCAACCTTAACTTTAATATATAGACCATTTTGTACTACGGACTTATTCCCTGAAAATAAAAGGTCCCCGTATATGGAACGGCCTGCCCTCTATATTAAAATACACTGTGCCAATGTCAGTGTTCGAGTCAAAGGTGAAAAGTAATTTACTAAAATCTGATGGTGTTGTTTGAATATGGTATTGTTTATATATTCGTCGGAAGAAAACATGTGGAAATATTTGTAAATACGTAAAATTTTCATGTTCGCCATTATTAGCTGTTTTTTCTGTTAAGGGATAAAACAAGCCCCATCGAGTTTTAATCCCGCCAATAATTAGCTTATTAGTTACGTCTGTTCTATAAAATGTTATATCTGTTTTATATTTTGTTATTACAGACCTGTATATTTTGCTTAGTTGGTGAATAAAAATAAAATGAGAAATGAGGATATCACGGTGAAACATATTAATGATAATGATCTTTCTTTACCATTGGCAGCCTGTTTGGCTGTAAGCCAATCTTCCACTGGGCCGAGTACATTCATACACAGATACATAATCTAATCTTCCACTGGGCCGAGTACATTCATACACAGATACATACATCTAATCTTCCACTGGGCCGAGTACATTCATACACACAAACATACATCCAGTCTTCCACTGGGCCGAGTACATTCATACACACAAACATACATCCAATCTTCCACTGGGCCGAGTACATTCATACACACAAACATACATCCAATCTTCCACTGGGCCGAGCACATTCATACACAGAAACATACATCTAATCTTCCACTGGGCCGAGTACATTCATACACAGATACATACATCCAATCTTCCACTGGGCCGAGTACATTCATACACAGATACATACATCCAATCTTCCACTGGGCCGAGTACATTCATACCCAGAAACATACATCCAATCTTCCACTGGGCCGAGTACATTCATACACAGAAACATACATCCAATCTTCCACTGGGCCGAGTACATTCATACACACAAACATACATCCAATCTTCCACTGGGCCGAGCACATTCATACACAGAAACATACATCTAATCTTCCACTGGGCCGAGTACATTCATACACAGATACATACATCCAATCTTCCACTGGGCCGAGTACATTCATACACAGAAACATACATCCAATCTTCCACTGGGCCGAGCACATTCATACACAGAAACATACATCCAATCTTCCACTGGGCCGAGTACATTCATACACAGAAACTTACATCTGTGTGAGGAAAGCCGGAGTACCCGGAGAGAACGGTCTGGGACCAGAAACCCAATCTCACATACGACCGAGTCGACGCCATGCGGAATTGAACCCGGGCCACATTGGTGAGAGTCCGAGATGTTAATCACTGGACTAACCGTGCCCCCCTACCCCCGATTCTCATCGAATGCATAGATTATAAGAGATGTTTTTTTGATCGAGCGACTACTTTGGAAGATCTCTTTAGTCGGGTGAAGAATGATTGCACGTTGGGTCTTGGTTGAGAGAAATCGGTCTGTTGCATAAGTTTTAATGTGTGTATGTTTTAATGCGTTGGATTACTAAGTTATTGATTTGAGTACTTAGCATTTTGTTTGATCGTCGCTATATAGCTAAAATATTGCTGAACGCGACGTTAAGCCTTAATTCTATATATATCTCTCTCCATACCAACACGAGTACATATCGTCGATCCATGCGCCTGAACGCACAATCGTCTAGATACATGTTTTGGCTTCATTCGCTGTATCCATTCCCGCGGAGCCCTTTCATGTCACAGTTTAGATAAGTGATTAATATTCGTCTTAGAAGTTAACCGAGTTAAGTAACTGAGAGACTGTATCAACTCCAGTGAACGAGCAGATGAACGGTTTGAGCCCTTCGTGCCAACAGCTCAACCAACTCTACCGCGATGTTCACGTCTCCGATTACTCCGGTATCGAAGGATCGTCTTCTTCTTCTATTATAGTAGTTCTGGTTAGAAGCTATACAAAGAAGCCACTAAAGTTTAAGCTATGGTATTACTCAAACTCCAGTTCCCCTGCGTGATCTTTAGGGATTGCAAATCCAGAACTCGAAGTGGTTTGTTTAATGGTCCCGCGACAGTTCCTCCCGAAACGTGGGAATTGATGGTCACAGACGTAAATTTACAGGGAATTCGTTTCTATTAAACGAGATTGCTTTATCACATACTAATGACGCATCTCTTTACCAATCGTAATAATCTCGCTTTACGAACAATATAAAAGGTGAGACAATTATTTTCTGAAATAAATAAAATATTCATAATCCAGGTTACTGGATTGCGATGTCCCCACACGTTAAGCCTTTCAGAACAAATCTTCATGATGTCTCACTTATCAGTTATCCTTGAGTCCCACATATATACATGTGACTGACACTGGCATGATATCTTAAAACCCAATCTTTGAACAGCTTAATAAACCCGCTAGTATCGCATGACCGATCGATCACTTAGAGCTATGAATATTAGGTATGACAATGCCATCAATCGTAGCGCTTTCGTAGTTATTATTTCACCAGGGAGACGTTGATAAATTGATACAAAGATGGTTCAACTATCATACTCTGACGCCAAAACACAATTGACCTGGGCAAGTTCTTTGACTTAAATGTGTGATTCCACCTTCAATACCGGGAGCTGGTGGCCACAACATGTCCACATAGAAAATCGTAATCTACGCGTGATACAAATTTGCCGAACGGAACAGGGCTTTTTTCTGTCAATATCATAGAAAATTTGTTCACCGCATCTGTCTGGAAAGAAACTAGCTTGTGTTTCGGCAGTTATTTCGCGCTTGTTTGAGCTTTAGAGCTGACGGTGTCATCTGTATCTGGTTGATAGGAGCGGGAATTTTTCATGAGCGACGCTTTGCTGATAAAAGTAGGATATATCGCTTTTAATTAAGCATTTTCACATTTTCTCAGGAAATAGGTCATTCGTTATTCGTTGCTAAAATTGAATAACGCACCGACCATTTAAGTAATATCAGCTGTGCCTAATATGTCTTAACCCTACCAGGCCTTGGGTGGTTGGGCGTATTATCACCATTATCCAATATCAAGCTTTATATACTATCTCCGAAATGACAAACAAATTAGAGTATATGGCATTTTAACCTATCCGCCCTGGCATTGCTCCCCCCCCCCAATATTTTTCTTACCCTTGAGCTAGAGAGAGAGAGAGAATTAAGGTTTAATCTCGCGTTCAGCAATATTTCAGCTATAATCGACGATCAAACAAAATCCTAATCATTCTAACAAAAACAAATCAACAACCGAGCAATCCAGAAGCAATCAACACATCAAAAGACATGCACATATATTAAAACTTACGCAACATACCGATTTCTTTTACAAAGATCTTCTAAAGTAGCTGCTTGGTAAAAAGAATCACTTATAATATTAAAATCTATACAGACGATCAGAATATGTTTCTTCGTGGCACTGCAATATATCACAAAATTGCGATCAAATTTCTCGATTCCTGCAACTGTGTCTTCAATCCTCAGTACGCAGATTTCTATCTATACAAACTCTCCATTATTCCACCTCTTGGAATTCGTACGAAACTACGCATTGTAGCAGCTGGTATTAAGCTTAGTCAAGTTTTACCATACACGCTCTTACCAATTCCATCATGGCAGTTAGCTAAACCAGAAGTAGATTACACTAACGAAATATAAAAAGGCGGATACGAGCCAGTTCGTGTACACACAAGAATTGGGTCTACTGAGAGAAAAATACAGATCGCATCAGGCTATTTATACAGATGGTTCCAAAGATGGTGAGAGAGTAGCATGTGCTACTATCGTTAGTTCCAAAACTAAAACATGTCGACGACCAGGTAAAAGTTTGATATTCATTGCAGAAGCAAAAGCTATATTGTCGGCTTTGGAAAAAATATGTCATATGTCAGATTCACTGCCATGCATCCATGCGATTAAAAGTGGAACTTCAACTCCATCCGTCTTGAATATTTCACAATTATATGACTGTCACGTTGGCATCAAAGGTGATACTGAAGCTGATAAAATGGCTAAGGTAGCCCTAGATAATGAGGTTGATTCAATCTTCATGGGATAGTGTGAATAATAAACTTCAGGAGTTAAAAAAAAACTGTAGGCTGTAATACTCATCTGAACAGCCAGCAACGTTTCGATCAAGTCATGATCAGGCGATGTAGAATCGGCCATACACGATTAACTCACGAACATTTACTTAAAAAGAGCAAGTCCCAAGATGTATTCCATGCCGGAAGACCTCACACTGAAACATATTCTTATCGACTGTATAGATTTTAAGATTGTAAGAGCTTCTTTTTATCGAGCAGCTAGAACATCTTTTTAGTCGGGTGAAAGAAATATTTGAGAGAAATTGGTCTGTTGCATAAGGGATCGTTTCCATTAATCGTTTTTTCTTCAGTCGCGATTTTTCTCGATTGAAAAACGATCAATCGCGAATCAGTCGCGAGGATATCGAGAAAAAAAATGAGAAAAAACGATTGAACCTTTTCTGGAAAAAAACCATTCTCTCGCGATATCGTTTTTGAATCGTTTACCCATGCGCGATCCGTTCTTGATCGCGAATCTTCAATCGCGAGAGAATCGTTTTTTTCAAGGCGCGAGAGAATCGTGAGGCGGAGTGATATTTGACACATAGGCCGTGTTGCCGTCGTACGCCGCTCTATCCGCGAACTGGGAACTACATGTAATGTTGATTGCGGATTTGTCGATGGAAAAACCTATATTACTATACTATACTGTATAAATGCGTAAGATAACCGAATAATATATATGATTCACGATCTATAGTCTCCTACAAGCCGAAGTAGGGCGTATGCTGGAAATATCTTTTCATATTCCTGTACCATGCTTCCTGTGACGTTCGCGCTCAGATTTACTCTGGCGAAGCGTAAATGACAAAATTACATGTTTATTCAATAATCGTGTGAGTCGACAATGTATTAATGATACAGGATGATAGTCACAATATCTTGTTTTGTAAATACCGGGTACAGGTCATAAGTGGATTTGAGTTCGTTGATTGCATTATCAGAATGATTACGGCACAGGCTTGATAGGGGTGTGAATGGGCGCATGGCGATAACCCAGAACAGCTTAGCCCTCCAGCCGAGAATTTCTAGGTTAATTGAGGTGAAAAATAGTGTAATTAAATATGTATATTTTGTTATAGTAAAACATACATTAGGAAAGGGTATCCATTCATGTTTTGGTACAGTTTTTAAACTATTGAGATGTGAATAAGTTCAAAAAATCACCATCAAGTTAATTTTATTTATTATAAGAATATTCGCGGCAGTGATTTCATATTTATATCAAATACATATCTTTTTGATTGAATCGCATATAACGGTTGGATTCGCATATGTACAATACTTTTTATTTTAATTTTATATTTTGATAAATGAACTATGAATGATTCCAAAGGGAAGCTCAAGCCAAAAACCAACTGAATATTATATAATTTCATCTCTTACTGGATTAACCAGTTGTGAAAATTTTTACAAATAGCCCGCGCTATATATTAATAATTAAGTGCTTGCGAAGACTCAAAAGCCCCGTATGACAATGTTATATTCAATACAGCGCCATCTATCTACACAAGGAAAATGGTGATCGTAGGACAAAAAACCACGCGTACAGCGAAAATCTGATGAATCAACTCAAAAGTTCAGCCCGCACAGATGCCAAAAACGTTCACGAAAAATACTACACAAGAAATCTGGAATAATACCAGCTTTAAAACACAGAAATATCCAAAATAATAGACGAAATTGCAAGTGCAAATGACCCAGTCTGACCATATCCGGGCCTGTGTCCCGTACAAAATATATGTAAATATGAAGTTATAATTATATGCACCATTATTCCTATGTATATATATAGATATTTTTTTTCAATTTCTTTCAATATCCCCATCGTATCTATATAACCGCCAACTGTACAGAAACACGCTATAGTTTTACACTAGGCAGAGAATGGAAAAGGAAGAAGAAAAAATGATCGAACTTTATATAGTCTGACTGAAGTGTTAGAAACTCGAACGTGTATGCGGGTCAGTCAGGCTGAACCAATGGCGTACTACTTTCGGCTATAATCCTCAATCGTTTTTTTTCAATCGTTTATATTTTCTCGATTAAAAAGCGATTGAATCGCGATATCGCTTTTTATTCGCGAGAATTTTCTCGATTGAAAAACGATTGCCAACAGAAAAAAACCCATTCGAACAGCGATCGCGAATGAATCGTTTATTTTGAAGAAAAAAAACCATTCCCTCGCGCCTTGGAAAATCGCGACTTCGAGAAAATTTGACGAAATAAACGATTCATTCGCGAACGATATAATAATAATAATAGGCTTTATTTATGCTCGATAAAACTCTTAGGCTAATGCCTTTCTGCCAGAGGGTCGAGTCATGCATAATATATACAATTAAGAACATAATATATACACTAGTAGACACAGATAAAACTCTTTTGAAACGATAATTGGAAACGGTGCCTAAGTTTTAATGTATGAGCATGTCTTCTGGTGTGTTGTGATGATTACATAGCAGAAATATTGCTGAACGCGACATTAAACTTTAATTTTGTCTCTCCCTCTCCTCCTTGTCATGGAATACAACTTGGGACTGGTTCCCTTTTCAGTAAATGTTCGTGAGTTAATCGTATATGACCGATTCTACATCGCCTGATCATGGCTTGATCGAAACTCAGTTTCTGGCAACTCGGATGAATTTATCCTACAGTTTTTTTTTAAACTGATGAAGTTTGTTATTATCCACAGCATCCCATAAAGTTCGAAACAGCTTTCTCACATAAGCACAGATAGAGGGTCTGATAATCGCTGTATGGGATTCCATCAGGTTCAACTTCTGAAAGTCAACATATTCGAAAAATGGCATTTTTTCATTTCGCAAAAATTGCATGATAAATTAGTAAATATTAATGTGATGCGAAATAAAATAGTTCTTGCCCACTTCCCATCGCGGAAAAGCAGAAATTTAGAAGAAAAATGAAGAAAACTTCACTTTTCTGGTACCCCAGGGGGTTATGAAAATAGGCAAAATGACCCCAACATGATAGGGTTAAGATGATTTTGTGCCTGCGGGCAGAGGGTCTGATGGACTAAATATAAAATGGTGGCCATCAGAATGTGACTTGCTTGAATCTTCTTGCTTTTCACATATAAAAAAAATTATTTTATATCATATGAGAAAATTATTTCTCAATTTTCTCTTCTTTGAAGAAAATAATATATAAAAAAAATTCTGAGAATATCACCGAAAACTCGACCACAAATGCATTAACCGAAGCGGCCATCTCACCCATTCTGGTGGAGCTTGACACCAAGATATAGTGTAGAACGTTACAACACCCTAGCCTATGAAGTATAAAAAGGGTGGGGAGGAAGGATGGTTACGCGCCAGTCACCGGCAGATCATCGCTTAAACGAAGTAGCCAAATTACAAGCGTCTGGTCCGTCATTCATAATTCAGCCGTCGTCCATTAGAGAATATCCGCGTCCATAATCCAAAGACCTATTCCATATTCCATATAACAGTATTAGCACCAAATTCAAAAAGGCAAACATAATATACATAAACATAGGCTTGTTTCCTGCGAGAGAGATGCGGTCAACAGTTTTCAATGATGCCGGCAAGACATCATGATGTTCCAAAAATATCAAATCCGTATCGCTGATCAGTATTCTTAATCCATAATATTCGTTGTAAAGTTGTCATCTAAAGAATGATGTATCTCAGTCACGCTTTGATTGTGACTGTTCATATGAGCACCATGAGGATCTTTAAGTACATGGGTTCATACGGCCCCTAGCCCCGGGTTAAGTGGAATTAGACACAAGTTACGAAACGTAACGCCATAGATCTTGCACGCTACTCTCGTATTTTGAGAAACTTTGAGTGGAAGCGCTTGATGGTGTAGCCCTGTTTTATAAGTTTCTGCAACAATGTTTTTGTGAGAGAGTAGCATGTGCTTTAGTTCCAAAACTAAAACCTAACGATTACCAGGTAAAAGTTCGATATTCACTGCTCTATTGTCGGCTTTAGAAGGTATTGAGTACACTAAAAGGAAGAAATGTCATATTCTCAGATTCACTGTCTTGCCTTCAAGCGATTGAAAGTGGAAGAACAACTCATCCCACCATCTTGAATATTCTACAATTATATGACTGTAAATTTGATAAACAGATTGATATTGTGTTTTGTTGGGTACCTAGTCACGTTGACATCATAGGTAATACTGAAGCTGATAAAATGGCTAAGGCAGCCCTAGATGATGAGGTTGGTCCTGCTGCAATCCCAGAAAGTGATTTCAGACTATCTATCTGTGCTTATGTGAAAAAGTTGTTTCAATCTTTGTGGGATGCTATGGATAATAACAAACTTCACAAGTTCAAAAAACTGTAGACTATACTCATCTGGGCAGCCAGAAACGTTTCGATCAAGCCATAATTATACGATGTATAATCGGCCATACACGATTAACTCACGAACATTTGCTGAAAAAAGAGCCAGTCCCAAGGTGTATTCCATGCCACGAAGATCTCACGGTGAAAGAAATTTGTATCGACTGTATAGAGTTTAAGATTGTAAGAGAAAACTTGTATCGAGCAGCTACTCTGGAAGATCTTTATAGTCGAGTAACAGAAGATTGTATTTTAGATTATGTGAGAGATCGGTCTGTTGAAAATTTTTAACGTATTTACATGTTTTAATGATTAGTTTACTGAGTTATTAACTCTAATTAGAATTTTGTGTCATCGTCGCTAAAAAGCTGAAATATTGCTGAACGCGACGTTAAACTTAAATTCTCTCTCTGTAGTGTCAGCAACGTTGATATGGTACGAATAATGTTTATCGCATTTCCAGTGCATGTGGTCGTCAGTTAGTTTCTTTTCCGTATGTGTATCCACGTTCTTAGGTGACGAAATCTTTGCACCGAAGGCGTTATTTTTTATTCATCAGCCTATTGTCATATGGATCATGTGGAAAAAACAGCGACAAACCCCACATTCACTGGTAATTGTGTCAGTCACTCGGGTTTCAGTCGGGGCGCAACAATTACAGACAAAACACTTTACCATGTACATTAAAATGTACAATTTTCATCAGGCTGATGTGGGGTATTGGTTGTTAAGTCATGGATAGGAGCATGAAGATATTTCAGGTACTCCAACGCCAATGCAAATTAGGGAGCTCACACATATTAGAATACGTTTATGTAATATGTAAGCGTTATTAAATTTTACAAAGATATCAATGAATACTTCATGTCGCTGTACGAGTGAGGGCTAATGAAATTGAGGATATATCTTATCTGTTACCATGAAATTAGTGAATAATCCCTCTCCACACGGTTTAAATGCCTGTAGGCCTTACGTTATGAAAACCCGAGAAGCAACCTCGTGCCGGTATGGAGACTTAGGAGCCGGGCGCTCCTATAGACCGGACATTCTATCTTAGCGCAGCTGAGACGCCCCCTATACAGACCTTTTGGTCTTTGATATATGTTGGCATGACGACGATACAGCTCACCAATCCCCAGAGTTTTCACAGCGAAATAGCTCACAATTTACCAATATACGAGTTGTCAGAGCATTTCCATCATAGCTCTATAGATTTGTGTCTAATACCGCTTATGCCGGTACTAGGGGCCGTGTGGTCATATGATTCAAGTTGCCACATGAACAGGTACAATAAAAGCGTACCTGCGATACAACACCTATCACGAATCGTTCGATTCTTGGTATGTGCTTTAGAATATGTTGACCAAAAGACTATACTGTGAAATCATGTGGCTCTGTCAGTATGTCGGCTCCTCTTCCCACTTCCCTTATATGTATTGTAATTTCCTCCAGCGTACTGATGTGTCAGCCTTTAGTTTCTATAGAAAAGGCTACAAGAAAGGACACCCTTTAGCCAGGACATTCCCAGCCAGCACACGGACAATACGTCCATATCATAAGTAAACCAAGAGCAATTTTTATCGCCTGTAGTGTGGGAAACCACAGCGCTGACCAGCAGATATTGGAGTAAAACAATTTCCCGTTGACGGGGTCATCTTTAAACAGGGCCACACAGAATACTATCCGAAAAAGGGCTGGGAAAATATAGACAGAATTACAAGCGTCTGGTCCGTCATTCATAATTCAGCCGTCGTCCATTAGAGAATATCCGCGTCCATAATCCAAAGACCTATTCCATATTCCATATAACAGTATTAGCACCAAATTCGAAAAGACGATCATAGTATACATAAACATAGGTTTGTTTCCTGCAAGAGAGAAGCGGTCAACAGTTTTCAATGATGCCGACAAGACATCATGATGTTCCAAAAATATCAAATCCGTATCGCTGAAAAATCCGTATATTCTTAATCCATAATATTCGTTGTAAAGTCGTCATCTAAAGAATGATGTATCTCAGTCACGCTTTGATTGTGTCTGTTCATATGAGTACCATGAGGATCTTGAAGTACATGGGTTCATACGGCCCCTAGCCCCGGGTTAAGCGGAATTAGACACAAGTTACGAAACGTAGCGCCATAGATCTTGCACGCTACGTTCGTATTTTGCTATCAGCATGCGATATGTATCGCCAAATTTGAGAAACTTTAGAGTGGAGGCGCTTGGTGGTGTAGCCCTGTTTTATAAGTTTCTGCAACAATGTTTTGTGACGTTGATTAAAATCGTCACATTTAACACAGGATCTAGCAAATGCTACTAGGCGTGATATGTATACGTCATATGCAGGTCCCACTGGAATATTACTGTCCAGAAACGGACAGTTTACGATGTCGAAATTGTAGTCATCTCTTTTGTCATAAAGGCCCGCTTCATTTTTATAGAGATATAGGTCTAAATACGATGTGCCTGTAGGGTTATCTGTAGAAAGCTGAAAATGAGGTTAAATTTTGGTGACATTTTCGGTCTACGCTTATTATCCAATCTCGAACCAGGTCAATGATTATAAGCTGATACTTATTCGGCTAACTTTTGCACGAGACTACCTACGATGTAATAGTTTCGTATACATCAGGTGGTCGCCAATATCGAGCCAAGGCTATCTGGTTTTAAAATAGATGGTTCTTTCAGATTGTTTCATATATCGTCCAACATTTCTAATCCAATGTGTGAATTAATCTTTGATAGGTTCTTCTGTTTTAGGTCTTGCATGGAGTTCCTCCTCAGTTTCTCTTCTTTCTACTAGATGTCTTGTATCGTCATATATTGAGATTGGTCCTCATAATCTGAGGGAGTTATCGTGCGAGTTGATGAGAATTATCTCTTAGAATCCGGTGATGTTTCTCTAATACTGAGCTCAGGGAGTTAGCTCACCAAGGAACGAGGGATTTGAAGATTGGTGGAAAAAACACGACCTTCGGTAATTTTAGGCATCTCGGGGTCTTTGCCACTTTTAGCAATTTGTATTGTGGAAATATTCCATCTGTGTGCCAAGCACACGGGGAATTGATAGCTGAAAATTGATTGCATGAGAGCGAGATCACCGTATCCTGCGATGACAGTTTCATCTTTGAATGGTAATAAGGGAGTAACAGTATACACGAAGATTCAGTTTTGGGTAATTGGTCGAAATGTTCCTCGAGATGCCTTCGAGTTAATCAAAATGACAGATTTCAAATTGTGAATTGGTGATCTAATTAACTACACCTTAAAGTAGTGATTTGAAGTGCATGATATTAAGATCTAAATCGCATAAATCCGCTAGCAGAGGGTTCTCAGTAAATTCAAAATGGCGGTCATTTGAGATTCCGTTAAAGTGAATTTATTGTGTATTGTCTTCAAAATTGTAGCTTTTCTGTAGATAAAAGTGCGCAAAAGTTACTTTATTTCATATTAATAATTATGTACTAGGCATTTTTACGAAGAGAACTGCTTACATGTAGATAAACAAATAAAAATTTACTATACTTGAAATTTCGATTCCGTAAGCACAACATTCCGATTTGTATGAATATATTACTTGAAATTACGATAAAGAGATGTAATATCACTCCTATAGTCAAAAGGGCCTCGGTGACCGAGTGGTCTAAGGCGCTTCGCTGGTGACCGCTAGCCTCAAACTGCTGAACCGGTGTGGAAGCAACCGTGGTCCGCCAGATATGAGGGTCCGTGGACCATGGTATCTGGATCTGGGCGCCCGAAGGGCACCCAGATCCAGATACGAAAGTCCTCCCTCGGAAACAATTGTCCCCCTATCAGCAGAAACCAGGGTCCTGGTATCGTTGGAGTCCGGGTCACTGAAATCTAGACAGGAATGTCCCTTCTCATATATATAGGGCCCGGACCATGGCATCTGGCGGACTATGGGCGCTTCCACAGCTGTGGAAGTCATCAGAGTCCGGCATTCCACAGAGTCCGGTTGACCTATATATGAAACTAAAGGAATAGTAAAGACTAGAAATTCTGAACGGAGATTCGGCCAGCAAATCGGTGGTGCAGTGGGTAAAGGCATAGACGGTGGACAGTACAGCAGAAGGTAAGATTGTGGGTTCGATCCTAGTCGGGATCGGTTGAAAATGTTTGATTTTCTGCATTTCTCATGTACAGCTTTAGTACGTCGTGTAAAGTTATACCGTCGCATCTTTGTTAAATATATATATATTTTTTTAGAAAAAATAATTTTATGTATTTAAGTCAATATACATATTTACGGTGGCCCAAATACGACATGCTATTAACTTTAGTTTTGTACATATATATATATTTTTTTCATTTTGGGTGGGGGGGGAGATTCTTTCACTCCTTTCTCTCCACCCAGGTGCAAACGTTTTCACCGGGGTGAAAAGGCTTCCACCTGGGCGCAAACGTTATCACCCTGGTGAAAACCTGTTTTAACACAGGTGAAATCCTGTTTTCACCCAGGTGAAAATCTTCTTACCCCGGTGAAAACGTTTCCACCCATGTGAAAACCTTCTCACCCAGGTGACTGGAAAGTTTCCATCCCGGTGAAAACTAAACCAAACCAAACCTAGAACTAAAAAAATAATGCAAAACTGGAAAAATAGCATTTCATATATGGGCCGCCGTACATTCAATATGTCGTAGAAAACTGTATAGAAGTACTAAGAATCCTTCTTTCCGCGCAGGGTTAATTTTCCCACGCATATGATTTTGTGAATGTTGCGAAATCAGAAAGAAATACGAAATATTGAGATATCTAATGAAAATGTATATCACGTTTCTGACATCAGTAAATATTGAGGAAATTGTCATGTCGGAGATCTCTATTACTGTTACAATTAATGTTACTCTAAAATGACCACGCTTGTCCGCTGATACTACTTACGACTTCTCGCATAGTTAGGGCGAAATTGGAATATTTTACGATATGCAAATATAATGCTCGGGGTCTTTTCATATTCCATCCGTACCTTCCGAATTTGAACGATCTCTCCGGACATTTCAAGCTGACTCGCCGTTCGTGAACTAGGATCGGGTCATTTGTTTGCATGGGAGCATGCCATAAAATATAAGTTTTAATTTGTTTTCACATTAACCGTAAAGGGGCGCATCTGGTATCATTAACATATAATCAAATAATAAAACATAACATAAATGCAAAATAAAAAAATGCCACGACATCTACAGGCATCTGATTACTGCATTCATATATGGCACATCTGCGAAATTAATGGATTATATTGAGTATACTGAAAAAAAAAATCTTAAAATTTAAGAAATATTCCCCGACTATTACACCGGCGGAATATTCCTTGAAATTCAATAAGGAATATTCCGTAGCATGTTAAGGAAATTCGTTAACATGGTAAGGAATATTCCTTAGTTATGTTGAGGAATATTCCTCTGGTGTAACAGTCGAGGAATATTCCTTACATTTTTAAGAATTTTTTTTCTGTGTACCTGAACAGGTGTGTATAAAAGCTGACCACCTGTCCACAATCAGACCCATGTCATCCTTGGATCCTGCCGATAGTATGCGATATTTGGCCAACAATATCGACAAGTACGAAGCCGGGAAAAGTCAGCAAGAGAAACGTTCCATACGTCGAGCTGCTCAAGGGAATTTTCTGGTAGCAGTATGCCAACAAAATTCCGTTGTTTTGATCATTGAAAGTGAATAGATTTATTATGAGTTTTATCTTTGATTGTTTGAGAGAGATACTATTCTTTTTTGGTATAACCCATTTACATAGGAATGCGAAAAGTGAGTCCTTGTGACCCGCAATTAACATATTTTGTAGACTTTATATATGGCGAATATGTATATATTACCGGTAGTTCAACCTAAGGCGCTCGCAAACTAATGGTGTATTCGTGACAAACACCGGGTATATTTGCCTATTCCACCCAAGATTGAATAAGGGTAGTCCATAGGGGACATCGATATTTTTTTTTTTTTATTTTTTTTATTACATTTTCTGCATTCATAGGGGATGTTCTTGATTTTCGCCTATTTTCTGCAAATGTCAGAGTTTAGTTTATCACATGTTTTCTTTACATTTTTGTCATTTCTAGAGACGTTGTCACAATTGACTTTATCTTTTTTTTTCCAACGCAAACCAAACAAAGCTCTTGGAAACGTTTATACCTTTTAAACAGCAGAGTAAATTGATTTTTTGATCAAGTTTTGCGAAAATTTTATTCATGTAATTTTTCCAAACAAAAATGCATAATAAATTAACCGTGATTTCACCCGTGATCCTCTGCTCGGGATGTTATGTAAATAGACTCCAAATGACCCCAATCTGATAAAGTACAAATTCACGGAGTGTCAGCTCTCTATTTTTTGTCGTTCCGAAGATTGCAAAGAAAGTTTAGTGAGGGGGGGGGGGGTGGCGAATGTCCCTCCCCCAGGCCTGATAGGGTTAAACAAGGAGTTGTTTGCATATAATAGTCCAAGATATATAGGAAACATGCAAATTTGACCCCGTCTTTGGAAGACCCACGGAATTTGTCGTTAAAAGAATACAAGTAGTGGCCTAATTACCCCACTGAATGGCAGCTTCCACACCTTTATAGAACAATTACATATCGCGACTTGCATTCTTGGAAACAGAAGAACGTGTTATTTCTCGTGTTGACTTGTTGTAACATATGCTCGCCAATATGTTGTATTCTTCATTGTAGTGAACAAGCTACCACCGGACAAGCAAAGAGGCGAAAAAGCACTAGGAAAAGCCCTTAGTTGTGATGCAGTCTTACCTGGCTATTTCTTAGCATAAATTTCAAGATTTTCTGTTAAAATTATCTTGTTTTTTTCATTTCATTTTCGTCCCCACTCACCTCCTGAGTAGGAGGGAGAGACAGAGAGAGGAGGGATTAGGGCGTGATTGACCTACTTACAACCGGTGACATCAACAGGTCACTTTCGGCTGACCTTTGTGAGGTCACTTCCGGTTCCGGTCACGTGATCGGAAGTGCACACTAGTGGAAATGCGCACAATAGCGAAAATCATGCGCAGGTTTAACGGTTACTTTATGTCACATGGCCGGAACCGGAAGTGACTTCACAAAGGTCAGGCGGAAATGATCTGTTGGCGCCAGCTGTCGGAAGTAGGTCAATAACGCTGTAACTCCCCTTTCTATACTACTCCCTGGTAAACATGTTCACGTGTAAACTGGATGGAAAATCGGGCTAGGGCCGCCATATTCGGCGAAATTCAATATGGTTGCCACCCGTGTTAGAGATCAATCGTAGTTAAATAACTAAAAGGGCTAGAAATATGGATAATAACACCTTTTAGTGGTTTTGGGGGTCGGAGAATATGATTGTGATTTTATTTCAACGATTTGAGGTCAATGTCACCCTTTAAGGTCACCCTAAAGGTCATTTTGGGACAAATTCACCATTATCAGTGGTTTTGGGGCAAGATATATAAACTGCCTCATTCTATTGGTTTCCAGGGTTGAGTAAACCGAATCTGGCCTTATTTTGGCGATTCGAGGCAATATTTCATTCGAGAGTCGCGATAGAGGTCAACCGAACCAGAGGTCAATTGTAGGTATAACACCAAAAGAACCACAAATAATACCATAGAGGTTTGTGGCATTCTCCGATTCTGATCTTATTTTGAAGATTTGAGGTCACCCCATTTTGGGGTCAAAGGTCAAAGATCAACAGTTACCACTAAGAACAATCGAACGAAGATTATTCAGGAACAAATTATATTAAAATACTTCTGAGATGACATCTGCTGACAAAATGCTATAACTATGCCGCTACGCCGCTATGCGTATTTAAATGTTCGAAATACAATACAAAGACCGCTTTAGCAACAATATACCAATGATTATTAGTACCTATACCTTTTGGCTTGTGCTCTCAAGAAACTGTGAAGTCGGGTCGCACCCAGTAAGGCTGTGGAAGAGGGGTAGTGCCAAGGATTTGACGGAGAGAGATGGGAACAAATGGTATGGACTGGAATGTCACAATATTTTTTCCGGTACCGAAGTCCACCAAGAGTTCCGATAGACCGAGGGTCTCCAAAGACCGGACATCGCTGTCCATCGTGCGAACATAGGCTGTTGTATGACCCTCCTCCGTGGCATGTGCTAGATGCAGGAGGACCCTGGTGTCCGCCTCGGAATGGTTGCACGGTTAAAGTATTGTGAGGTCACAACGCCTGTTGAAGAACACGCTCATGTCAGTCTTGGAGATCTCTGTGCTGATGAATGAGAACGGCTCCTTTTTGTTAACATTTTTTAAGAAGCCGCTGATCCATTCATACTTCGGGATTTTAGGGGTTCAGGAAAAAGTATTTTGGCATCCCAGTCCAAACCATCTGTTCCGATCTTGGTCCGTCAAAGTCCGTGGCACTACCTCTCTTTCACAGCTTAAAGGGGTGCAAGATGACTTCACAGTTTCTTTGATGTGGCAAAAAGACCGCCTGGACAGCCTGTACAAGCATATCGGACCCCACCGACACACTAGTGGCTCTCACGCATGATCCTGACACTCTCGAATCCGTGCATATGGAGCTTATAAAAGCGCTTCATCGTACTAATGTACAGCAAGGGATGTGGTGCAGCCGATGTCAATGAGGCCAAGCATCACCTCTTCACTACTGCAACCAGATCGCTGGAAAACATCCCACCTCCCAAGCCGCGCTTTTGCAGCATGTGAAGCGAGCGTTGCTGCAAGCGAGTTTCTACTGAGTCGCTTTACTCCAGCAGGAAATCCCTGACTTCACAAAGATTGCACCAGTACATGACAACCGCTATGGACCACTCTCAGCGACACTTCTATGGCATATGCCATTCTCATGCACTGCGGCTGACTCAAGGCATGCACGGGAAGAGAGCAAATGCAACTGTGCCAATGTCCGATACACGACCCTCTGCAAATGCGAAGGCGGGTGCGTTAATAACGAGGGCGGTGATGACAAGTATTATTTATTGCTGGCATCATAGGGCGCAAGCCAGAAGGCATAGGTAGTAAAAGTAATCATTGGTATACTGTTGCTTAAGCGGTCTTTGTTTTGTATTTTGAACATTTAAATGCACGTAGCGGCATAGTTATAACATTTTATCAGCAGATGTCATCTCCGAAGTATTTTAGTAACATTTGTTCCTGAATAATCTTGTTTCGATTGTTTTCAGTAGCAACTGTTGATCTTTGATCTTTAATTCTCAAATGAGGTGACCATGACCTCAAATCGTCAAAATAAGGTCAGAATCTAATTTTCGGATGCCACAAAGCCCTATGGTATTATTTGTGATTCTAGCCCTTTTGGTGTTTCCTATAATTGACCTCCGATTGATCTCTGTTTCGGGTGACCTCTGTCGTGAACCTCACATGCAATATTGCCTCAAATTGTCAAAATATGGCGACATTCGGGTTACTCAACCCCGAAAATCGATAAAATGAGTTAGTTTGTATATCTCGACTAAAAACCACTAAAAATGACGAATTTGACCCCAAAATGACCTTTAGGGTGACCTTGACCTCAAATCGTTGAAATAAGATCAGAATCAGATTCCCCGACACCGATAACCACTAAACAGTTGTATTATTCATGATTCTAGCCATTTTGTTGTTTTAAATACGATTGGCCTCTAACTCGGGCGGCGGGCATAATGAATTTCGCCAATATGGCGGCCCCAGGGGGCGACTACCTTGGCGCCCGTTAAAAGTCGAAAAGGTATTGTATGGACGACATATGGGCCAAATTTGGTGCTTTTCGAAGAATCTGAACCAAACAGTCCCTTTTATGCCCTAACATCTCGGACTATTTGTCAAATGGTATGATTTTGTCAATATTTCAAAGTTATTTTTGCCGACGTGGGGAAATTAATCGGACAGGTGGAAGAAGCATGTATATCTTTGTCTTCCAAATAAGTTGGTGGTAAGCCCTCCTGATATAAAGTGTTATATTGAATTACTATATACTGGACATTACAAGCGTCTAGTCCGTCATTCATAATCCAGCCGTCGTCCATTAGAGAATATCCGCGTCCATAAACTATCCAATCTATTTTGACCACATATTGTCTTTTTTAATTAAGGTATACAGCAAAAGGTGAAAAATAGTAAAATCTGACCCAACATGCATTCTTAGAACGTAAATCAATGTGATATCATCGGATCGATATTTCTACGTTTCTGTTAGAGTTTAACCCAAGACGAATATGTATACGTTTTAGCCTTTTAGAACAAAGAAGAACGCAAACAAGTCAGGGAGGGTGAGACAAATGTCCTTCCTTCATTCGTCATGTTCGCCAGGCTAAGGCGGTACATCTCTGAATTAAGCATGTCGAATACGATTAACGTCGCAATGTCAGAAGATGTTCACATTCGAGATCGTCAGATTATCACTCCATTATGAATGTCTACTTGCATTTTCGAGTGTTTTTTTTTATTAGATACATCTCTTAGAAGGCAATTGGTAACGGGATACCATCTTGAGATTTCTCGGTACCGTATCCGAAAAAAACAATTCCCTGTCAACATATCATTGGTTTCTTGGAACAATGAAACAAATTTGGCTTCCGATTTATCGAAGTCGGGCGCTCCAAGGTCTTACATGTAGAGAGAGTACAGAGCCGTTGCTCTTCTCAAATTTCTTTATTGAATCGTTTAGTTTTCTCATCAATGACATACTAAATCATTGTTTAATTTCAGTCAGCGTCAGCTGGTGTACATTCAAACACAAGATGAACAGAGCAGACATATTCATTTTTGAACCGCTTCCCTATTTAAAGCATAAATGTCACGTCTGACAGCCTACCAACCGGAATACTTCAATGATCGTGGAATTTGAACCTTTCAAAATTCGACCTATCTCTACGAATAGCGAGTTATCGGACGTGAATTCGGAGGAATGCACTATACAGGTGTGACAATAAAACCAGTGCCCCAAATTGTTTGATTTTGTCAAGTTATTGCTGCCCACGTGATCTGATGAATCAGAGTAGTGTTTGTGGCATGGATACCTTTGACTTGCAAAAACGTGTTTGGTTAACACTTCTAAATGAAGTGTTATAATGAAGCACCACTGGACATATCCAAATAATATGTTTTGATTGTTTTTAATAAATCGTTTTAAATAATTTAATTCGTAACAATGGGGAAAATAACATAATTCAATGAAAATTCCCGGTTCAACCAGAGAAAGTCATAAAAAGGGTCATTTCGGCGAATCGATCTCTTGCTGAATGCATGTTAAAAGACAGGAGAAAGATCCAAATTTTATGACGACTCTAATATGAAGTGGTTTCGTAGTTTTCTGTCAGAAAGTGGAAATGTAACTTTTGAAGAGTGTTTCTATGATAATACTAGGCCCATAGTCTATTTCCAGTAGATCCGAACGTTCTTTTGATTATAAATGTCGGTTTTCTGGGAGACGCGATTTGCTAACAAAAGGAACGTTACGATATTCTTATACACCGAATGGTGAAGTTTAATGGTTAGGCCAAGGTTCTGTTGGTGTGAGAAATATATTATGATATACGAAACATGGACGAAACACGAAACATGGACTTCAAAGAACTACGAAACATGGACTTCAAAGTTTCAGATATCAGGCTTCTAAAATTTGGAATGATTTGCCTGACAATGCCCGAACAGAAACTTCTTTTAGTGATTTTAAAAGTATTCTAAAGATTTGGTGTGGAAATAAATGTAGATGTGCAATGTGCCAAAAGTGAAGTCTAGCTTCGAAAATTACTGAGATATTTCTAAAAGCTAATCTTATACGTCATAATCTATAATCTTATCTAATTTGTATATAATTAATATATTTAATATTTAACATGTTGTGCAATGTAACTTCGGTAATGGCATATATGTAACTTATATTTTTATAAACGGAAAAAATACGCACATAAATTGTAAATGAGTTTTAAGCACAATGTCATCATTTTATTGTCTGTATGATATTCACGATTGTTTTTTTATTGCATGTTGTTTCGTTTAAGTCGGTATAAAAAGCTCAATAGAGCTTATGTTGTATATTTCGCAAACAAACCGACGTTAAATAAAGCTTATCTTATCTTATAAATTTAACGAGTATTGTAGATGTAGACAATAACGACAAAATGACGCCCGACGAGGCCAGTCTAATGGGAAGTTTTGGTTCATATACCCATACAGTTACCATATTTATTTTCATGAACGATCCAACTATTTACGAACAATAGTCAGTTATATTAAGATTTAAACTTACTCAAAAACTGACAACTCTCTGTCAAAAGTTCTGCGAAGAATAAATACGGGAAGTACACTGAACTGCAAAAACATATTGGCACAAGCATGATCACTTGGGAAAGCACGAGTCACCACTTGTTGAGGATCATTTCCTGAATAAATAGAGAATATGTTTAAAGGAATAGTAAACTCTGTGTAAACTCGTGCTCGACATGACAGAATTATGCCATCAGATTCCAAAAACACGGATAGAAAAAATTAGCAAAATTCTACAGCTGAGTAAACACCGATTTATCTTTCACACTTTATGATCTGCGACATGTTGGAATGACTGTGACGATTGATAGGCCATACTGTTTTTATGTAGATGGCGCTGCGACAAATATCCCGTTGTCATCCGGGCTCTATCCCATAAGTTAAAGCATTAAACAACAACAACGGCAACATTAGCAGCGTTTCTTCTACTGCTATCGGGTGATGTGGCCTGATATTCTTGCGTCAGAAAGAGAGCTTGTGAAATCATATGCAAAATGTCACATGTCGACCTGTATATCAATTCGACATTCACATATCACGATCCTCATAATCGTCTCGGGGCGTAAAGAAAGGTCCACCGATCTGTCAAAAGCCATCGACACAATAATTTACAATTGGTCTCCATGTTATTAGCTACTCCGCCTGAGGCACAACTACGTCACAGGAATAATGTCAGGTGATAATTAAAGGATTTTCATTGGCTAACGGCTCTCAGGCTTGTTAAAATGGCGACCTCCTCGGATTCTTGATCTGGGCAATTACAAGCGTCTAGTCCGTCATTCATAATCCAGCCGTCGTCCATTAGAGAATATCCGCGTCCATAATCCAAAGACCTATTCCATTTCCATATAACAGTATTAGCACCAAATTCAAAAAGACAAAAGTATACATAAACATAGGCTTGTTTCCTGCAAGAGAGAAGCGGTCAACAATTTTCAATGATGCCGGCAAGACATCATGATGTTCCAAAATATCAAATCCGTATCGCTGATCAGTATTCGTAATCCATAATATTCGTTATAGAGTCGTCATCTAAAAATGATGTACCTCAGCCACGCTTTGATTGTGACTGTTCATATGAGTACCATGAGGATCTTGAAGTACATGGGCTCATACGGCCCCTAGCCCCGGGTTAAGCGGAATTAGACACATGTTACGAAACGTAGCGCCATAGATCTTGCACGCTACGTTCGTATTTTGCTATCAGCATGCGATAGATGTTCAAAATCTGATGTTCAAAATGTTCTCATTCATTCGGAATTACTAGGAAAGCTGATTTTCTTTGTTTTTCAAATACTAATGATATAGTTCTTTCGATATTCGTATGCATCGCCTTAGGGTTTTCTATTCCTTTAAGTTGCAAAACTGAACACCTACATCAACGGAAAAATGGGAAATAAATATAGCCATATTTGTAGTGACGAAACATTGAAGATAGCTGTAACTGCTGTGAATCAGGAATTTTCCATTTTTGGCCCAGCAGGCTTTCATATTGGAATATTTTGCATTATAACTTTTCCGTTCATAGTTACAACTTTTATCTTTCCTTTGCCCTCTTGTGTGGAAGTTAAATATATGTTTAACAATTATTTTTTTTGCTCTACTGGATCGTCACAATATTCAACTACTGGCCAACGCTATAGTCACGAATTATAATAAAATAAGCGATTAATTGCGATAGTGGTTCGTTGTCTTTATTTCACGTCACTATCGCACTTTAAAGTTCAAAATCAAGATGGAAAAAAAGATAAAAATGAAGAAAAAAATTATGACTTGGAGTTTCGAACCCAAAAGTTGGCGTTCCTTTGATTTGTAGTCCGACACTCTAACCATTCGGCCACGACGCAGTTACAATTTTTATTTGCAGGAAAAATGTTCCGAATGGCGGTGAACTTCGCCCCTACAGAGCATTCCAAGCGTTTTGATATATTTCTATATTAAGAAAATATGACACCTTTAACCAAAACGATTTTTCGGTATCATTTAGGATCAAATCCACCGAATATGGATATCTAAGACCCGTTTTGGTTAAAGGTGTCATATTTTGCAAATGAAGGGAATTCCCTCTAGGAGTATCACCAAAAATTGCAAAAAACAAACAAAAATGTATATTTTCTAAAACTCGTAATATATTTTTGATAAATCTCTTGTCAGTGAAAAGTCAGAATATATTAATTCAGTATTTTCTCTCTCAAGCCAATAACCTTATAAGTAAATACGAGGAAATTATATTTTCGGTTTATAAACGCAAAACACCAAGGAAAAAAATACAGTCAAACCGAACACCTCCTTTTTCAGTTGCAGTAAAGAATATTATCCGAAAATTCTAATTCACAAAGTAAAATACTTTCAGCAAATATAAAATGTTGATGACTTCATTCTTTGTAATGTATTCGAGCAAGGTTAAATCCTTTCGTCTTCGAAACTGCTCCGTAGATTACACTCCTGAATCTGTTGAAATGTTAATATACTGGTCACAAAAGCTTAACTGTGTAAAGGGGATATACACTGTGAACAAGCTGTGATGACAAAGTGCCAACAAATCTTTCAGTAACTTGCCTCGCTTTCCTACTGCTCTTCTTTTGACGAAAGCGATGATTTCAAGAAAACGTTACCACTAGCGGTATTGTGCGTTCCGTTTTGACACTAATCCATACTGCTGATTTTCCTTATCGTCACCAGTTCCCTCGTCCTCTTAAACTAATGATATTGGTGACGTTTGTGAAAACTCACCGTTTAGGTGCCCCAGATGTGTTCCCGCTACTGATGACAAATTAATAACTCACCGATTTTATTTGAGCGGTCAGTCTTTGATGTCAAGGCCCGAGGCGCAGGTATAGGTAAATATTCGCACGGAGAGACGGATCTTACGGAAGAACTTGATGCTAAAGGTCACATACCGTACAGACATGTATCCACATGGGATTTCTCGACTCTCTATACTACAATCCCTCATCAGGACCTTATTGACCGTATAAGTTTATTAATAGTATCTGTGTTCAAGAAAACTGATCGTAGATATATTAATGTGGGAAGCCATAAAGCATTCTTTAGCTCCATTACATACAAGAGATATCATTCATGGGATGTTTCTTTGTTTATAGAGTTGCTTGAATTTCTCATTAAAAATATCTATGTGAAATTTGGCAACACAATATATCAGCAGCATATAGGTATTCCAATGGGTACTAATTGTGCACCCCTGTTGGCTGACCTGTATCTGTTCTCTTATGAATATGACTATATGCAGGCGCTTTCAAAAACCGATCCATTCAAAGCCCGTTCCTTCTCATTCACCAAACGCTATATAGACCATCTTCTCGCTGTGGATAATCGCTATATAAATGACGCAGTGAAGGATATATATCCACCTTCACTGGATTTGAAGGAAACTACCGATAGCTCTACAGGCACATCTTATTTAGATCTCTATCTCTATAAAAATGAAGCGGGCATTCTCTCTCGTCGACTTTATGACAAAAGAGATGATTACAATTTCGACATCGTAAACTATCCGTTTCTGGATAGTAATATTCCAGTGGGACCTGCATATCTCGCTTAGTAGCATTTGCGAGATCCTGTGTTAAATGTGATGATTTTAATCAACGTCACAAAACATTGTTGCAGAAACTTATAGAACAGGGCTATTCCACCAAGCGCCTCCACTCAGGTTTGGCGATACATGTCGCATGCTGATAGCAAAATGCGAGCGTAGCGTGCAAGATCTATGGCGCTACGTTTCGTAACTTGTGTCTGGTTCCGCTTAACCCGGGGCTGGGGGCCGTGTGAACCCATGTGCTTCAGGAACCTCATGGTACTCATATGAACAGACACAATCAAAGCGTGACTGAGATACATCGTTCTTTGGATGACGACTTTACAACGAATATTATGGATTAAGAATACTGATCAGCGATACGGATTTGATATTTTTGGAACATCATGATGTCTTGCCGGCATCATTGAAAACTGTTGACCGCTTCTATCTTGCAGGAAACAAGCCTATGTTTTTGTATACTATGATTGTCTTTTTGAATTTGGTGCTGATACTGTTATATGGAAAATGTCTTTGGATTATGGACGCGGATATTCTCTAATGGACGACGGCTGGATTATGAATGACGGACTAGAGGCTTGTAATTTCGCTTATCGGGATTATCGGTGACGCGCAGACGATACCGGTCTCAACTGTTCATATCTGCTTTTGATCACCAAATATGAGCGGAAATCAACAAGGGTCCGAAAGTACAGGTACTTTGAAGATCCGATCTCCTTTGCTGAATGCTGTTCTAGAACGAAATATTAACATATTAACTTGGACTAAGAGCGAAAACTTGAGGTGAAGTACGGTATGGCCCACTGAATATTTACAACAACAGCAACGTTTACAAATTGGTAGAATGGGGATAGTTTATATCTGCCTAATGGCAGATTTCGGCGTATTGGTAAGGGCTGATGAGGCGGGCTGAGAGGGTGTGGGGGAACGTTACCCTGCCGCTTTCCATTGTAGCCCATTGAGCCATTCTGAATTTATGTTATCACGCAGAGGTTAGGTTGATCTTAAGCCTATTATCATAGTCCTAGGCAGTTACATATTGTTCAGAATTTTTGTTTTTTCAAAGCGAAGTCGTAGTTTGATGTCTCAAGTTGATTCGGTGTCTATAATTATCGCAATAACACGCGCGCAGTTATAAAAACACAAATGGATTAAGTTTATGTGTCATAATTAATTCTTAATTAGAGGTATTATTATTACTCTCCAAAAAAATGTTGAGTGAAATTTCATTCAAGTAAGAGTGGAAGTTGATTCCACTCAATACTTAAGTGAGATTGTCACTCAACTGGAGTTACTTTTCACTCAACTTGAGTTAAATGCACTCAACTTGAGTGACATTGACTCAAGCATAAGAGTGGAAATTGATCCCACTCAAATTGAGTGAACTTGAGTGGTTTTAAGTTGAGTGAAAAGTAACTCAAGTTTGGATGAACAGGTAATTTCACTCAAACATGAGTGGAACAGTTCATTGTTTTAGAGAGTACAAGAGGCCGTTCTGAATTCAGAAATGTCCATACTGATTAAATACTACCCTGATTATCAAATGGTAAAACTTTGGTAAAACAAATGGTAAGAGCGTTGTACGCCCTGAAAACATAAACAAGCAAGACCTACATCACAGGATATTAGAATTATCAGGTTTTGAGAAGAGACCGATAATTGATATAAATGTTCGTGTAAATATAATAGGTCTTTCATAGTTTATTTGTTTTATTTGTTAGAATGAAACATTGTCGTGGTTTCCTGGTAATAGAATATGACATGATTGACCAATATCAGACAAGTTCAGTGCCTTTCTTTCCTGGCCCAGATGCCGCTTAGAAGATTTGAAATCGACTTTGGCGGCGTATTTCGGCGTATTGGAAATAAGGAAATGCGCCCTTGACGGTTTCCTTTCGATTCTCTAACTGGATCTCACCTCTTACCTATCTCAGGCACAAAAATAACTTTCCGGCATATTTGACCAATCAACACAGCAAGTTGACATGACATAGCCTGATCGAACGCTGGCCATATGATGTTATATATCGGCGAGATATTGGGCGAGACAGAGACAGACGCTATGTTGAATTATGACGTCACTTGACAGTGATGTCAACAGAGCCGTGCCAGCTCTGCAGCCCGTTACCTGTTGTCGCTACATTTCAAAACAACTAAGATATATTATATCTCGTTGGAACGGCCACGTCGCGGTGACATAAATGTATTTTTTTTTTTCAAATCGAATTACAATCATAACAGCGATTTAGGGTCGGTCGTTGACACATCTGAGCGGGGTACCAGAGACAGACATTATTAATTTTCATAATGCTCATTTCGATAAACTTCACAAATTTGTTAACTATATATTATGAAAGAAGTCTGCCAAATTTCGTTAAAACAAGCGGTTCCTGTCACATTGTTTTCTATTTTGTTACGTAATTTCGTAAATCAACGACCTTTCTCTCTACACACAGCCACATTGTTTCATTCTGTGTTTGTCTCAAACATTCACTATCTACGTTCTGGTCAAGTCAGTGTACTGAGGACCCTTCGTTAAGACGAAGTCAGTATTGACAAGTGGATATGGCAAATCACGGATCTATTAACTGTTACCACATTTTTACCGGGAACTACATGACAAACCGAGACTAGAGATAATAGTTGACCGTTACGCACTGTACATATTTTGAAATGAGTAGAAATGATGTCTGAAATTGATATACATGTAAAATAAACGAATGCGAATTACATAATTATAGTATAGGTGTATTAAACAGACCATCATCTATTCGCATGGTTGACCGTATACTATTTAAGTTGGAGTTTCAATATATATCTGCGATGACTGTGAGGATTCGCTCCAATTTTAGTTTTGTGTAAATAAATCCTGTCAGTCTCGTATTGGTTTCTGATGTTCCAAGAAATAAAGGTCATTATTTTGTATGTGTTAAGCGAGTAGAGGCCGTTCATTTTCCTGATTTGTCGAATTATTCAAAACAAGCTGGATTTCCTAACACAAGCACTCAGACATCTCAAAATGGGATATAAATATAAATCAAAGTACTTAAAGTACTGATGTCGGGTTTACTTGCATCAGAGGAGTTTATTAGTCCCATATTTGGGAAGAATGGTGGTGTTCGCTTGACATAGGGAATCGTCCTCAAGCTGTTCGGTTTGAAGGGCCAAACTTTCACTTTTATCAAAGGGATATGAAATGGACCATTTTGTACAGCCTTCATGCTGAATTATAAGACCCGAAATAATGAAGGACTGCAGATGCACGAACACGGATTTATGGCTCACTAAAGTTGGTAAGTTGGCTTATTTTCGTATTTTTAGGCACTTTTCGGTGCGGATTTTCTCTTGTTACAAAAATAGGACACCTTTAACCAAAACCAATTTTAGCTATTTTGACCAACAAATAAGTCTAAATATGATTTTGGTTAAAGGTGTCATAATTTTGCAACGAGAATTTTGGAGAGAAAATGTCGACTGTAAATGCACCGAAAAGTGCAAAATACGGCAGGTTTGAACCACTGTAAGTCTGGTTGTGTTTGTCTGTAGGTCTTGATTATTCTTTATCTTTATCTATTCAAATGGTCAATTTGGTGCTTTTTAGACAAAAATTAGCCCCACCAGCTGTGTGTATCAAAAACGCATTGAGGACGATTCCCTATCTAAAGTGAAGATCATCTTTGTGATCTTGCACTATATATGAATCATAACTTTTGTTGTAAGGTAGCTTACCAAAGATTGAAAAATGTTCAAAAATATTAAAATTCATATTCGTAATAATAATTCATAAAGTGCCATATAATATAGAACAACCTCAAGAATATGTGTGTAAAGTTTGTGTATCCTGTAATTTTTGTATGGCTCCGTAAGGACCATCGCCGATATTGGACAGATCCACATTTGTTTGACACACCGTGTACGTTGCTGTCCTCTCACCTCTCACCTCTCACAGTTATAATCATCCAGTCTCAGCCAATGTTCACTAAATTTGCATTTTCCCGGCATCGGCAAAATTAGCCCAAAGCTAAATTCCAAACCAACGAACAATGGCGACTGCACACTGTTCTGATACGTAAATTAGTACAGATGTCAAGAGCGTGAGCCAATCAGCTGTCGACATTATGACCTCGACCAATACACGTCACAGAATATGAATATTAATTCAGCGGGAAACAGTCACGACAATCTAGCCCCAGAACTCACTTTAGCTGCGAAAACTGACGTGTTCCGCCAATACGGAAATAGCCGAACGTGAGATTGCAGTCACGAGTTTAGTTCAACCAATGGACTACACAAAATATGTAAATGAGCTGTCTGACCTCGTTCCAATCTGGCGAAGGGTCACCAGCAAACACGTTTCACGGCTGTTTGGATTTTTATTCCGCAATAAATTTCGCTGAACTTCAGAGAATAACTTAGCTTTTTCCACTCATTTTCCCGGACTCTGTACATATATTTCCTCTGACTTTCCATGTCCTTTCAACGAAATTCCATTACTCTTAGCGCCTGGAATTGCATGGCTTGTGCGAGGCCTGTTGTGAATGCTGTAAGGGGCATCAAATGAGAACAGTCTCCGGGCAGGAGATCAAAACTACACATGTGCAGAAGAAAAAAGAAAAAAAAGTGATACTAATGTAGGATTTTACCCTTGGTAAAACCCGACAAAAAGACAAAAAAACCATTTATGCGTTTTACTGGTGGTTCGATAGTGTGATAGGACTGACCAAACGTTGGCATTTTAGATTCAATGGTTGGACGGTGCAAAGTGCTCCCGAGGTTGAAAATTATGCCCCCGACATCCCCCAAAATTTACTCTTGGTCAATTTCAACAAATAGGAAACTTGTAAATGGCTAATAAATGAATCTCCAATAATATACCATACCCCAACCCCGATTCCCCACCCCCACCCCCTCCTCGAAATGGAACTGGAAAGGCTCAGTTTATCCGCTATAGTGCTAATATTTTCTAAGAAAGTATGGTGACCCCCTGTTTTTATTACTTATTCATCAAAAACTATATGTGTTTAGTATTATATAGCAAAATGGGGAAAATTTGACCTTTGGAAGTTTTATTTATTCAGCATCAAGCAAGAAAAAAATCCAATTTTCCTATGTATTCAGTGTTATGGCTTTTAAGGGGTATACATGCATTTGGCTGTCATAGCTTTTTAACGTGTATGGTGACCCCTCTTTTTTTTCATGGATCATCTTCTCTTAACCTGATGAAAAAAATATTGAAATTTGAAAAAAACATTCAACCTCTAGAAACGAACGTCCACTACTACCTTAAACATAACCAGAAAGTCAAATGGATTCAGGTATGAGGTGTGATTTTTTTCAATATCGACGTGTGCTTAGGCGAAATAAATGTTAAAATATAACCATAAATCTACGTGCATTAAGTTGAGATTTATTTCCTGCAAAAGGCGTAGAACGCATCTCCGTCAAACTAGGACCGGAAGTTTCGGGAGCCTAGGCGGCCCTGTTGCTCGATGAGGATTCGCTTACTTTAATTTTGTGTTAATAAATCGTATTCGTATTGTTCCAAGACGTAGAGGTCGTCATATTTTTATGTGTTAAGTACAACTAGAAATCCAAATGGATTCAGGTATGATGTTGAGTCTGCGGCGATCCTGCGGCAATCTAGGACCCCGGGGCTTCCCGGGCCCAGGCGGCCCCTAGACCCTAGCCGGTAAGGGCTGTTATTGTCGAACCCCCTATTAATTTTTGCTAGATCCGCCCTTGAAGATGCATGTTCTATGTTCATGTATCTAAGTCTAATAGACGTTTAATTGTAAGTCCCCCGCCCCCGCCCTAAAAAGCCAGTATGTGATAACTAGTGGTATACAGGTGACCAACCCACCATTGCCAACTAACGTAATACAGATCGAAATAATTCCATACTAAATACGGGTGATTATATCTTTCTACCTACATGAACATGTCGAAACTAGACCTATGCGTTGAACTTTGAGCAAAATACCGGCCCGAATATTTGCATTGCGTATAGTATAATAAACCGTGGGCTATAGCTAATCCGCTAAGGTGATATGCTTATACAATTAGAAGGACTGTTGCAGCCTGCTATATGATTCGTTTTATTTGTAGAATTATTTAGGAAGTTGCTATCCGCAAGAAATTATGTCAGTTAGTAACCATTACCAGATCGTGAATGCAGTAAAGGACAGACATAGCTTAACGCGAATTCTTGTGGTTACAAAAGCGCGCGCGTTTTGATCGCGCGTGCGTTTTGATCGCAGCTCAAGAAACACACTCGCGCGACCACTAACATAATAGATCAGGCTGAGATATTTAAATCATTTTGTTTGCTTATATCATCCGATGTAAGCATTTCTAATTTATACTGATCATGTATTGCAGCTTTTAAGTTATTCCTTACGTATTTTATTTGGTTTATCTGTGATTTTGCTCTGATGCCTGTGCAGCACTACTATTTTTTGCATGAGCCATACTTATATGTATTCTCTTTTGTTTAGCATGTGTATGCATGTGTTAATTATCTCATATATATTGCTGTTTTCCATTTATACAAATTTGCATGGAATATATATTGATTACTATTTATATATTTCACTTTTCCCCTTCATGTATATAACCTGACAAACAGTTAATATCGCCTGCCCTTCTTCTCTTCAAATATGTCTATACTTTCTGCATCTAAATCATTTCGTTAAGATATTTTATTTTTGCTTTTTTCCCAATATCCGTACCGATAACCCTTTACATTGAAGCAATCTCAATGACATGGCGCGAATTATTCCATCGAATGGGGCGCCAGTAAACTAAATTATGTCTGTCTGTCTGTCTGTCTGTCTGTCTGTTATATCGTCCGGTACTTCATTCACCACCTGGTACTGTAAATTTGAACTTAAATCTGCAGGTTTTCTCATACCAGTTTGTTTTCTTATACGGTACACTGCTCGGTACTTTTTATATCGTCCGGTGCACTCACCTGTGATGTCCCATACAATATTTTGTATGTCCCATATAAATATCGACTTATATTTGCCGTTTTCTGGCATATACGCTTTTAGTCGCATGCTTATCTGTCTGTTTTGTAATCATCCCGCCTGGTCGGTTTCCCCCTAGAGTTGTTCTAACTATTACACTAAGTTTATTCATCAAGGCGGTTTAAAGTCCAATTTAAGCCGTTTTATAATTACATAACACTTGGCGAGGAGCTGTCCGCTTATCGCTCTGGCGAAGCATGCATTCTCATCGACGAATCGGTACATTTCACAGTATTCAAAGTTAAAAGGAAGCAATTTAGTTACCGAAGCGACCATTAATTTGTAAAAATCTGTATTCCATAATAAGTAAACTTTCAGTCAGTATCAACGGCTAGATTACAAAATTAAAGCAAATAGCTTTTTATTTGGGTTAAAACAGGAAAAAGTCAATCGGTCCTATGTCTTAATATGTAACAGAAGTGATAAATTTTGACACAAAAAAGGAACAAGAAAATACTATTCGATTTACAGTATTAATATACTTTAAGAAAGCTTAATTATCATACTCTCTGATGATATCATCCGCTAAGAAAATAAATTGAGACAAATGGGAATTTTTATTCAATACATTAAGTCTTATTACCCAGCCATATAAGGTTGACTGCGAAGACCGCGATATCTGACGCATTCGCAAACCTCTCTGATGAAAATAGTTACACATGCAAACTTAATAGATGTTTATATAACCATAGTCAATACCTCCTAATGATAAGACTATTGACAAGGCATTATAGTCTCTTTGTAAACCATGACCCTACATTATTAAGCTCATTTAAGTGACAACTTATACCATTGGTTAATATAAATGAAGTAATATTGTCTCAGCTATTTTAGTTATCATGAGTGGACATATATTCTGGAAAGAATAATAAAATTAAAATCTACTTGAACAAAAATAACCTGCAAACCTACATTTATGCGTACTATGCCAGCGGTCTGTCGATTTCGACGTGCGCACTACAATTGCGTGACATCTTCGTGACCTCTGCACACTGTCTCTGTGATTCGGTCGTGCATAATGAAATCTACAGTTGTTTCATCATCAACCAGCAATTTTAACAGTCGACAATTGATATTTATGCACATCGATTTTCTGAATTGTAGAGATCGTGATACTCCCAGTGAGAAATAGTGATAATATTATCGTACCAATATCTTTAGGCCAAGTTTATACTGGATTATGTTGTACCGTTATGTTTTTACTTTTCTGCGGCGATATCCACTTTACGCTTTCAAACGACCAGCGAGTAAACGGCCCGCGAGTTCTTGATATCAGTGTATGACCTGGAAGCAGGGTACGCTATAAACTTCATCAAGATGCAGATATATTTTCCAAAAGCAGTTGGGAAACAGCAAACAATCAGATTACTGAAGTTTAGATACGTTATTCAGGATTCTTTATTGCTCGCGCTCGTCACAAATTATAAAATCATAACGTGTGTATCGATTCACGTTAAGAAGTCTATAACAAAAATACAGTCTAGGTGTGACATAATCCACTTTTCGCGGGAAACTATGCAACACGATTTGTTGTTCTTGCTGTAATTCATCGGATCATTTTTAAGATTTTTTTCCGAGATTTTCTGCTATGTTTTATAATCGCTTGTATTGCTGATGAATAAGTTAATGTGATTTACTTCGAGAAGAATCAATAGATGATATTTCCCCCCTATATTCCTACATGTAGCTATCATCTCATTCCGTGTAGATCGAGGATGCATGCACTTCCTGAATAAATTATTTGGAAGCTGCACGTAGACCTACGCAATTCATTAATGTTCTCTCTATTTGAGTTGAGTTTTTTGCTGCCAACTTTACATTTGTCTTGAGTTATGAAATCTTAGGAGTTGAAAACCTTGGAGATGACAATCTTGGAGTTGATGATCTTGCTTTAACTTACCTGGTATCAGGTATACTACACATACCAGATTTAAAAACTTGACATTTGACATTTGAATATGTGATTAATTCTCCCCAAATGTATTGTCAAACATTCAATAAATGGCCAGATTCAACAAGCAACAAGCTGGCCAGACTCCTGCTGCCAGTGATCTGAACTCTTAAAACGCAAATGTTACATTTAACATCTAAAGGGTTGGAGGAGGGAAAGCATTTAGAAAGGGTTGTTTCGCCACTTTTAAGTGTTGGATGCAACAGCTTAAAATATTGCATTTAACATTTAAAAGTGGTGAATACAACACTTTCTAAATGTTTTCCTTCCTCCAAACCTCTAGATGTTAAATCTAACATTTGCGTTTTGAGAGTGATATCCATTTTACATATTGCATTACAACTGTTACAACCAATTCGACTTTTGCACATGTTTGAGAGAAAAAAGAGGAGCCTGTGTGTGCAGTGACCTATAACTTCAGCTGATAAGCTACTGGTTCATATAATTTCACTTTGCCGTATCCTTTAACTCAGGATGTTTTGAACAGCTGGCATATTTCCATGTAATATTTGAAAAATTATACATTATTCTAAGCATAATAACACTTTCTTAGAATAGTTGGAAAATACAGTTCATGTATAAAATTATGTTAGTTATCACCAGATTGGGCTTTTTTCTGAATTCAGAAAGGCCTCTCATACTCTCTAAAACAACTTGAGTGAACTGTTCCACTCATGTTTGAGTGAAATTACCTGTTCATCCAAACTTGAGTTACTTTTCACTCAACTTAAAACCACTCAAGTTCACTCAATTTGAGTGGGATCAATTTCCACTCTTATGCTTGAGTCAATGTCACTCAAGTTGAGTGCATTTAACTCAAGTTGAGTGAAAAGTAACTCCAGTTGAGTGACAATCTCACTTAAGTATTGAGTGGGATCAACTTCCACTCTTACATGAATGAAATTTCACTCAACATTTTTTTGGAGAGTAATAATAATACCTCTAATTAAGAATTAATTATGACACATAAACTTAATCCATTTGTGTTTTTATAACTGCGCGCGTGTTATTGCGATAATTATAGACACCGAATCAACTTGAGACATCAAACTACGACTTCGCTTTGGAAAAACAAAAAAATCTGAACATTATGTAATTGCCTAGGACTATGATAATAGGCTTAAGACGAACCTAACCTCAGCGTGATAAAATAAATTCAGAATGGCTCAATGGCTCGATGGACTACAATGGAAATCGGTAGGGTAACGTTCCCCGCACCCTCTCTGCCCGCCTCATCAGCCGTTACCAATACGCCGAAATCTGTCATTGGGCAGATATAACCTATCCCCATTCTACCAATTTGTAAACGTCGCTGTTGTTGTAAATATTCAGTTGGCCATACCGTACTTCACCTCAAGTTTTCGCTCTTAGTCCAAGTTAATATGAACCAGTTTCGTTCTATAACAGCTTTACGCAGCAAAGGAGATCGGATCTTCAAAGTACCTGTACTTTCGAACGCTTCCTGCTGATTTCCGCTAATATTTGGTGATTAACAGCAGATTTGAGCAGTTGAGACCGGTATCGTCTGCGCGTCACCAATAATCCCGATAAGCGAAAGACCCGTCCCTCCGCGGGAATATTTACCTATACCTGCTCCTCGGCACTTGACATCAAAGACTGACCGCTCAGATAAAATCGGTGAGTTATTAATTTGTCATCAGTAGCGGAAATACATCTTGGGCACCTAAACGGTGAGTTTTTATAAACGTCACCAGTATCATTAGTTTAAGGGGACGAGGGAACTGGTGACGATAAGGAAAATCAGCAGTATGGATTAGTTTCAAAACGGAACGCACAATACCGCTAGTGGTGACGTTTTCTTGAAATCATCGATTTCGTCAAAAGAAGAGCAGTAGGAAAACGAGGCAAGTTACTGGTGATTTTTTGGCACTTTGTCACCACAGCTTGTTCACAGTGTATAATCACATATAATCGTCAATAACAGTCACCATTACAATATATTGACCCAACAAGGTATTTAAAAAACACCATAAGTAATCTGTAATATCAATAGATTGAAAATCAACCAACCAAATGATTCTATTTTAACCCTACCTGGCCGGGGGGGGAGGGGGGAAAGTGCCCCCCCTAGTGAACTTTTCTCTGCTGCTCCGAAAACGACAAAACCGAGGAGGCTGAAACTTGGTGACTTTCAAGCTTATCTTATTGGGGTCATTTTGAGCGTATTTTCATTCACCCCCGGGCAGGGGATCATGGGGAAATTCAAAATGGCTTCCATGTGGTATCCCCGAATGTCGTGTTTTTTCAATCTTTTCGCTCCATTTCTTCACATTTTCCTTGCTTAAAGGTCTTGAAAGTATCTTATTTATGCAAAACTAATTATTCTATATTTTATTTGATTTTTTTCGAGAGAAAAATCGGAAAAATGAAAATTTTGAAACATCGACCCCAAAAAGGCCGAAAAATGGCTTCCGAGAAGTTGACGTCACTGTGACGTCATCATGGCGGCCATCTTGGATTTTTTTACATTTCCCGATAGAGCTTGAACCCAAGATACTGTGTGGTAAGTTTCAGCGCTATAGCCTTAGTAGTAGAGAAAATATATAGGGGGGGCACTTTCCGCCCCCCCCCCCAGGCTGCGATACACCCCAAATCGTCCAGGCCAGATAGGGTTAAATGTTTTGAAATTCAAACAATGGGAACGAAGTTTTTGTTGATGGCTTGTCATTCTGCTTGTCGCCAGCTTGGTGAGTGAGGTCGAACTGATACAGAAAATCCGGTGGCCAAATTTGTATGCTACTGAACCACTATATAACATCGGATAACAAATATTACAGAAATGCTAAACGTTTTCCTTCTTTATCGCGCTTGTTTTATAGCTGTCGGGAAGCTCATGCAACGTGGCCGAAATTTCTAAATCTCGCGGAGACAGTTACGACATTAAGGGCATATAAAATGGCTATGCAAATCAACATGATCGAACGTTAACTCTACGGAACACGCTGGACTACATCAGCATTAAGAATCGAAGCGATAAACAGATCCCTTCTTTTGATTTTTTTTCGATTTATATCCAGTTTCAATACTACTTTCTCCGCAATTGTATTTGACGGTGGATATCCATTGTCGAAATGTTTGCTAAAGGCTGCTAGATTGTGAGACGTCACCTAAATACCAAGCTAGTCTGGTGCAAACGGACGTGTACCCTGGCTCTGTAACAAGCCATGTGATTGCTTTTCATTGTAATTATAAACCGACTCTTTGGATTGGTCGGATACATTGCTAACTGCTTACCTCACCACCGTTTGGCAGGGAAACAAGAAACAATCATAGACGGTTTTCTGTTTCAATCTTTATGGGATGCTGTGAATAATAACAAACTTCATGAGTTAAAAAAAACTGTAGGCTATACTCATCTGAACAGCCAGAAACGTTTCGATCAAACCATGATCAGGCGATGTAGAATCGGCCATACACGATTAACTCACGAACATTTACTGAAAAAAAAGAGCCAGTCCCAAGGTGTGTTCCATGCCATGATGATCTCACGGTGAATCGACCGACTACTTTTGGAAGATCTTTTTAGTCGGGTAAGGGAGGATTGCATCTTGGATTATTTGAGAGAAATCGGGCTGTTACATAAGTTTTAATGTGTGTATGTTTTAATGCGTTGGATTACTAAGTTAGGGCCTTGAATACTTAGAATTTTGTTTGATCGTCGCTATATAGCTGAAATATTGCTGAACGCGACATTAAACCTTAATCCTCTCTCTCTCTCCCTGTCGCTGATCTATATTCTTAATTCATATGATCTTCGTTGTAAAGTCGTTATCCACAGAATGGTGTATGTAATTACAACACATATAAGGGAAGTGGAAAGAGGTGCCGACATACTGACAGAGTCACATGGCTTCACAGTAGTCTTCTGGTTAACCTATTCTAAAGCACATATCAAGAATCTAACGATTCGTGATATGTGTTGTATCTCAGGTACGCTTTTATTGTACCTGTTCATCTGGCAACTTGGATGACATGACCACCCAGCCCCTAGCACCAGCATAAGCGGTATTAGATACAAATCTAGAGAGCTATGATGGAAATGCTCTGACAACTCATATATTGGTAATTTGTGAGCTGTGTCGCTGTGACAGCTCGTACACTAGGAATTGGTGAGCTGTATCGTCGTCAGGTGAAAATGACCGCATTTAACACAAATGTATGTAAGACCCGATGTCGACCAAGCATCAACTTCTCACAAATGCCAACATATATCAAAGACCAAAATGTCTGTACAGAGGGCAGGCCTCGGGGACGAAACGTCCACCAGCAGAATCTCGTCATATAGTCAAGTCACGCCTTGATTGTGTTTGTTCATACGGCTCCTAGAATCAGGTTAAGTGAATTACGTCAACGTCAAGCAACACGTCACCGATCATCATCCATTAACATCAGGTGAGTTATTTGAGATGATCTGTCATCACAGCTCCCGAGCTAGGGTATCTAATTCCGTTTAAGCCGGTGCTAGGGGGCGTATGGATACTTCATAGTCCCAACATAAACACTTGCAATAAAAGCACCGCTGGAATACTAATTCTACGTCCGAGAATCCACCGTATTCTCTGGTCTGAATGTTAGGTGCTGATGGATATTTTCCTGTACAGTCATATGGTTGCTTTTAGCCACCAGACGTCGTCAATTGTTCCAACCTCTTGCATTTCGCTCCAATTAAACATAAGATACGACAGGAAACGTATTGCCGAGTAATTTTTAGAAGTGGTAATATAACACTAAATTAAATACCGACACGGACCATGTTGAAGGAAAAGAAAAGAAAGCACTGGTATGGGGGAACATCAAGTGTGTGGATCACTCAAATGAATAGGCATATAGAGAAATATGAGATAACTTATGTGATTGGAGAACATTGGGTGACAGCACTGGTGCCTGTTTCACATTGTTACTGTACAGATTATGGGGATTCAAGGATACAGAAAAGAGGAAAGTATTGGGTCCACAGAAAAAGTTTACAGGTCAGATTTAATGATCTGTACTGAGATATTTCATTGAGAGCAATATTTCATTGGGGAAATGGGGATATATATATAATTTATTCAAGTCAAGGTGCAGAAGGGATAATATAAATTGAATATGTGATTAAGGAAAGTAGGGGATTTTCCGGCGATTTTACTGATGCCCAGATACAGAGTCGAGGATGTATGATGAGTAATATTTATTACCAGTGGCTATGTATGCTTATTGGAGCAAGTGAGCAAATGTATAGTGTTGGGGAACGGGTTTTACGGCATGGTCTGCGTGACGAGTACCCATTATACGACGATGGAGTGCACAAGTACAACCAAACCATATACCGTATCCATATCGCGCGCCAGGTTCCTGAGAAAATACTATTGTCTAAATTTTCAAAATTCAAAAGGCCCACTGGTTCGGTAGAATAGCAAATGACAAACAATGATTTGCTTCTCTGCTCTCGTTCTCTTTCGATTGGAATATATCGGGCTTTCTCCGGAAAGGATTTTGTATCAGATAATCTTTGTCTCCTTAGTCAAGACTGTCTAATGCGGTATGAAAATATTGACATCGTGGTAAAAAGTTTAGATGTAAATGCATTTGGCACTGATCTGTAAGGATAAAATATGAGGCAATATTTAATCGAAATGGCTTCAACTACGCTGTTGTGTGTTGTAACGAGGCGTATCATCTGCATATCGTAATGGATCACACCAAGTAAGATGAAAATAATACCCATGAAATATTGAAGTACATACACACACGGATATAAATTATTACAAAGCTTCGAAATTCATATTTCCCGTTTCCGTTGCAAATGTCAAAGGGCCATGGTTGCCATAAAACAGTCGTCATAATTCATGTAAATTACTGACCTGTAACGCTTGCACCAACACCTAATATCATGTTTTATTTGCACGCGTTCTTCCTGGAAAAAAATAACTCATTCTTAAGGACACCAAATACAGTGTCTGGTAAACTTTACACAGCACACTGGCTTCCAATCCACCATGAATTAGTCCATAAAATGCCATAGTAACAAGGTTGGACTGAATTACACCGGCACATGCCAATCTATAACGTCATTATTCCATTAGCGAAAGCATCGTGAACGATTTAATGGAAAGCCTTGCAAAAGCTTTCGCGTACATCTGACGTACTTTGTCTTCCATTTTTTCATACGATTAGAGGAAGCACACAACAATTTATGAATGACACGAGACCTGCAATCCCATCAGACAACTATCCACTTATCAAAGACATGTTCACAAACATTTGTGAAAAGGTTTTGTTTTCGGGTTTTTTCTTCGTCTTCTTCTATCACTTCCGTCCAACAAGAGTTATGTTGCATATTACTGACTTATAGGAAAGACACCTATTGATCTTCCGCTCTGACCGAGACGAGTGACCATTCCTAAACCCGTTAAACGCAGCATTAAGGGAAGTGGGAAGAGGTGCCGACATACTGACAGAGCCACATGACTTCACAGTATAGTCTTCTGGTAAACCTATTCTAAAGCACCTTTCAAGAATCTAACGATTCGTGATATGTGTTGTATTCCAGGTACGCTTTTGAAGGCATAGTTACAAGAAGCCATATGACTCCACAGACATTTATACCTTTCTGCATATGTCTATGAAGATGACAAGAATCAAAAGTGATCCCTGTGATGATTTTTATCCAGCCAAGCTTGTCACTGATGTTCATGTCGGCATATTGAATGACATCACCGCACGGCCCCTAGTATCGGCTTGAGCGATATTAGTTACAAATATTTCAGAGCGATGATGTGATAGCCTTATCCAGTCATCTGTTGGAAAATGATGAACTATGTGACCATCACATGGACAAAAAACGATCCAAACGAGGAAGTACTTATAGAATGCAAGTTCGTATTCAGAAAAATACCTCTGAGGCCGAGGCAGACCAATCGCTTCTTTCATAGCTTAGACTGAACAACATATTTCAAACCATACCTTTACAAGAATGGTCAGGGATTTCTCTCACGTCGACTCTATGGCAAGAGCGGAGATTAGAATTTTGACATAGGTAACTACCCATTTCAGGATAGCAATATGCCAGAAGGACCTGCATACACATATCTCGTCTTGTAGGATTCGCTACATTATGTGACTATTTCAATGAACGCCACAGCATATTATTACAGAAACTTGTAAATATACCACATGCCACCATTCTAAAATTGTACACTGGCGATCCTAGCGTGCAAGGTCTCTGGCGCTATGATTCGTAACTTGTGTCAAATTCCGCTTAATCCGAGACTAGAGACCGTTGTCATATCGTGTGTTTTATATTTCCATCGTGTTCAGATGAACGGACACAAAGCGAGACTGAAATAAATACTCTGGAAAACTACTTGAAATTCACGTGAATACAAAATTTGGATTTTATGTAAAGGACATGATCACGTCTTGCTGAGAAGTTGACCTCTTCTCTTTTGTAGGAAACCATTTTGAGATTTTATTGTTTCTATTACACATTTGAAATTGGTGCCAAATGTCATACGAAATAGGTCTTTCGATTATTGACGCCGAAATTGTTTTATGGACGATGGCTGAATATTTAATGTAAGATTTGACGCCTGCTTTTCCGACAGAAAATAAGCCTCCAGGCAAAATCACATTATCCGGAAATATGACACTGTTGTACGCCAAGTAGTTGCGGGCCCTTGATTCAATGTGACATCTGTGCTGTGTCTCATATTCGCTTGCATGTATCACCATATAAGCTGCAGTTATTGCCTCCCAGCCATGGGCCTATATACTATGTCATATATTGAACTGTGGGTCATTGTCATACATTTGCTCCAGAGGGACGGAGGTGGGTTCAGTCTATCCGTCTGTCACGTCCGTTTGTCCATTAACGTCCAACCGTTCATTTCCAGACAATATAATTAGAACAGATTCTACATATCAGTTTTTTTCCAAATTTGGTATGTCGCAGAAAATGTGGCTTGAAATTGTGATTGTCCCATATGCCCATTTGCAAGAATGTCAAGTGACAATTTTGTCTCGGAACATTATAACAACAGTACAAATTTTCAACTAATTATTTCCAAATTTCCATGTAGATACCTTGCGACAAGATATAACGTGCCATCACATTCGCCGTTGTTAGCAAGGTGTCATTTGAACATTCGTTTCCGAAGAATAAATCCAGAAAGACATTGGAAATGTGGATACCTTGTCATAGTTTACCAATTGTGATTGCCTCCTCCCAGCGGTGCGCCCTGAAGAACCAACCTAAAATTTCGTTCCCGGAAACTGAATACAAGTGAATCTCGATGTGGAGTTGCCTATCCATGACGTACAATGGCATGTACAAGGACAAACGTAATCCCAAACGGCATCTTGTGGGCATCCACATACACAATTTGGATAGAATCCGTTAAGTCGATCCTTTTTCAATTGTCCGACAGCAAAATTAGAACGATCTGACATTTTTTCATATTTGGTATTCCTATACCTTGTCAAGTCCATCTGAACAATGTCACGTGATCGTTCAACCTAAGCGCCGGATGCAAATGCTTCTTTATGTAAACAGATTTTTATATGCCAGAGAATATATGCCACTGTGATAAATAATGGAACATGTACATAAATAGTTGTTCTGGAACAACAGGAAAAATACATGACGAAAACTGGGTGTTTTGCTACTCAGGAGAGACAATTCTAAACATAGCAACAGAGACAATATAGTTAAAGCGATAGACGGACAAACATGGTAAACCGGGAGAGAGAATTGAGGTTTAAACTCGCGTTCAGAAATATTTCAGCTCTTTAGCGACGATCAAACAAAATTCTAAGTATTCAAATTAATAACTCAGTAAACTAATGCATTAGAACATGTAAATACATTAAAATGTATTCAACAAACTGATCTCTCTCAAATAATCTAAAATACAATATATTTTTACTCAACTAAAAAGATCTCCCAGAGTAGCTGCTCAATAAAAGTTATCTCTTACAATCTTAAAATCTATACCGTCGTTAAGAATATGTTTCACCGTGGGATCTTCGTGGCATATGATCTACAGGCACATCATATTTAGACCTATATATCTATAAAATTGAAGCGGGCCTTCTCTCTCGTCGACTGTATAACAAAAGAGATGATTACAATTTCGACATCGTAAACTATCCCTTTCTGGACAGTAATATTCCAGTGGGACCTGCATATGGCGTATACATATCACGCCTAGTAGCATTTGCTAGATCCTGTGTTAGATGTGACGATTTTAATCAACGTCACAAACCATTGTTGCAGAAACTTATAAAACAGGGCTAAACCACCAAGCGCCTCCACTCAATGTTTCTCAAATTTGGCGATAGATATCGCATGCTGATAGCAAAATACGAGCGTAGCGTGCAAGATCTATGGCGTTACGTTTCGTAACTTGTGTCTAATTCCGCTTAACCCGGGGCTAGGGGCCGTATGAGCCCATGTACTTCAAGATCCTCATGGTACTCATATGAACAGACACAATCAAAGCGTGGCTGAGATACATCATTCTTTAGATGACGACTTTACAACGAATATTATGGATTAAGAATACTGATCAGCGATACGGATTTGATATTTTTAGAACATCATGATGTCTTACCGGCATCATTGAAAACTGTTGACCGCTTCTCTCTTGCAGGAAACAAGCCTATGTTTATGTACACTATGATTGTCTTTTTGAATTTGGTGCTAATACTGTTATATGAAATATGGAATAGGTCTTTGGATTATGGACGCGGATATTCTCTAATGGACGACGGCTGAATTATGAATGACGGACCAGACGCTTGTAATGGAATACACCGCGGGACTGGCTCTTTTTCAGCAAATGTTCAGGTTGTTACGGTACAATAAGTACGTCCAATTGTTTCGGAATCAGAACAAGGTGTGTAAAACTGATTCGAGGGTGCAATAGCAGTTTTAAGTATTAAACGCCACATTAAAAGGGTGGTGGAGAACCATGCCGGCGTACTGACAATAAGTCCTATGTCCCACAGACACAAAAAAACTGACTTCATATTTCAAAACCATGACAAGAACCAAAAGTGATCCCTGTGATTTGTATATCGGCCACGCTTTTATAGTTGATACTCATGTGGACATATTCAATGAAATTATCACATGGCCCCCAGCACCGGCTTGAGCGGTATTAGATACGAATATTTTAGAGCGAAGGTGTAATAGCCCTATCAAGTCATCTGTTGGAAAATGATGCAACATGTGATCACCAGATATTCAAAAACGGTCGGAACGATGGAGTAATTATTATTTAAATTCGTATTCAGAACAACACCAAATCATTCCATATCCATATTCAAAGAGAGAGAGAGAAGAAATAAAGGTTTAATGTTCAATCCATATCCAATCTAGACTCAGCAGATATGAACAGATCGAATCAAACGAAAGCGAACAGCCCAATATTAATTTTCAGAGGGTTTTTTTATGAAATGTCCAAGGGCTTTTACTGGTGCTACATATTATCTCAATGCAACCAGCAAGTTTGAAGATACACCCTATGTATTTGTGTGGCAACTTGTCATCAAACATTACTTCGTGCTTTTTTCTTCCAATTCGAACACCAAATGACGCAGTGTATTTAAACGGCGTAAGCTAGAACCATTGGATCCAACCAAAGTAAACCGAAAAGACGATTAAGGCGTGTCTAACTAGACCCAAACGCATCCCGAAGGTGATAACGCAACAATGAGGTTTCAAGTGTCTGGCAAATGGAATCATGCGAGAGTTCACGTGACGCTTAGGCGGGCGAAATATATCAAATTTAATTGAACGAAGCACATTTACAGATATTAAAGCCAGCCTTAAAGACTATATTTACGCAAGCGTATAGTTTTAATCCTTGTAATTTCGTGTTTCCTCCGTGTTTTATTAAATACTCTGTGTAAATTGTTACACTTGGACTTGATGCTTGTTGTTATGCTATGGAACGTGGCAATGCAAAAAAATTGTCATATTTTTCTTTCTACAGACCTTTTGCTTTTTCCATCTGGCATAATATGAATCTATTTTCTTCGATATGGCATATATGCGTGTTGTCCACAAATGAGAGTATACGATTACAAATGACAAGGAACCAGGAAGTTTCACCGAGCCACGTAGCATAATTTGTTTGACAGCCTCCCGTAAACAATTTGATCGGGTGAAACGCAGAACTCATCCCGATGACACGAAAACAAGAAGTACAAGAAATTGTGATCAACAGAATATTGCTTCCTAGATTGTATGTGTCCCTGGTGTGATCGACCAGCACTACCCTGAGGGGGCTTCCTCGTTTAACTGGAATCCATTACAAAGTCTACATGTCAGATATTGATCGACATTATCTGTTGTCACGTCCCTCCGGTGGTTGGCAAGAGTATTTGAACATTCGTACTGAATGAAATTTATTGTACCATGTGCTGCTGACGATGGCTACAGACAACTATAATTCGGCGACATAATCGATGTTATCTGTTATCAAACACTGCCACGTCCCTCGAGTGGTTGGCAAAAGCATTTGAACATTAGCGCTGAATAAAATTTAGTGTTTCATGTATCGTTGACAATGGTTACAGACAACTATAAAGATAACTAACTATCGGCGACCAAAACCTCTAGTTATCAATGATGTTATCCGACGAAAGATCTTGGCTGAGCAGAAACTAACACAGATACCTATGGATGTATCGGTATTCAACTCTCCCTTCTATGTCTTCGAGATTAAGTATAACCTCAAGTATAACCTCACAAACCCTCATCAGCTATGCGAGACCCCATAATCCTGGCATTATGGCGGACAGTGGACAATGCAGTTCGTGTATGCCTTGTGCATGTAATGATCATTCTCAAACTCACTGATTAATTTATTTTGTCCCGTCCGGATCCCAGGCGGAAATTAGCACCAATTTATTCACTTTAGCACCAACTAATTTGTATGGCCATATAATATGACTTGCCAATGCCAACGTGCTCCAACGTATTTTAAACAACTCGCTGAATATCGTCTGCAAGTAAGTTATCGAACTCATAGCTCCTTCATATATCCTTCTTCACTCGCTTCCAACTACCCATACATTATAGAGTTGTAGGATTCCTCATATCTATATTTCTTATATGTTTTTACACATCTTACACGAAACTACACGTAACTTCAGTTTTTATATATTTGTATTCTAAATTGCTGGGATTTCGGTGTTAATAAAGTCCTGAAATTGAATAAGAAAACGGTATTAGCGTACACCATTTCTGACGCTACGTTAATAACTTAATAATATAAGGTATATATGCCTAACCCGGGGCTAGAGGGCCTGACTGAGGTACATTATACTCTATATAACATCGTCGCTATATAGCTGAAATATTGCTGAATGCGACGTTAAACCTTAATTCTCTCTCTCCTATATAACGATTTTGAAATTCCCTTAGTACACAAATGAACTTAAAAGTACATCATTGTGTGATCTCACGGTGAAACATATTCTTATAGACTGTATAGATTTTAAGATTGTAAGAGATAACCTTTATCAAGTAGCTACTTTGGAAGATCTTTTTAATAAAAGAAGATTGTATTTTAGATTATTTGAGAGAGATCGGTTTGTTGTATGCCTGTTAATGTATTTTCATGTTTTAATGCATTAGTATACTGAGATATTAACTTAATTACTTAGAATTTTGTTGGATTGTCGCTATATAGCTGAAATATTGCTGAACGCGACATTAAACCTTAATTCTCTCTCATTGTCCTGCTGCCATCGTTGGATATTGTTGACCATTTCTCTCTTTAAAGAAACCACCTTTGTTTTTCGTTGATACCTATTCAGAATTGATGCTAACATACAAACGTAAAGGTCGATTTATGCCGCAAAATTTCGTAAAGTATTATGTGGACGACGGCTAAATACTGGGTGTCCTTATAAATATCAAATATGCTGCTTGCATCCTAAAAGCAGCTATACGCTGTACCTAAATTCCTTTGATTTAAATAATCGCTCACTATGCATCAGCTAGGTAGTGGATTGGCCCCATCCATAAAACTACCTAGTCATGATCCCGACGTCAAAATGTAGCCGACCTCAATATGAGCGTCAGACGCCGCAATCTTAGACCATAAATAATACAAACATCCATAATCGAACGACCTATTTGCTGTCTTAAGAGGTACCATGGTATTAGCTAGAACACCATTGTTTTACCGTGGAGTTATGGCCACTACCATTGTGCTTGTGATTATAATAATAGGCGCATCATTTATCGATTATCTGCGTTTGAAATCTTCATGGTGCGGAAATTACTCTAAGATTCCCGAACGCTGATTCTCAGCTGTCCATTCATCGGAATAATAAAGTACCAAACCGTATTAGACGGGTGGGCGTGTACCTTTAGTTGACTAAGAGGATTACCTCCCGGACGATACTTTCTCATATAATGATATTTCGCAAGCTGCTAATCAGCATTTCTTCCACATCACAGGGGCCCAATACAGTATGTTACAAAACCTTACATTTTTGCTGAGACATTTATACGCCAAAATATTGTGATGTCAGAAATAAATCATCCTACTCTTCGATATTTATCTAATTTTGATCGCACTCGTTTGATAAAACACAGTTTCGTGTGGATTTTGTCAAACGAGGGTGATAAAACTCTTGGTGAAATGGCCACTCAGTTATAAAGGCCAAGCTGAAAGAGATGTCTAGAGACAAAATATACGCGTATACCTGAGCCATATACTTGGAAATCAAGTTACAAGTATCAAAATAGGCTAAAATTAACGCTGGTTCATACAGCTGTAATACTTCCGTCCACACTGCATATCTCCCCTGATATCATTGCTAGAACCTGTACCAACTGATGATTTCAATCAAAGCCACAGAAAATTATTGCAGAAACGTGTCAAACAAGCTAAAACACCAGACGCGTTTGTCAAACGTGACAAATATCGTACACTGATCCTAAAGTGCAGATCTCTCCCCCTGGCTAATTCTGCTTAAACAGGGGCTAGTGGCCGTTTGTTGCATCCCTGCGTTCAAATAAACAATCACAATCAAATCGTGAACGAGAAAAATCATACTGTAAAAAACGACTCGGAAGTATATTTCAATGCAAATTACCGGTCATTGATAAGGACTATATGTCACCAGTGAAAATAGTTGACCGCTTCTTTCTTGCACAAAACCATCTTGTGTGTGTGTTTAGGTTATTGAAACTTAAATGCTTTTGTGGACGCCGGCTGAATATTGAATTTCGTCTATGCTACACTCTAAACTCTGGTGTGTGTGCATGGTCATATTCTTCATCTTAACCTGATCGAACGCATCATCTGATTAACCTAATTCTTTATTGACGACTGCTGGTTACCGAATGTCGGAGCTGATAAGTATTCTTTGTGCCTCACCGCTGTCGCCAGTTTGGGCAAGGCAGCTGAAAGACGAGTATGCCTACAGTGTACTAAACCCGCAGTTGTCAGCGGTTATACTTCATTGCCTGTAGTCTGCTGGTGGATAGTTAATTCCCGAGTCCCGCCCTCTGCACGTGTCATTCGACAAAAAAGATGTAGGTTTATTGTTTTGATGGGAAATTTAAGCCGTACGACGTCGGACATTACAGGATAGGCTTTTGGAGGTATTCTTGCATTTACCAGGTTTACACATGTTGAAGGGTTTACTCCATCAGACGTCCGCGATACTCATCCATTAAGTTATTTGTTTGAGCTGATCTTTCATCTCAGTTCACAGAAATCGGTGCTAGGGGCCGTGTGGATACATGAACAACTGCAATAAAGCGAGGCTGAGATACTCAAGCTACATCCGGGAATCCATCGTATTCTCGGGTCTTAATGTGAGGTGATATTTTAGTCGACAAACTTAAATTTATCCCACCTCTTTCATATCGCTCTAATTCGATATAAATAACGCAATGATATATGTAATTCGATTCGTGCAAATAAATCATTGTGTTGAAGGTAGTTGGCAGCTATAAGTGGGGAGGAGATCAGCAGACGCTTCTCCATTTATATCGAGCATTTGTTCGTTCTAGGCTTGATTATGGCTCTATTGTTTACAACGGTGCAAGTAAGTCAGACTTGGCAAAGCTATATCCTATTCTCCATCAATGACTAAAATGTTGCATCGGAGCGTTCAGAACATCTCCTAAAGAAAGCTCATATGTCGAAGCAGATGAATTTCCTTCAGAATTTCGAAGAATTAAACTAACACTGCAACATTACACAGAATTGCGATCTATTCGCTCAAATACCTGAATATAACTATGTTTTCAACCCCCAATACATGTACGTGGTTTTGTATTTAAAGAATCCCTCCATTATTCCACCTCTTTGAATTCCGTATGAAACCTCCAATTGCAGCAGCTGATTTTACGTAACATGCTCTTACCAGTTTCACCACGGCAGTTAGCCAGATCAGAAGTAGATATTACAATGACGAAATATAAAAAGGCAGACAGGAGTCATCTCGTGTATTCACAAGAAGTTGGTCTACTGTTAGAAAAATACAGATCGCATCAAGCTATTCACACAGGTGCTGCGAAAGCATATGCTACAATCTTTAGTTCCGAAAATAAACCCTGTCGACTTCCAGGTAAAAGTTCGATTTCCATTGCCAAAGCCAAATCTCTATTGTCAGTTTAGAAGGTATTGGGTCTGCCTTCAAAAGATTGAGAATGGAACTTCAACTCACCCCAATATCTTGAACATTCTACAATTTCATCAACGGATTGCTGTTGTGTGTTTTTGGTTGCCCAGCCACGTTGGCATCGAAGGAAATACTGAAGCTGATGAAATGACTGAGGCATCCCTAGATTATGCGGTTGATCATGTTGGAATCCCATATAGGGATTTCAAACCCTCTATCTGTCATTAAGTGAGAAAGCTGTTTCAATCGTTATGGGATGCTCTGGATAATAACAATTACAAGCGTCTAGTCCGTCATTCATAATCCAGCCGTCGTCCATTAGAGAATATCCGCGTCCATAATCCAAAGACCTATTCCATTTTCCACATAACAGTATTAGCACCAAATTCAAAAAGACAATCATAGTATACATAAACATAGGCTTGTTTCCTGCAAGAGAGAAGCGGTCAACAGTTTTCAATGATGCCGGCAAGACATCATGATGTTCCAAAAATATCAAATCCGTATCGCTGATCAGTATTCTTAATCCATAATATTCGTTATAGAGTCGTCATCTAAAAAAAGATGTATCTCAGTCACGCTTTGATTGTGACTGTTCATATGAGTACCATGAGGATCTTGAAGTACATGGGTTCATACGGCCCCTAGCCCCGGGTTAAGCGGAATTAGACACAAGTTACGAAACGTAGCGCCATAGATCTTGCACGCTACGTTCGTATTTTGCTATCAGCATGCGATATGTATCGCCAAATTTGAGAAACTTTGAGTGGAGGCGCTTGGTGGAATAGCCCTGTTTTATAAGTTTCTGCAACAATGTTTTGTGACGTTGATTAAAATCATCACATTTAACACAGGATCTAGCAAATGCTACTAAGCGAGATATGTATACGCCATATGCAGGTCCCACTGGAATATTACTGTCCAGAAAGGGATAGTTTACGATGTCGAAATTGTAATCATCTCTTTTGTCATAAAGTCGACGAGAGAGAATGCCCGCTTCATTTTTATAGAGATATAGATCTAAATATGATGTGCCTGTAGGGCTATCTGTAGTTTCCTTCAAATCCAGTGAAGGTGGATATATATCCTTCACTGCGTCATTTATATAGCGATTATCCACAGCGAGAAGATCGTCTATATAGCGTTTGGTGAATGAGAAGGAACGGGCTTTGAATGGATCGGTTTTTGAAAGCGCCTGCATATAGTCATATTCATAAGAGAACAGATACAGGTCAGCCAACAGGGGTGCACAATTAGTACCCATTGGAATACCTATATGCTGCTGATATATTGTGTTGCCAAATTTCACATAGATATTTTTAATGAGAAATTCAAGCAACTCTATAAACAAAGAAACATCCCATGAATGATATCTCTTGTATGTAGTCGAGCTAAAGAACGCTTTATGGCTTCCGACATTAATATATCTACGATCAGTTTTCTTGAACACAGATACTATTAATGAACTTAGACGGTCAATAAGGTCCTGATGAGGGATTGTAATATAGAGAGTCGAGAAATCCCATGTGGATACATGTCTGTACGGTATGTGACCTTTAGCATCAAGTTCTTCCGTAAGACATTTTGAGTTTTTCAATATCCACATACATTCAACGCCAGAGTTCTTAGAAATAGTGGCGCAATACCTTTCCCAAAATGCTTTTACCTCCTGAAGGGCCCTCGTCAATAGGGTTGAAAGAAGCTTGGTGGTGCAGCTTCTAGAACCAGCTATGAATCTAGCTTTGTATGGTGATTTATGCATTTTGGGAGTCCAGTATATTTTTGGTATGTCGTTATGATTGGTTGGAAGACAAATACCTCTTTCCCTGAGAAACTTTTTGTGATTGTTAAATAAATCTTCCAGAGTAAATGCAGTTTGGGAGTAAGTAGACGTATTTGATGAAGATATGTCTACACTCAATTCTTTAACCAGCACCTGGTAATAGTAATATTTACATATGAATATTATATTATTCGGAGCTTTGTCTGCTGGGACTATGACGAATTTATTCTGGAGATTTGCTAGAACTTCTTGCGCCTCATGAGTTTCAAAAAGGTGTAGGATATGCTAATCTGAGTAGCTAGAAACGTTAGGGAGAGGGTTTGATATAGGCTCTGGCTGTTACCCAATCCCCATTTCCATTTATATCTTTTCATGGAAATAAAATACTGTTTAAACCAAGGTGTATTCCATGCCATGAAGATCTCACGGTGAAACATATTCTTATCGAATACATAGATTTTAAGATTGTAAGATTTTTTAAGATTGTTATCGAGCGACTACTTTGGAAGAACTTTTTAGCCGGGTGAGTGAGGATTGCATCTTGGGTTATTTGAGAGAAATCGGTTTGTTACATAAGTTTTAATGTGTGTATGTTTTGAAGCGTTGGATTACTAAGTTATTGGCTTGAATACTTAGAATTTGGTTTCATCGTCGCTATATAGCTGAAATATTGCTGAACGCGACATCAAACCTTAACTCTCTCTCTCTCCTTAAAGCTCCGTGTATCACTGGAATACGATGGTCACCGGTCTGCAGGCTGGGTCGCCTGAAGGACATCTACTACATAATTATCCGAATTGCAAGTTTATCCGGTCTTTACTGTGGACTTAATGGTCTTACTGTGCACTTCATTTCTTGCTTTGGGCATTCTCTCTTTGTCATATATCGAGTTACCCTGTCAAAGAAATCCTTATCCTCCAATACCATGTGTATGACAGAATCGTATTACTGCAGATTACCGAGTTGCATGTTGAGCTTAATTGTTCTTGAGCGTGACCGTGTTCTCGTGTTCACAAGGGTAGGCATTTCTTTGATTAATGGCGAATTTAATTATTTGTAGCACGAATATTTCGCTTCTTACCAAGATATTGTCAGTACACTAAAATCACAGATTTCTTATATATGAGCAATCGCTTATACCGTGTATACTGATTGGAAACTGGTTACGCATCGACAATTAGCTTCTTTTTGAAATTCCTTTCAATTTTCCGCTTTGATGTCAATGGGTTAGGTTTGAGAGATCCTAAATTAAATCAGATCAGCTGGTGATGTATAATTTCTAACGTGTCAAGTTTGTGGGATACGGCATATTATTAGGTAGAAAGATATGCGATGCGTCAAATAATACATTCAATTGTATGGTGTTCAAACAACCGGCACAATCAAAGCATGACTGAACCACATACTCTGAAAAACGACTTCGCAATTCATTTGAATAAAGAATAATGGACAGTAATTGGGATTTTATGTAAAGAACATGGTCATGTCTTGGTGATATCATTGTAAACTGTTAACCACTTCTCCCTTGATGGAAATCATTTTATATGTTTATTATTGCATTTCTTATGCAATTGGAATTGGTGCTAACTGGCATAGGTCATTTGATTAATCACGAGGAATTTGACCACGACTGAATATAGAACGTAGGAACTGACGTGTGCTTCATGATGATATTCTGCCATTATTCTTATTACATATTTCTGATACATATATGGAGGATATCAACTCTTTCTTGACGAATGTTGTTTCTTGACGAATATCCTCAATATTTCATGGAGCGGGGTGAGAAAATTAGGTACATTCACGAGGTGAAATATTTATGGTATTCGCCAAGAAACAGTTGATTTTCTTTTTATTTTACACTTTTGTGGTACTAGTTTATTCTAGATGTTTGAAAACATTGATATAATTTAGATGTTGTAGGGCTTTTCGGAGTGAGAGGGAAAGAGAACTTTTAGTGTCGCGTTTAGCAATATTTTACCTGTATAGCGACGATCAAATAAAATTCTAAGTATTCTAACAAAAACAAATCAACAACCCAGCAATCCAGAAATAATCAACACATGTACATACATTAACACTTATGCAGCGCACCAATTTCTTTCAAATAACCTAGAATACAGCCTTTTACCCGACTAAAAAGATCTTCTAAAGTAGCCCTTGATGAAAATAATCTCTCACAATCTTAAAATCTATAAAGTCGATCAGAATATGTTTCACCGTGAGATCTTCGTAGCATGGAATACACCTTGGGGCTGGTCCCTTTTTTAGTAAATATTCGTGAGTTGATCAGGTATGGCCGATTGTACATCGCCTGATCGAAACGTGTTTGGCTACTCAGATGAATATATCCTACAGTACACTGAAACATTGATTATCTTCACTCTGACGTCACTCGCGTGCTGATACTGCAAGCGAATGTCTACCAGTCAGATATCAATGCCATGCACCTTTGTATCGACGGCATCCAGCAGACCTCCTAAATTTTATTGGCTTTGTCCCCCAAATAAATGACTGCCGTGCCGACCGGGCACTCCCCCCTCTCTCCCTTTTTTTTCCCTTCAACAGAAAATTATGGTCGATCGTGTGCCGAGCCGAGATTGCCCCACCTCTATACAGGCAGAACTTACGTGTTAGTTCTCGTTCATCTCTCCTCCCTAGTAATGTATGAATACTCACTGACAAGAGTATGTCATTGGATTAAGTTTGTTTTCATATCTTCTAATCAACTTTGATGCAACATATTCGTGATATGGCCCCAAATGTGAGCCTTCGACGGATGAAGGTGTGTGTTTTTATTTTTCACGCTACTTTGCTCTGGCCACGCTGCACTGTTACCAGTGTCGATTTCGTTGTGCGCGGTGCACGCGTAGGCCTACGTGACGAGAGGTCCCATTGTCGCCATAATTGTCCCCCGCCGCAACGCGGCCGGGGACTTTAAAATGGTTCTTGCTTCTTTGTGTCCGTGGATGTCCGTCCATGTCTGTTCGAAGCGATAACTTCCTAACGCTTTGTTGGATTCTTTCGAAATTCGGAATGTGCATTCCTTGCGGCAAGACGCCAGTCCGTATTGCATTTCAGCAACATCTGCCTGAAGGTGGCGCCACTAGTTCTTGCTTCTTTGCGTATGTGGATGTCCGTGTACGTCCGTGCATGTCTGTTCGAAGCGATAACTTTCTAACGCTTAGTTGGATTCTTCCGAAATTCGGCATACGCATTCCTTGCGACAAGACACCAGTCCGTATTGCATTTCAGCAACATCTGCTTGAAGGTGGCGCCACTAGTTCTTGCTTCTTCGTATCCGTGAATGTCCGTGTACGTTTGTTCGAAGAGATAACTTCCTAACGCTTTGTTGGATTCTTCCGAAATTCGGAATATGCATACCTTGCGACAAGATGCCAGTCTGTATTACATCTCAGCAACATCTGCCTGAAGGTGGCGCCACTGGTTCTTACTTCTTTGTGTCCGTGGATGTTCGTGTACGTCCGTGCATGTCTGTTCGAAGCGATAACTTTCTAACGCTTTGTTGGATTCTTCCGAAATTCAGCATTCGCATTCCTTGCGACAAGAGGCCAGTCCGTATTGCATTTCAGCAACATCTGTCTGAAGGTGGCGCCACTAGTTCTTGCTTCTTTGCATCCGTGGATGTCCGTGTACATCCGTGCATGTCTGTTCGAAGTGATAACTTCCTAAAGTTTTGTTGGATTCTTCCAAAATTAGAATACGCATTCCTTGTGACAATACGCCAGTCCGTATTACATTTCAGCAACATCTGCCTGAAGGTAGCGCCACTGGTTCTTGCTTCTTTGAGTCCGTGGATGTTCGTGTACGCCCGTGCATGTCTGTTCGAAGCGATAACTTCCTAACGCTTTGTTGAATTCTTCCGAAATTCAGCATTCGCATTCCTTGCGACAAGAGGCCAGTCCGTATTGCATTTCAGCAACATCGGCCTGAAGGTGGTGCCACTGGGTCAAAATAGATTTTTTTTCCATGTACATCTGTTCGAAGCGATAACTTCCTAATGCTGTGTTGGATTATTCCGAAATTCGGAATACGCATTCCTTGCAACAGGACGCCAGTCCGTATTGCATTTCAGCAGCATCTGCCTGAAGGTGGCACCACTGAGTTTCTCTTCTTCTTGTCCGTTCCAGTCAAAATGGGCCTTCAATTTTGCTATATGAAATCATTCTATTCCACATCATATGATTTACCCTAAAACTTTTGCATGAACCATATTTTATTTCAGAAGTATAATGTGAAATAACTGGCGGGAAATCCCCGCAGTACTGAATCCCTGATTTTTTAATTTCGTGTCATCTTAAACGAAGGACAACATTTTCTTCAATTTTGCTAACAAATAATTGTATTGCACATCATATGATTTACCCTGAAGCTTCTGCACGAATCATTTGTGTCCACACATGTATATTACTATATTAATTACAACTGTGTTCCTAATGTTTGGGTGCACACTGTGCATATGATCAATTTCCTGAATTTAACTGAATTCAACCTTGCCGGACTTTTGTCTTTTTGAATTTGGTGCTAATACTGTTATATGGAAATGGAATAGGTCTTTGGATTATGGACGCGGATATTCTCTAATGGACGACGGCTGGATTATGAATGACGGACTAGACGCTTGTAATTCGGACAATAACTTTTTAATACTTGAATGAATTATTTCCAAGTTTGGTATACATGTACCTTACCTGAAGGTTTCACTTAGTCTTATTTTTCTTGTCGAGCTGCTCATAGGTGGCGCTATACCTGTAGGCCAAGTTAACATTTTCTATTTTTACCTCCGTCGATCAGACGGAGGTCTAGGAGCGCAACGTGAAATCTCCCGCCAAATAATTGTCATATGGGGAACCCACGACTCATAGTATTTCCAATAGGGATCGTCATGGTTCCCGACGAAGTCTTGAATCTTTTCTTTGGACACAATTGAAATAACGGGGTTCCCCATTGCAATGCATTGCAGTGGGCCTTGCTTCTGTAGTCGGATTCCACCTCAATCTCGAAACCAGAGCAAAATGGTACATCTTCAGAAAATTTATGACCTAGGCCTATCCCAAAGTTCACAAGATCATTATTGTTTAGCATCATCAGTAAACAAGAATAGTACGATCAGACAACATGCAGGCGAAAATACTGTATAATTGACGTAATTCGTTGTTTTCCGCGTTTCAATGGTTGATCTTCAATGCAGAATCTAGGTCAACTAAATTTATAATGTCTGCTGCTTCAAACGAGTAGGCCTACAAGTACGTTCAGTTTTATTTTTTTAACAACAAAACTTGCATAATGTTAGCAACAAAAGTACATATCATCGGGCGTATGAACAGTACTATGTATTGAATGAAGAACAGAAATGCTGCAAATGCCCTGACCTGATCATGTACATGTCACGCTAAGAACCTTGGAATAGGTCATAAATTTCCCGAAGATGTACCGTCTTGCGGCACCAGTCCATTCACACCCATTCATCTCCTCGTGGGTTCGTCCGTTTGTGTGAATCGTGTACCTGTCATTCACTTTGTAAGTTACTACAGTCTGATAAAACTGGTGTTGATAATTGTAATCTTTATTGGTAATGATCATTGACACAAAATATCTCCTCCAAGCAGCACGCAAATTGCGTGTTTTACGGTTTCCAGGGGCAACGTTTTGAAGGGGGATAACTCCGCTCAATACTTCTAGAGCACTTGTACAAAAGTTGTCTCCCTTGGTATTTTTTTTCTAGCTTTGTTGTCTTATCAGTTCTAATATTTTTTTTAACTTGTTCAAACGATATAAAGATGAACAATTATTCTGAAATTAATTTGAGGGATTCTCCAATCCAATCAAGATTTTGCAGAACTAGAACACTTTTCAGCCATTTCATTTAATTTTTTTGGGGTCTTTTTTTTGTCTTCGTTTTTTTTTGTCTTTGTTTTTTTTTCATTCTGGCTTTAGTGAGTCTGTATGACAAAAAAGAGCAATAAACCTGATTCTTTTAATTTCTGTTTCGTAGAATGAAAGAAAACGTGAATTTATTTTCAAATAAAAAAGTTCATCATTCTGTGCTTTTGAAACATTCTATCAATTTGGAACCTGCTTTGATTTTTGAGTTGTAAGTTGGTGCAGTGATCTCAATGTACATCATCATCATAATAAAGGAGTTAATTGTTCATCTTGAGCTTGACTAGTTTTGATCCATATCACCTAACGGTCTCAAAATTCTTCCTGGCAATGTATAATGTAATAGCTGATTTGAAGCGTCCATTGAGTCTGGAAAAAGACTTGATAGGTCTTGAAAAAGGTATGGAAAAGGTCTGGAATTTTGAAATCCCCAAGGTGTGGGAACCCTGTCGTTTTCTTTCAGTTGATGATATCCACCAGCCTGGTTGTTCAAAAACAGTTATTCTAAATTTTGCTGATAAATTATATTTCCGGGGGGGGCGCTTTATCTTGGCATTTGGCAGTTGAATAATGGTTTGATTTTGCAGAAGCACCAAATTGATCTACCTGCGTGAGTCTGTAAACTTATTTAATAAAGCTGATAAATAATATACATATGCTTTTCTTTTCATTTATCCTAACAGTTTAGTGACATCCACATTGTGTGCTGTGATACTTGTTGATGAAGAATAATTTGCTTGTTAAGCCCTGATAATATTCTGAAAACTTATTCTGAATTGTAGCTGAAACAAAGGAGTGTCTACATTCCACATGTAGGCCTACATTATTGAGATTTTTGACTGATAGCATGGATGGAACCTTTGTCAATTTTGTTTTGTAGTTTTAAGCCCTGGACATACCACTGGGCATTTATTTGCCATACGATCACATTTCACATACTTTGTTCAGCCCCGTGATCTGGAACCAAACAGACAGTATCACTAGATGAAATAAGGAGAACATGATATACATTTCAGGTTTTACCAATGCCAAATGACTTGAACAGAAGACAATTAGACAAAAAGAAAATCAATAAATATATCAATAAATAATAAATTACATAGAAAATGTTCTTGTCTTTGCAAGGGGGACATCAGACACACTGACAACACAGACCATTCATTCAAATTTCGCCTTCCATTGGGGAGGCAGAAATATTCCTCAAACACAGTATACATATTCTCTCTTGTGATAAACATTACGCATGTAATGATGACCGGCAGAGTGATACATGTGTCAATCGGTCAGACATTTTCAAGGATGCCCAGTTTTAACTTAAAACAACCATGCCGGACTTCATTCCTTATCTCAGAATAATTGGATCTAACTTTTACAAAACCTGCAGCCCCCAATAGCTCCTGGATCTAGACCACATAAATGAAGGGATCTAGTTTATCGGTGCTATGGCAAAAATATCATGTAGAATGGGATTGTGTGGATAATATCAGATTCATGAAAGTTGAAGTCCTGCAGCATGCTCCACAAATATCATCAAAGGTCATAAAACTTTCTGGTCTGCGCCAGTGTGGATCTATACTTGTTTTTTTGTTTTTTTTTGTTTTTTTACAAAATTATCTCCCTTGACCAGGTGAGGACTTGAATGTGTCTGAAATGATTTAGCTTCTAGAAACAAAGACTTCATTTCCTGAGTAGAGGTAAAAATCGAACATATTTTGATTATTTTAGTCAAATTTCAATTCCACTTCTGGTATATGTACATGTATAAAATACATACAGACTGAACTGCATACAGAATAACACAAAGAACAGGTATATGTATCTCATTACATTCTTAACCAAAGATCAATACCTGGGTGATATTACAACAATACCATGGTGTTATATATTGCTATGATTGGCTTAACTTTAGCTGCTGATATTTCTAATTTGAGCGTAATGGGCAATCATACTAAATTTATTTTCATAATTTCATTTATTTTCACAATAAGCAACATAATCGAGATTAGCAAGTGAAGTTTTACAACATAATATAATACGCATCATGGATCTCCTTCAGTTTAGTGTAGACATATATACCCTTGGATATCTGTTACCCTGATTCAGTCATAATATTGTCTGTATTATATTGATGTCGACAAGGAATATACATAATTATTTGATAGTATTATTAATTGTATGTTGTTTATGATTAGCATGAACTTTTTATTCGCTGGAATCCAGCCATTTGTTCCATATGGGCAATATTCTCATCAGCCATCACCATTCAATATGAATGTGATACATGTACAAGTCCATGGTAATTGATACATTATGGTGAAGGTGACCTGTAACACCAGTATACAAAATTATTCCGAGCTCATTGAATCAGCACATGATGCTGAGACAGATCAGAACGGAATGTCGGTAAAATCAGATGTGTTTTGTAGAGGATTCTGTCAATGAGGATGCTATACTGTACACATACAAAATATGAAGTGTTGATGTGTAGGGCCTATAGCATAAAATCACAAGCAAGTTGGTAAAACTAGGCACACAGGGTCTCATTTCTGACGCTAACGTGTTGATTTGGGTGGGGGTGTCCTCTCATGGGGAGGTGTGGGTGGGAAGGGGCCTAATGTCTCAAGCAGTATTCCAGGTTTTCCATCAATATACTCTATTCCATACCCCAATATTTCAAGCACGTGAAATCAAAGAAATATTATTTGCGGGGAATGTGGCTTCCACATCCCTAGCTGGACATGCTAGTGGGGAACCCTCAATCTCACGTTAATTACCATTGGTGAAGTTAACGTCAACAAATGCAAAATTGAGCTTGGCATCCGGCCCTATGCTATTCAGTGATGTACTATTCCCCTACTGATCCTGTTGCCTCGACGGAGGTCTTTGCGCTCATTCAGCGCTTGTTTTTGGTGAGATCTCATTTTGTTTTTTATTCAACAATAACTAACAACAACAACGTGAGAAGAACCACGTGAAAACTGAAGCCCAGAACAGGGGGCTTGTACATTGAAATCGATAGAACTTAAGCCCAGAACATGGGGCTTTTCGTGAAAGAACTTAAGCCCAGTACAGGGGGCTTGTACATTGAAAGAACTAAGCCCAGAACGGGGCTTGTACATTGAATTGATGGGCGGCCCAGTCATATACGAGTACATCGCGGTCCTCGGCCTAGGAGTACTCGTCAAACATCTGTACGATGGTAGATAAGGTTCTTCCCCGGCATCGATGGTACAGGTAAAACAAGCAATATTGTCCGCACACGCTACTGGTCAGGCTTTGCAACGTTTGACTGTTCCAACACCACGTCTCTGTGCCTTGATCCATGACGTCTGTTAAATCGGGATGGAGGGATGGCAGGCCGTACGGGTCAAAGTATTCGCCCTGCTGTTCTGTCAAGTACACGGCCACCCAATGTTCACCGGGCCGATCCATCGGGTCCGTGTTGAGAACGTAAGCAGCAGGATACATACGGTCTAATGGGAACACATCTCGGGCGAACACCCCTTGAAACACCATACGTGTCCCTGGGTCATTCTCCAGCACGGTGGTTATCTGGTCTGTATCCATGTTAGGTGGCAAAGTCACACAGGACGTTGCGCGCCTTGTCCACTTGAATGATGTTGTCAAACTCGGCGTAACAGATCACATTGACGGTGGTCCCGAGGGCTCGTGCAAAGTGGATTTCCAACCGTAAATTGCCTTGCTTGGCCAGGGCCAGCTGATGGTCGTTCTCTAAGGTGGGGGTCAGATCGAAACAGAACAACGTGTATCCGTTCGCGTAGTCCTTACGACTGATCATATTCCCTTTGTCCTGGTTGATTTGACCGGTGGCTGTAAACAGGCTCTGATAGGCTCGAATGAAATTCCTGCGCCCAAAGTTCGGTGTTAAGGACGTGCCTGGGACCTGTTGTCCGTCCACATGCAGGGCCACAAAATTTGATGCCGAAATGTTGAAAGTCAAACGGGTTCTCTGGGTAGGCTCCGCTGAAACTAGTATTTTCCACACAGGCCAGGATCAATCGTTTGGGTAGTTCCCCCAGGAGCAGGTTTTCTTTGTTGGTGCTCATATTTCCAGCAGGCACAGAGAACACTTTGGTTTGTACACGTCGGATAGAGTACTGGGCTGGTTTTGTTTCCAAGGCTTTGAGGTGTCCCAATTGAACGGTTGGATTCGGTTTAACTTTTCGGACATACAGGACTGCGTCTTGGATGACAATCTTATAGTCAGCTGCATGCCCCTCTACGTTAGTGGCCATCAAGGCGAAGGTGGGAGGTGCCCGTATCAGTCGGATTTTGATGGGGATCTTGTTCAAGAGGTACCGGTCTTGCATGAAAATGTCTGCGTGCATTCGACCCATGAGATCCACCGAGGCGCCGTTCGCGGTGAAAGCCTTCCGTTTGTTATATCCTTCATTGTCCACCGTGTCCATGTGCTCGGCTGTGTCCTGGTAGAATAAAGCGGCTGTCAGCTGAGATTCTTTAGCCTCTCGTCCATACGATAACAGTGTCTCGATGTAGGCTCGATAGGGGTACGTGTTGGTCGAGTCACTGATGAGTTTGTCGCTGAGAAAAATATCCACCTGTTGAAACATAGAGTGCAGCCAGAGATTCGTCGGGCCCACCGTTGCAGCTTGGATGATTCTGGAGCCATCCCCATTGAAGACCTTGGCTTTCACATTCAAGTACGTATGAGCTAAATCCACATAGGCCGTATCCGCATTACTGATGGTGAACTCGGTGGGCCCTGTTTCGTTGATGCTGGAGAGCGGGAGATGCTCCACCCATAATCCTTGTTCGGCACTGGACTGTGTGGGCGGGACGGTCCACAAATCAAATTCACTGTTGGTGGAGGGGCAGGACTCTGCGTGGATTAAGGACATGTTTAAGAAAAGATATCCTGGGTCTTCGATGTGCGTCGTCGCTGGGTCGGTCGTCGACTGGTGCGTGGTCTCGGTGGTCTTTTATTCCCTACGGTGCGTTGTGCTTTGGCGACCAAGACGCCTCCCGCTTCTTTGGCCCGCCGTTTCAAGGCTTCTTTGGGTGCCGTACCTCCCAAGACATCACCGGCGACTTGCAGTCCACTGCGTACCGCTTGTTTGTCGATCGCTTTCACCCCACGCGTCACCAAGGGCAGGAACGTTTTGACGATACTGCCGAGTATGTTCCCCAGCCCATGTCCTCGTTGCATGCGTGCACCACTAAAGACCGGAAGGCCACCCCCGGCCTGTTGGGCATAATAGTCCATATAGCTGCGTGCATCGCACTCGTAAGGTACTTTCATTATACAAAGTGGGGAGCACGTGCTTGTCGAAAATGAAGTGTCAGCACCACTTTTCCTCGTTCGAATGCCACCGGTCGTCCCGTGTCATCTCTTATATCCACCGTGATAGTGTTGATGTCGGTTTGTCGTACGGGTAGGTAGAGCATGTGGGTGAAACTGTGGGTGACTTGATCTCCATACGTCTTTTTAATGGGGACCACCCGTAACAGAGGTGTATTGATATCGCCCACGATGTGGTTGTCGACCACGTCCGAGTAGCCGTAGAGTCCGTACATACCCGACTTCATATCCATCGGGATCTGGCCATGGTCCTCGGATGGACCCGTGTAGGTCGGGTGAGCGAGACCCAGCATTTGCTGTAGAATAGGACTCAGTACGACATTCACGTTGGCGGTGAGGAGGATCTGTGTCTTGCCGTTGTGTGCGTTGTAATCAAAGTCCACGTCATTCTAGAAGGGAAGGGGTGTTGAAGTATTCGTGACCTCCCGTAGAGCCTTATAATGCAACAGTCTTGTCAGCCCCTGCATGAACTCCTTGGGGGTATCGTATCGGCCTTCGGGGAAGGTGAGTCGGGTGTTTTTTTCTTCGTAGGTCACCTCGTACCACACTTCATTGGCTCGCACGTTGTACCACGAGTAAGGGTATTGGATATCCACGAGGCCACATTCCCATCGTCCAGGTAAATGCAACGGTTGCGGTAACTGGGTGACGTACTTGGCCAAGGTGTTGTCAGGAAACACATCCAGCGAACTGTTACTGGGTAGGGTGAGGTAAAACATGGCGACTGAGCTGTCCTGCTGCTGCTGTTGGTTTTAATAGGTGTTCCAGGCCTTGAGCGGTTGTGTCCGGCGTCGTGTTCGTCGCGGTGACTTGCTACGTGTCATGGCTCTGGATATGTGGGGTGTCTTGATCAAGGGTGTGTTTTTTAAGGAGTGAAAAGAAGGTGCCCGTTGTGGTGGTGTTTTGGGTGGTGACTCCGGTTCCCACTCGGCTTCCCAAGAAGGTAGTGGGCCACTCGGCGATTGCTGGGTCCGCTGCATCCACGCCCAGCGCTGGGGGTTCCCCACCAATTCCTGTGGTACATGCATGTCTTTCAAGCCTTGAGCGAAGACCTCCCATCCTCGAGGATCCGTGTGCGACCTGCGTTGACGCATCAGGTCATTCACCAAATCCGTCATGTGAGTACCAGGGACCACCTGATTCTGTACCAGTAGTTCGCCTTTATCATTCCAAGTCATGTTAGGATTCTGTTTCATCCGTTGTAATACCAGGCCAGCTTGTTTCTTGAACGATGCAGGTACACTCTTCAGGACTTCGTCTTCCACCCACTGTGGGACTGTGGGTAGTACTCCTGGTAATGGCGGCTGTTGGAGCGGTGCTGAGGTCGGCGGTGTGTCGCGTGGTGGTGGTGGTGGTGCTGGGGTAGAGAGGTTTTGTATTGGTCCATGAACGTCATGTACCGTTGAAGCGTCTCATTGTACCGTTGTGCTTTCTCACTGTCGCTTAACCCCGGTCTTTGTAAGATCTGTTGCATCTCTTCATCGAGGGTGCTTATGGTCTTCACCGTAGGTGGGACAGGGTAGGGCGATTGGAGGTTTCGAAGGAGCCGTGGTTCGACGAGGACCATTTGTTTCGTGTGGTTCATTGTCGGCCGAAAAGTCCACCCAATATTGGACCCAACACGGAAGCGGCCAACGGTGCTAAGATGGCCCCGAGAAAGCCGCCTTTCTGTAACACCTTTTTCTTTTGTGTTTGAGAGACCCGCTTCTGGACCAGGGTTCGGAGACTAGTTGCTTGGCCAACTTGGTCTTCTGACCCGGAGTCAGTGGTACGTTGCCTTTTAACAGGTTGTACCCAATCTCGCACAGACAGCATACAAGGTCAGGGTCCGCACCGCGTGCAATGGTTCGGACCAACTCGGGTGGGGCCGTCTTCAATACACAGAGCGTCGGAGCGTGCTTCCGTACTCGCGCAGACATCATGTACAACTAATGCTAGAACCCACAACTCTTTTTATCTACCTCAGAGAACAGAGACAAAGTCAGCGATGCTGTGGTATTAATTCTTTTTATTATCCCCATCATCAAACACACCCACTCTAGCTGGGGGAGCCACTGTGGGTGTGTTTACATTATTTTTGCATGTACACGTGGTGGGTCTCTCCGGGAAAGATTCCGGTCCGTAGTCAAAGGTGATCGGGGGTGGCTTGCTTGAGGTCGAAGAGCATATACCCGTGCTGAGGGGTCGTCGCATCTTTAAAGGCTTCCAACGCAAACGGTGTGCGGCCGGGATACATCTGTCTAGCCAGGTGCAGCAGTTGAGTGGTATCTCTCGGGTTTTTGAAGACCACCAGGTAGTGGGCATTTAAGCTGATGTTCCGGTGTTCTTTGTTTTTACTGAACAGATTCTGCACAATGTAGAGTTGGGTGACCCGCGCATCCGTCTCCGCCATGAGATCATCCAGAACCACCAAGGTGTCCGGTTCCAACTCGGCCAGGTTGGGTAGGCCTTCCACGAACGTGATGTGGGACATTGCTGCATACGCTGCCTGCCATTCTCCGTAACACCACACGACTCGGGCAATGGTTGGGGTGATCATGCTGTCGGCGTGTTGAAGGAGCTTCCTGACGAAGTGCGTTTTGGCGGAGCCGTAGGGATGCTGCCACCGAGGGTCCATGGTTGGAGGTTTATCCGCTGTCGTGGTAACCCGCTCTTGTAAATTTGGTACGAGTGAACGAAGGTGGTGGTGGGTACAACGTCGATCGTCGATGGGCGTTCACTGTGAGTGATGAAAGCCGGTGGGTTTTGAGACGTAGTGGGTGTACTTGGTGTAGGTGTGGAGCTCGGTGTGGAACTCGATGTGGCTTGTACACGTGGTGTGGTGGTGATGCCTGGGCTCGATACGGGGTTGACTGGTGCTAACTGTAGACTGGTTTGACTGGCGGCTGGAGTTCTAAGTTGGTTAAGTAGCGTGCTGAGATAGGCTACGTCGTAAAACACACCTCCGTACAACACACTCAGCAGGGTTAGCAATATCACCACAAAGCCCACTTGCGCTTTGCGCGTTTTGGGAGACGCTGTGTTCAGAGGCAGCTGCTGTTTGCCCATAGCACCGTGGTTGAACGTGGAATGAAGGATGACGGCAGTGGTGTCTGGCTTTTTAGTCGTTTCACCTGGTTGGTCGCGACCCAGGAATTGAAGGAACTGGGCCAGCCTTGCCATTTGACGAAATAAAACAGTTTGCCACGCAGATGTTCAAATTCAAAATCTGCTCCACCGTGTAGTAGTCTTGCTTTGTTTTTACGACAGGCTGTAATTCCATCTCGTAAAACGTCCCTAGCAACGGTTCCCCTTGAAGATCTTCCAGTTCATAGACTTGCTGCTGTCGGGGTAGGCGCCGTTTAATCAGGAAGTGCTCATCGATCCAGTCGGGCAAGTAACTTTTCTCGAACTTGCCCTTGACTTTACTGATCCGTACACGGTCCCCAACCTTGAACACCTCCTTCGGCGTTCGCTGCGATTGTCTGGGGTACAAGACACGCCGAACTTGGGCTTCATTGCGTTGGGTGACGGTAATGGGGGCTCTCTGTATACTCCGGTGATAGGCTCGATTGTAACCACTCACAAGTTTCGGGAGAACATCGATGTACCGTCTTGTATTCTCATAGGTGAAATATTTATACAGGCGACCTTTGAATGTCCTGTTGAACCTTTCCACCACGGAAGCCTTGGTCTCGTTGTACGTATGGAAGAAAAACACCTTCTGCGCTTTCAGAAACTGTTGGAACGGGCGGTTGAGGAATTCCGTGCCTTCGTCGGTTTGCAAATACAAGGGTTTGCGCCCGGTCTTGAAGATGTCCTTGAACGCCGCTATGAGATTCGCCCCCGTTTTCGCCCGGATGGGTACCACCCACGCATACTTCGCCAGGATATCGATGCACGTCAAGATATACCGATTCCCATCGTTATGTTTGGCAAAGGCGCCCATATCGACCAAATCCGTTTGCCACTGGGCATCTAGTCCTCCCACGATGACCCGGTTCCGTAGAAAATGGCGACGGGCAGCTCGATGTAAGGTATAGGTGTCTTGTTTTCTTAACCAATCTCGGACTTGGGCACGTTGTATCCCCTGGGGTTTGGCCGCTCGATAGAGAGCCGACAATGCACTATAGGCCGCCGGACTGTAGGGACTGTAGTATAAGTTATCCAATACCTTCTCCCAGCGCTTCATGGTGAAAAATGATGATGGACTCTGGCTCTATCGTTTATTTATAACGGGTATATCTTGGGCCGGAGTTTCTTTCTGATTTTCTTCGTTGGCTTCTGCCAGCACATTGTCGATGGTAAATGACCAGTCCAACTCGTCTGATGATCGCTTGATAAGCACTTGATCCACAACTGCCACGGCATCTTCCAATGCAGACCATAGATCAGGGTGAAGGGAAAAATGGACTGTACCCCTATCTAACCGAGCCAATTGAGCAAAGAAAGAGCCGCGTCGGATGTACACATCGTGACACAAGTGGATGAGGTCGCCGTCCAGTTCACCAGACAAAACCCGTTTGAATTTGGTCCAGCCCTCTCGGGACAGACGAATGTGAGCCGGGCACGGTTGTGTAGGGTCTGCATCACAGTCTCCCAACTCCTTCATGATATCGACCTTATCCGCATAAACGTACAGGAAGACCTCGGGGGTCAAGCTGAGATACGCCCGTATTATATGCTCCGTCATGGTCAGTACGTGAATGGTACCAGATTTGACTGTCTCTAGTATTTATAGGGGGGAGAAAAAGTTTATGACGTGACATCAAAGGATCGGGTGGTCATGTCACTGGGCTGACTGAGTCTAGCCGGGTAATCAATGGCATCGTCGTCTGCCTCCGCTTCATTGCTAGGTTTGGTAATTTGTTCATTGGGTTCTGCCGCCGTTTCACTCAGGGCACGAGCCCACTCCAACTGAACAGCTGACCGCTCGTCCGGTGTAAACAGCTGGTCCACGATAGGCACCACTTTCTCGAAGGCTGTCCACAGATGGGGGTCTAGGGTGAAGCCTCGCGTAGGATCTTGGTAACGGCCCAGGCGTGGGAAGAAGAGTCCGCGGTGTACGTAGATGGCATTGTCTATGTGGATGAGGTTTCCGTCGAGCTCACCGCTCAACACCCGTTTAAATTTGGTCCAGCCGTCACGGTGTAGCGTAACCGTATTCGATACGGTCTCAGCGCGCGACCAGCAAACATCTCCACGGTCTTCCACGAGGGTGACTTTAGCTTCATAGACGTGTAACCCCACCCGGGGTGTGAGAGGAAGGATGGCTCGCAGGACTGGTGCCATGGTTGACCCAATGACGAACGGTGAATGACACACACTCGGACTGTCTCTCGTATTTATGGTCAGGTCACTCGGTGACATGGTTGACCCAATGACGAAGGGTGAATGACGCACACGCTGACTGACCCTCGTATTTATGGTGAGGTCCCACTGTCAAAGCCACAGCGTCAGGGTCAATAGGGCACAGACCATTACTAGGCCAACCAGCCGTTGCTGGTTCCGGCGTGAGCGCCCGTGGTCCATAGCCCGGGCATCAAGGATGGCTGTCATAGTCCAGTAGTGGTGAGTGATAGCACACCTCTCCATCGTGTGCACTCTGTCGAGGACCGCTTCTGTGAACTCTTTCAGGATCTGGCGTCGCCCCTCGTTGTCGTCGCGATCTGCAAACATGGACCGAACCAATGCTCGGTAACCCGTGAGTGAATTAACCACGGTGGCATGCTGTAAAATGCGAGTGGCATAGGGCTGGCTCTCCGTCATGGCTCTGCAACCGTAGAAATGAAGGTGTGAGGCGCAGAGAGACGTGTTTTACAGACCATGTCACTTTTATACACCTACAAAGAAGTATCCGGATGGACGCGCGCACGTGAAGTACCCGGATGTAGGCGCGGACATGAAGTACCCGGATGGACGCTCGGACGTGAAGTCGCCGGATGGACGCTCGGACGTGAAGTTTTTATCTACATCAGAGAACAAAGACAAAGTCAATCATGCTGTGGTATTAATTCTTTTTATTATCCCCATCATCAAACACACACACTCAAGCTTGGGGAGCCACTGTGGGTGTGTTTACATTATTTTTGCATGTACACGTGGTGGGTCTCTCCGGGAAAGATTCCGGTCCGTAGTCGAAGGTGATCGGGGGTGGCTTGCTTGAGGTCGAAGAGCATATACCCGTGCTGAGGGGTTGTCGCATCTTTAAAGGCTTCCAACGCAAACGGTGTGCGGCCGGGATACATCTGTCTAGCCAGGTGCAGCAGTTGAGTGGTATCTCTCGGGTTTTTGAAGACCACCAGGTAGTGGGCATTTAAGCTGACGTTCCGGTGTTCTTTGTTTTTACTGAACAGATTCTGCACAATGTAGATGGTGCTGACCCGTCGATGATGGCTGCCTTTGGTAAAGAGTTGGGTGACCCGCGCATCCGTCTCCGCCATGAGATCATCCAGAACCACCAAGGTGTCCGGTTCCAACTCGGCCAGGTTGGGTAGGCCTTCCACGAACGTGATGTGGGGCATTGCTGCATACGCTGCCTGCCATTCTCCGTAACACCACACGATTCGGGCAATGGTTGGGGTGATCATGCTGTCGGCGTGTTGAAGGAGCTTCCTGAGGAAGTGCGTTTTGGCGGAGCCCGTCGGTCCCTGTGAAGGGATGCTGCCACCGAGGGTCCATGGTTGGAGGTTTATCTGCTGTCGTGGTAACCCGCTCTTGTAAATTTGGTACGAGTGAACGGAGGTGGTGGTGGGTACAACGTCGGTCGTCGATGGGCGTTCACTGTGAGTGATGAAATCCGGTGGGTTTTGAGACGTAGTGGGTGTACTTGGTGTAGGTGTGGAGCTCGGTGTGGAACTCGATGTGGCTTGTACACGTGGTGTGGTGGTGATGACTGGGCTCGATACGGGGTTGACTGGTGCTAACTGTAGACTGGTTTGACTGGCGGCTGGAGTTCTAAGTTGGTTAAGTAGCGTGCTGAGATAGGCTACGTCGTAAAACACACCTCCGTACAACACACTCAGCAGGGTTAACAATATCACCACAAAGCCCACTTGCGCTTTGCGCGTTTTGGGAGACGCTGTGTTCAGAGGCAGCTGCTGTTTGCCCATAGCATCGTGGTCGAACGTGGAATGAAGGATGACGGCAGTGGTGTCTGGCTTTTTAGTCGTTTCACCTGGTTGGCCGCGACCCAGGAATTGAAGGAACTGGGCCAGCCTTGCCATTTGACGAAATAAAACAGTTTGCCACGCAGATGTTCAAATTCAAAATCTGCTCCACCGTGTAGTAGTCTTGCTTTGTTTTTACGACAGGCTGTAATTCCATCTCGTAAAACGTCCCTAGCAACGGTTCCCCTTGAAGATCTTCCAGTTCATAGACTCGCTGCTGTCGGGGTAGGCGCCGTTTAATCAGGAAGTGCTCATCGATCCAGTCGGGCAAGTAACTTATCTTGAACTTGCCCTTGACTTTACTGATCCGTACACGGTCCCCGACCATGAACACCTCCTTCGGCGTTTGCTGCGATTGTCTGGGGTACAAGACACGCCGAACGTGGGCTTCATTGCGTTGGGTGACGGTAATGGGGGCTCTCTGTATACTCCGGTGATAGGCTCGATTGTAACCAAGTTTCGGGAGAACATCGATGTACCGTCTTGTATTCTCATAGGTGAAATATTTATACAGGCGACCTTTGAATGTCCTGGTGAACCTTTCCACCACGGAAGCCTTGGTCTCGTTGTACGTATGGAAGAAAAACACCTTCTGGGCTTTCAGAAACTGTTGGAACGGGCGGTTGGGGAATTCCGTGCCTTCGTCGGCTTGCAAATACAAGGGTTTGCGCCTGGTCTTGAAGATGTCCTTGAACGCCGCTATGAGATTCGCCCCCGTTTTCGCCCGGATGGGTACCACCCACGCATACTTCGCCAGGATATCGATGCACGTCAAGATATACCGATTCCCATCGTTATGTTTGGCAAAGGCGCCCATATTGACCAAATCCGCTTGCCACTGGGCATCTAGTCCTCCCACGATGACCCGGTTCCGTAGAAAATGGCGACGGGCAGCTCGATGTAAGGTATAGGTGTCTTGTTTTCTTAACCAATCTCGGACTTGGGCACGTTGTATCCCCTGGGGTTTGGCCGCTCGATAGAGAGCCGATAATGCACTATAGGCCGCCGGACTGTAGGGACTGTAGTATAAGTTATCCAACACCTTCTCCCAGCGCTTCATGGTGAAAAATGATGATGGACTCTGGCTCTATCGTTTATTTATAACGGGTATATCTTGGGCCGGAGTTTCTTTCTGATTTTCTTCGTTGGCTTCTGCCAGCACATTGTCGATGGTAAATGACCAGTCCAACTCGTCTGATGATCGCTTGATAAGCACTTGATCCACAACTGCCACGGCATCTTCCAATGCAGACCATAGATCAGGGTGAAGGGAAAAATGGACTGTACCCCTATCTAACCGAGCCAAATGAGCAAAGAAAGAGCCGCGTCGGATGTACACATCGTGACACAAGTGGATGAGGTCGCCGTCCAGTTCACCAGACAAAACCCGTTTGAATTTGGTCCAGCCCTCTCGGGACAGACGAATGTGAGCCGGGCACGGTTGTGTAGGGTCTGCATCACAGTCTCCCACCTCCTCCATGATATCGACCTTATCCGCATAAACGTACAGGAAGACCTCGGGGGTCAAGCTGAGATACGCCCGTATTATATGCTCCGTCATGGTCAGTACGTGAATGGTACCAGATTTGACTGTCTCTAGTATTTATAGGGGGGAGAAAAAGTTTATGACGTGAGATCAAAGGATCGGGTGGTCATGTCACTGGGCTGACTGAGTCTAGCCGGGTAATCAATGGCATCGTGGCTTCATTGCTAGGTTTGGTAATTTGTTCATTGGGTTCTGCCGCCGTTTCACTCAGGGCACGAGCCCACTCCAACTGAACAGCTGACCGCTCGTCCGGTGTAAACAGCTGGTCCACGATAGGCACCACTTTCTCGAAGGCTGTCCACAGATGGGGGTCTAGGGTGAAGCCTCGCGTAGGATCTTGGTAACGGCCCAGGCGTGGGAAGAAGAGTCCGCGGTGTACGTAGATGGCATTGTCTATGTGGATGAGGTTTCCGTCGAGCTCACCGCTCAACACCCGTTTAAATTTGGTCCAGCCGTCACGGTGTAGCGTCACCGTATTCGATACGGTCTCAGCGCGCGACCAGCAAACATCTCCACGGTCTTCCACGAGGGTGACTTTAGCTTCATAGACGTGTAACCCCACCCGGGGTGTGAGAGGAAGGATGGCTCGCAGGACTGGTGCCATGGTTGACCCAATGACGAACGGTGAATGACACACACTCGGACTGTCTCTCGTATTTATGGTCAGGTCACTCGGTGACATGGTTGACCCAATGACGAAGGGTGAATGACGCACACGCTGACTGACCCTCGTATTTATGGTGAGGTCCCACTGTCAAAGCCACAGCGTCAGGGTCAATAGGGCACAGACCATTACTAGGCCAACCAGCCGTTGCTGGTTCCGGCGTGAGCGCCCGTGGTCCATAGCCCGGGCATCAAGGATGGCTGTCATAGTCCAGTAGTGTTGAGTGATAGCACACCTCTCCATCGTGTGCACTCTGTCGAGGACCGCTTCTGTGAACTCTTTCAGGATCTGGCGTCGCCCCTCGTTGTCGTCGCGATCTGCAAACATGGACCGAACCAATGCTCGGTAACCCGTGAGTGAATTAAACACGGTGGCATGCTGTAAAATGCGAGTGGCATAGGGCTGGCTCTCCGTCATGGCTCTGTAACCGTAGAAATGAAGGTGTGAGGCGCAGAGAGACGTGTTTTACAGACCATGTCACTTTTATACACCTACAAAGAAGTATCCGGATGGACGCGCGCACGTCAAGAACCCGGATGTAGGCGCGGACGTCAACGAAATACAAGTACCCGGTTGGACGCGCGGACGTGAAGTACCCGGATGTAGGCGCGGACATGAAGTACCCGGATGGACGCTCGGACGTGAAGTCGCCGGATGGACGCTCGGACGTGAAGTTTTTATCTACATCAGAGAACAAAGACAAAGTCAATCATGCTGTGGTATTAATTCTTTTTATTATCCCCATCATCAAACACACACACTCAAGCTTGGGGAGCCACTGTGGGAGTGTTGACATTATTTTTGCATGTACACGTGGTGGGTCTCTCCGGGAAAGATTCCGGTCCGTAGTCGAAGGTGATCGGGGGTGGCTTGCTTGAGGTCGAAGAGCATATACCCGTGCTGAGGGGTTGTCGCATCTTTAAAGGCTTCCAACGCAAACGGTGTGCGGCCGGGATACATCTGTCTAGCCAGGTGCAGCAGTTGAGTGGTATCTCTCGGGTTTTTGAAGACCACCAGGTAGTGGGCATTTAAGCTGACGTTCCGGTGTTCTTTGTTTTTACTGAACAGATTCTGCACAATGTAGATGGTGCTGACCCGTCGATGATGGCTGCCTTTGGTAAAGAGTTGGGTGACCCGCGCATCCGTCTCCGCCATGAGATCATCCAGAACCACCAAGGTGTCCGGTTCCAACTCGGCCAGGTTGGGTAGGCCTTCCACGAACGTGATGTGGGGCATTGCTGCATACCGAAGTGCGTTTTGCCGGAGCCCGTCGGTCCCTGTGAAGGGATGCTGCCACCGAGGGTCCATGGTTGGAGGTTTATCCGCTGTCGTGGTAACCCGCTCTTGTAAATTTGGCACGAGTGAACGGAGGTGGTGGTGGGTACAACGTCGGTCGTCGATGGGCGTTCACTGTGAGTGATGAAATCCGGTGGGTTTTGAGACGTAGTGGGTGTACTTGGTGTAGGTGTGGAGCTCGGTGTGGAACTCGATGTGGCTTGTACACGTGGTGTGGTGGTGATGACTGGGCTCGATACGGGGTTGACTGGTGCTACCTGTAGACTGGTTTGACTGGCGGCTGGAGTTCTAAGTTGGTTAAGTAGCGTGCTGAGATAGGCTACGTCGTAAAACACACCTCCGTACAACACACTCAGCAGGGTTAGCAATATCACCACAAAGCCCACTTGTGCTTTGTGCGTTTTGGGAGACGCTGTGTTCAGAGGCAGCTGCTGTTTGCCCATAGCACCGTGGTCGAACGTGGAATGAAGGATGACGGCAGTGGTGTCTTTAGTCGTTTCACCTGGTTGGCCGCGACCCAGGAATTGAAGGAACTGGGCCAGCCTTGCCATTTGACGAAATAAAACAGTTTGCCACGCAGATGTTCAAATTCAAAATCTGCTCCACCGTGTAGTAGTCTTGCTTTGTTTTTACGACAGGCTGTAATTCCATCTCGTAAAACGTCCCTAGCAACGGTTCCCCTTGAAGATCTTCCAGTTCATAGACTCGCTGCTGTCGGGGTAGGCGCCGTTTAATCAGGAAGTGCTCATCGATCCAGTCGGGCAAGTAACTTATCTTGAACTTGCCCTTGACTTTACTGATCCGTACACGGTCCCCGACCATGAACACCTCCTTCGGCGTTTGCTGCGATTGTCTGGGGTACAAGACACGCCGAACTTGGGCTTCATTGCGTTGGGTGACGGTAATGGGGGCTCTCTGTATACTCCGGTGATAGGCTCGATTGTAACCAAGTTTCGGGAGAACATCGATGTACCGTCTTGTATTCTCATAGCTGAAATATTTATACAGGCGACCTTTGAATGTCCTGTTGAACCTTTCCACCACGGAAGCCTTGGTCTCGTTGCACGTATGGAAGAAAAACACCTTCTGGGCTTTCAGAAACTGTTGGAACGGGCGGTTGGGGAATTCCGTGCCTTCGTCGGTTTGCAAATACAAGGGTTTGCGCCCGGTCTTGAAGATGTCCTTGAACGCCGCTATGAGATTCGCCCCCGTTTTCGTCCGGATGGGTACCACCCACGCATACTTCGCCAGGATATCGATGCACGTCAAGATATACCGATTCCCATCGTTATGTTTGGCAAAGGCGCCCATATCGACCAAATCCGCTTGCCACTGGGCATCTAGTCCTCCCACGATGACCCGGTTCCGTAGAAAATGGCGACGGGCAGCTCGATGTAAGGTATAGGTGTCTTGTTTTCTTAACCAATCTCGGACTTGGGCACGTTGTATCCCCTGAGGTTTGGCCGCTCGATAGAGAGCCGACAATGCACTATAGGCCGCCGGACTGTAGGGACTGTAGTATAAGTTATCCAACACCTTCTACCAGCGCTTCATGGTGAAAAATGATGATGGACCCTGTCTCTATCGTTTATTTATAACGGGTATATCTTGGGCCGGAGTTTCTTTCTGATTTTCTTCGTTGGCTTCTGCCAGCACATTGTCGATGGTAAATGACCAGTCCAACTCGTCTGATGATCGCTTGATAAGCACTTGATCCACAACTGCCACGGCATCTTCCAATGCAGACCATAGATCAGGGTGAAGCGAAAAATGGACTGTACCCCTATCTAACCGAGCCAATTGAGCAAAGAAAGAGCCGCGTCGGATGTACACATCGTGACACAAATGGATGAGGTCGCCGTCCAGTTCACCAGACAAAACCCGTTTGAATTTGGTCCAGCCCTCTCGGGACAGACGAATGTGAGCCGGGCACGGTTGTGTAGGGTCTGCATCACAGTCTCCCACCTCCTCCATGATATCGACCTTATCCGCATAAACGTACAGGAAGACCTCGGGGGTCAAGCTGAGATACGCCCGTATTATATGCTCCGTCATGGTCAGTACGTGAATGGTACCAGATTTGACTGTCTCTCGTATTTATAGGGAGAAAAAGTTTATGACGTGAGATCAAAGGATCGGGTGGTCATGTCACTGGGCTGACTGAGTCTAGCCGGGTAATCAATGGCATCGTCGTCTGCTTCCGCTTCATTGCTAGGTTTGGTAATTTGTTCATTGGGTTCTGCCGCCGTTTCACTCAGGGCACGAGCCCACTCCAACTGAACAGCTGACCGCTCGTCCGGTGTAAACAGCTGGTCCACGATAGGCACCACTTTCTCGAAGGCTGTCCACAGATGGGGGTCTAGGGTGAACCCTCGCGTAGGGTCTTGGTACCGGCCCAGGCGTGGGAAGAAGAGTCCACGGTGTACGTAGATGGCATTGTCTATGTGGATGAGGTTTCCGTCGAGCTCACCGCTCAACACCCGTTTAAATTTGGTCCAGCCGTCACGGTGTAGCGTAACCGTATTCGATACGGTCTCAGCGCGCGACCAGCAAACATCTACACGGTCTTCCACGAGGGTGACTTTATCTTCATAGACGTGTAACCCCACCCGGGGTGTGAGAGGAAGGATGGCTCGCAGGACTGGTGCCATGGTTGACCCAATGACGAACGGTGAATGACACACACTCGGACTGTCTCTCGTATTTATGGTCAGGTCACTCGGTGACATGGTTGACCCAATGACGAAGGGTGAATGACGCACACGCTGACTGACCCTCGTATTTATGGTGAGGTCCCACTGTCAAAGCCACAGCGTCAGGGTCAATAGGGCACAGACCATTACTAGGCCAACCAGCCGTTGCTGGTTCCGGCGTGAGCGCCCGTGGTCCATAGCCCGGGCATCAAGGATGGCTGTCATAGTCCAGTAGTGGTGAGTGATAGCACACCTCTCCATCGTGTGCACTCTGTCGAGGACCGCTTCTGTGAACTCTTTCAGGATCTGGCGTCGCCCCTCGTTGTCGTCGCGATCTGCAAACATGGACCGAACCAATGCTCGGTAACCCGTGAGTGAATTAACCACGGTGGCATGCTGTAAAATGCGAGTGGCATAGGGCTGGCTCTCCGTCATGGCTCTGCAACCGTAGAAATGAAGGTGTGAGGCGCAGAGAGACGTGTTTTACAGACCATGTCACTTTTATACACCTACAAAGAAGTATCCGGATGGACGCGCGCACGTCAAGAACCCGGATGTAGGCGCGGACGTCAACGAAATACAAGTACCCGGTTGGACGCGCGGACGTGAAGTACCCGGATGTAGGCGCGGACATGAAGTACCCGGATGGACGCTCGGACGTGAAGTCCCCGGATGGACGCTCGGACGTGAAGTTTTTATCTACATCAGAGAACAAAGACAAAGTCAACCATGGTGTGGTATTAATTCTTTTTATTATCCCCATCATCAAACACACACACTCAAGCTGGGGGAACCACTGTGGGTGTGTTTACATTATTTTTGCATGTACACGTGGTGGGTCTCTCCGGGAAAGATCCTTCAAGCTCGTAATTTTTCCTTCGGGGAGCCAGGTGTTCGGCACGTGAGCTCACTCACGCAGACACGTAGGCACCAGACCAGGTGTTGTTGAGCGAAATCCTAGTACCCGTCCTCTGCATGGCACGAGGTGCGGGTAAAGACCAGGAAGACGGCGTACGGAGACTCGTCCAACACCTATAGATGCATTTTTTTTCGTGCCCATACGGTTCTGGGGAAAACGGAGGGTTCCCCACTGGCCATTTAACATGGGCATAGTGCTGGCAATATTGTCGGGGACCCTGTGCCTTCCATGGGTGCTTCGGGAGGGCGGATAAAGGCTATCTATTGATCCGGAGAGGGCCGAACCTAGCCGGAAGGGGGCCGTTTAGACCTGGATGTGACCTTTGACGTTTTGACCCGAAATTCACCCGCGCTCTTCCGGTGATGCCGCGCAGGCGGGCGGCCGGATAACCCGCGCGCTGCGGCCTGGCCGGGCCGGGCCGGGAAAAACCCGGATGGAAAATCCGGACCCTACGTCTAAGGGAAAATTGGAACTCTTCTGTGTTCGGAGGTAGCTTTAGTGAAACCGGAAGTGACACACTTCCCAAAATGCCTGCTTTCTATACTACGACCAGACTGCGCATGCGCAGACTATTGAACACGGATGAACCATTAGTCCAGTCGGACTTCAGGAGAGCTTCAAAATAAGACCTCATACGACTCCATCGGACCAATAGCGACCCATGTCGGCGCCAAAACGTCTATTTCCTTATACTTGGTATACTGCGCATGCGCAGAATGACGTCAGTTTTACTTCACATCCAACCAGTCGGATGCTCCTCCACATATGCTTCACATTGATACCTCACTCGACCCCATCAGACCATAGACCCCAAAACGTCTATTTCCATACCCTTTTCCCACAATTCCCTGTCTGCGCATGCGCAGAATGTTGAACACGAACAACACGCTAGTCCAGGTGGATGCTCCCTCACCAGAGCTTCAAATTAAGACCTCATACGACACCATAGGATCATTACGGGCTCACCTAGACCACAAAACGTCTATGTCCATACCCTTTTCCCACAATTCCCTGTCTGCGCATGCGCAGAATGTTGAACACGAACGACACACTAGTCCAGGTGGATGCTCCCTCACGAATGCTTCACATTGATACCTCACTCGATCCAATCGGCCCACTAGTGACCCACCTAGACCCCAAAAAGTCTATTTCCATACCCTTTTCCCACAATTCCCTGTCTGCGCATGCGCAGAATGTTGACAACGAACGATACACTAGTCCAGGTGGATGCTCTCTCACGACTGCTTCACATTGATACCTTACTCGACCCCATCGGACCATTAGTGGCCCACCTAGACCCCAAAACGTCTATTTCCATACACTTTCTCTACTGCGCATGCGCAGAATGACGTCAGTTCCACGTCACACCCAACCCGTTGGATACTCCCTCACGACTGCTTCATATTGATACCTCACTCGACCCAATCGGTCCACTAGCGGTCCCTACAGTTTGCCGAACAGTCTCACGAAAACCCACGGTTTTGGGACTACTTTCGGTCCTCGGAGGCAGTCCGCATCACCGCCAAAACGCATCACCGCGGTGGAATCCACCTCCTCATGGTCACGCCCGATTCACCCAGACCGGAAGTGACGTCATACCTGCGCAGAACACCTCCACACATCTTCCTGCGCACGCCCCATTTCGCCCCATTCGCGCATGCGCAGTGGGGCGAAACTGAGGCAATATCCCGTTTGTATACTACTGATATCTCTGTTGAACAATTTTTCGCGGAGCATGCGGAGCTCAGAGTTTTCTCCCCCTAAATCGGCCCCAATTTGCCCTTTTACTATCCAGTCACGTGACATCCGGGGTCACAGGTCACATCCGGGTCAAAAGGTCAAAAGTCACGTGACGGCCCAACAATAAGGCTGAGACCCTAGTGACTGTAAATGTGAATCTCCCGAAACATGGTCCCCGGCAATATCGCCAGCACTATGCCCAGCATAAATGGCAAGTGGGGAACCCTCAGTGTCTCCATACAGGTTTCCCCAAAACCGTATTGGCACAGCAAAAAATATCTGAAACCATGGGAGGTAAGACTTATAGTAATAAACATAACCTATAGGTGTTGTACGATGTTATTATGACCAGTCTATGATCTATTGTCCAGTATGTCTGCGCAAAAAATAAACATACAAAATGGCGGCGCTTGCTTTGGGGATTCCCCTTTTGGTATAGATCGTGCTGCCCTCTGGAGGCAAGGAAGACAACTCTGACAGGGCGAACCCTCTGTAGGGCAAATTCCGGGTGATCTCACCTGATTCGAACATTTGCATCTGCATCGGAAATGCATATATGGAGTATAGGGGTGGTCATTTTTTTTTTGTAGATTTTACTTTGGGTTGTGGGGTCTTGTTTTCTTCGTCTCGAGCTGTAGAACACGATGGGAAGGGTCTCGGAACTAAGCGGTGAAATTTTTTGAAAAGTCCAGGGAGGTCTGCTGGGGTGTATAGACCCATAGTGGACAATGTGGGGCCCACTGGGAAATCCAGACATGTTCATTGCGGTATGAGTTGTGGGATCTTGTTTTCACGTCTCACCACGTAGAACACGATGGACGGGGTCCTGAAGCGATTGGTTCAAATTTTTTGAAAAAGGCACTTTGCGCATGCGTAGTGGGTAAATTGCTCGTGAAGGAGCATTCGAATGGACTAATGTATCGTGCGTTTTCATTATTCTGCGCATGCGCAGTCTGGCCGTAGTATAGAAAGCAGGCATTTTGGGGGTTCTTTTGGGGTAGAGATGGAGCATCCGTGGTCAAAATGGGCCGTGTGGGGTATCAGTGTGAAGCTCTCGTGAGGTAGAGTCAGAATGGCGTGTTTTTTATTGCAAGTCGCGCCAATATGCACATGCGCAGTTGGGTGTAGTAAGTAAAGTGGGCATTTTGGGGGTGCGTGGAGGTGTGTTTGGAGTGGAGAGGGACCATCCTTGGTCCGAATGCGTCGTGGGATGTGTCATTTTGTAGCTCTCAGGATGTAGACCACGACTTGAGGCATGTCCATGTCATCTATGACGTCATTGGTGACGTCATCAGTAGGATTAGTAGACACAGTGGGTATTCTGGGGGTGTAAAGGAAGGTGTTTGGGGTAGAGATGGACCATCCTTGGTTCGAGTGCGTCGTGGGAGGTGTCAATTTGTAGCTCTCGGGGTGTAGACCCCGATTTGAAGCATGTCCATGTCACCTATGACGTTATTGGTGACGTCATCAGTAGAAGTTGTAGACAAAGTGGGTAATTTGGGGGATGTGAAGCAGGGTGTTTGGGGTAGAGATGGACCATCCGTGGTCCGAATGCGTCGTGGGGGGTGTCATTTTGTAGCTCTCGGGGTGTAGACCCCGATTTGATGGATGTTCACGTCATTTATGACGTCGTTGGTGACGTCATCAGTAGGAGAAATAGCCAAAGTGGGTATTCTGGGAGTGTGAAGGAAGGTGTTTGGGGTAGAGATGGACCATCCTTGGTCCGAATGCGTCGTGGGGGGTGTCATCTTGCAACCCTCCGGGTGCAGACCACGGCTTGAGGCATGTCCATGTCATCTATGACGTCATCAGT